>CM060371.1:100537099-101137099 GCA_030545235.1 Helianthus tuberosus | reverse complement strand
TCCTACTAAAGTAGGTGATGATTCAAGATATCAGGAATTGACGGGCAGAGTTGACAAACTTGAAGAATCAGTTGCTGAAATAAAGGAGATGGTGCAAGAGATTTTAAAAGCTCAAAAAGCACAATCCACTGCTGCCCCACCACAATCTGCTGTTCCTGCTCAAGCACCTGCACAACAGGCATTTGCTGCAAATGAGCTATGGAATATATTTCAACCCATGCTTGAAGCACAGCAACAAATGGCTGATAAAAAGCATGGTATTCAAGTACAAATGCTGACCAACATGGTTGAATCAAGATTTAAAGACACTCAAGCAGATATCAAGGCTATAAAGGCTAGCATTCAAAATGCTTCTGGCAAAGTTCCTTCTTCCATACCATTTCTTGTAAACCCCCCTTCAGATAATGCCAAAAAGGGGGAGAATAACAAGCTGTTGGGAAAAATGAATAGGAGGGGAATAGAACATGGCCTTCATGTTGAGCCTGAAAAAGGAAAAGAAAAAGAAAAACAGGTCTCAAAACCTGTTAGCCAAACAGCTGATACAGCAGTAGTTACAAAAACTGCTGTCTGTAGCAAAACAACTGCCATGTCATCAACACACACCACTCTACCACACACCACTACAACTACTACTCCATCACCATCATCTACAATCACACCATTACCACTGCCTCCTGTCATAAAACAGAAGACAACAGATGTTATAACATCTGTTGTAATGACAGCAGCGGTTGAAGCACCAGTTGTTTCAACAGTTGTTTGTCAGACACTCCCCATCATTCAAACCACTGATTCATTCAAAACATCATCTGCTTCTTCTTCATTAAAAAGGAGAAGAAATCTCATATCAGATGATGATTCACCACCATCACCACCAACATCACCACTTCCATCCCCTGCTCAAAAGCAGAAGACAACTGCTGACATATCAGCAGTTGTAATGACAACAGATGTTAAGACACCAGTTGTTTCAACAGTTGTTAGTCAGGCATCCATCACTGCTCTCATTCTTTCTACATCACAACCAAAGCACTTCAATAGAATAAGAAAGCCAATCTCTGTCGATGAAGGTATACATGATCCTAATGCTGCACAATATCCACTGGAACTTGAAGCCATAAAAAATGAGATGAGGCAATTCTATACAGAAGAAGATCCTTCAAAAAGGATATTCTCCTCACTCATAGGCTACATGCCACCAGAGGATATGGATGATTACCTCAAACTCAAGGCAAGACAGGCTAAAGCAAGAGCTAAATTTGAAAGTGAACGTGAACGTCTAAGCGAAGAAGGCATTGCTCAAAGACTGGATTTCTTTCTTGAAAAGGTAAAGCAGATGGAAGATTTCGCACAGGAACTAATCAAAGAAAAGGCTGAACAACGCAAAGAGCTTAGAAAACAATATCTTGCCTACATTATGAAAGAAAAATTCTATCCTGCTGAAGAAAAAAAGTTTGAAGAATGGCCAATAATCGCTCTAAAGCATGAGGCTGAGAGGATTGACAGAATTAAGAAAGATCCTACAAAGAAGAAGAATGCTCCAAACTGGAACAAATTCAAAAAGCTCATTGCTGACTTCACTGCTGAATATAAAAGAAAGAAAAAGGAGCTAGTGGATTCAAAAATGGATACTGCTGAAGCCATATCAAAATGGTCTAAACAGCAGACTGATGAAGCCTATGAAAGGCTGAAGAAAAGAAAGATAACTGTTTCAGGCACTTCTAAGAAGAAAGAACAAATGATGAAGCTTGAACAGAAGATGGGAAACCTCGACACACTGTTCCGGTCTACTTTTGTAACAAATCAAGAAGAGGGAGAACAGTTGACTGAAGAAGAGGTAATAGAAAAAGAAGCAGAGTACTTCAAAGATACCATCACGAAAATGGGTCTAAAAGAAGAAACTTCAACAAAGCTTCAAAGCCTTTTTAAGCTATTAAACAAAACTGCATCTCCAAACACTGCTAAAGACAAGACAGAAGCTGAAAAACAAGAACTCATTGAACAAGAAACTGCAGAAGATATAGCTGCAGTTGACAAAGTCTTTGAAGAAGCTTTCAAAAGAATGTCTGAAAGTCTGCAGTTGTTTTCAAGGCCATTATCCCTAAACTCATCGTCAAATAAATCTCTCCCAAGAAACCCACTTGGCTTAAAAATACTAAAGTGGATGTCTGATCAAAAGACTCACGTATTGACCTTGGTCAGAGCCAATGGCGATGTGAAACACATATCAAGGAAAGAAGCACTAGGCCTTAGTGTTCAAGATTTGCAGGATCTCCTTGGGCTTTCACTGTGTAGGGATGAGGATGACCAGAGTGCAAAGGAATTTGAAGCTGAATTCAAAGAATAAGCTAAGGCACTCTTGATGAGTAATAAAGGTCCTGAATAATGAAAGGTTTTGGCATTATCTGTTCCAGGGGGAGATTGTTGGGATTGAACCCTACCAGAGGAACAGATAATGTAAAGCCAAAACCAGGTCACAACAGTGGATTCACAATAAGCAGCGGTTTACACTTTTCTCTCCCCTTGAAAGTGATTTATAACAACTGATGGTCTCTATCTGCTGCTCATATTCAACTGTTGCTGTCCTTTCAACAGCTGATGAAAACCCTGAAGCATTCAACACTGCTGGTCCTATCTACTGATGTTAAAGCACTGCCCAGTCAAGGACTGATCAACCTTGAGGAAAGCACTGACAGAAAGGGAGAGCAGCTGTTTAGTAAATTGTTTGTCTTATGTATAGTCAGTGGTTAGGTTAGCAGTGTTTGTGTAAGGTCAGTAGATACAGGTTGTTAGGCTGTTAGACGTCGCTTTCATGGTGACGTCAGCTGAAATACCTCAGTGGTTTGGTTTGCCTATAAATGTAACAGTGCCCTGTACTGTTACATTTGATTGACTGAGCTGGTTTTCCCTTCTCATGTCTAATCCTTTCATCTTGTGCAATCCAACCTTGAGGCATCAGGCTGAGGGGGAGCTTAGTTTGTAAGCATGTCTGTAATCTTTTGCTTTGATTTGTAAATCCTTTGACTCTATGAGAAGCAATTGTTTATCAAACTATTTTTCTCCTTTTTGACTGTGTTTACAAAGTTTGTTTTCATTTCCGCTACACTTTACATGTTTTCATTGTCATTGATTATTCATTTTAAACAAACAAACACAATCATGAGAGCCTCAGATCTTAACAGGTTCAAGCAGAACATAAGAATAAGCTCTAGAACTATAGGCTAGGTAAAAAGCATGGCAATCTTTCCTAATTCCCTATAGTTATGGCTCTAATACCAATCTGTCACACCCCAACCGATGGCGAAAACATTGAAGTGAGACGAAATAGATTGCAATAGACTTCATAACACTATTTGTGATAAGTATTTAAATAATAAATTTCAATTTCATTTCTAAAGAGTCAATTAAAAAGATTTGAAATAAATACAACATGAATAACGAAATACAATACAACAAGAATACAAATTTAAAGTGTGTATCTAAGCATCCTACTAGATTCCATGCATCACCAACATCATCGCTAAACCTGCAACATGTTTTAAAAGTGTAGTTCAATACAAAGGTATTGGCGAGTATACAAGTTTGGTGCGTAGTATATAAGTATAAAAATAATAAGGAACAATCCACATGGCAACCCTAGTTATCAAGATGAACGTATTAAACTGGCATGCGATTTACAAGTCAACCCTCTGTTTACGCAAGTATGAATGAATAAACCTAACATGACCTCTCATTCACGGGCGGTGCGTTACTCCTATAGCGCTATACATGTTAAGTAGAGGCTTGTACGAAGCTAATGACATGTTCATCACATAAGAATCACCCAGAAAACACGAATCAGGCATAGAAAATAGTAAGCATGTATTGGATTGTTTGTTTATGTATTTCCATAGGAATATGTATAATAAGTGTGTTTTGTATATAAAACATGTTACACCCAAAAGTGTGAAAACGGTAAAATGGGTCAAGTATACTCACAAATTGCTAAGTCTTCCGATTATCCAAGTGTTGACGAGTGAATGAGTTTAGGAGGTTGAATGTATACGGATTGAAGGTTAAGGTATGTTTAGAGTCGAGATTCAGGATTAAAAGGAATATGTAAAATACATATGCAAAAGTAATCATCTTTAACACATAGTGTTTAGATGATGTAACCAAACACCCCGACAAGTGACCATTATATCATCCTCAAAGGTTGATTACTTAAGTAATATATAGCTTATGTAATATGTTAATATGTCAAATATGTCAAGCATGAGGTAGGAGGATGAATTCCTCCATTTAGGTACCTCTTTTGTGTCATAGAAATCATGTAGGAGGTAGGAAGAAAAAGTCTTCCATTTAGGTACCTCTAGGTGTTCACCACTACACTTGATGTTATGAACATTCAAGGAGGTTCATGAACTTTACAAGTTATAATAGAATATTAACAACTAGTCTATGAGAAAACATCAAGCAATGTGTGGATTTTCAAGTAGGATAGCCCAAGCTAATCCTAAATCACACATTCATCAAGTCTTAAGCTTGAACATCACTTGTGGGTTAAACCCTTGAACAAAACAGAAAGTTTGTGAGGTTGACACCTCTGATTTTACATGTCTCAACCTTGTTTTTAAGCCTAACTAACCATACATGTGGTTATAAGCATAAGGACATAGGTTTGAGATGAGTTTCCTCAAGTTTAATCAAGTTTATCAATGTTCTTTTGCAAAACAGAAAAATCAGTCAACTTTGGAGCCCTTGTGGCGACGTTCCAAGGCCTGGTTTTCTATGGAAAACTAGTGGAAATGAAGCTAAGGTTAATCCAAGCATGTAGGAAAAAGAATCGAGTGAATCAGACAAGAAATGAGGAAGTTATGCTTGTTTTAGTGAAGCAAGGTAATTCTGCTCGAACTCTGATTTCGCAGCTGATTATGGACGATTTTGAGAGAGTTTATGGAGTGCAAAGAAAGTGAAAAATGCTAGGACAGCACTTGGGTATTATAGGGAAAGGTTGTGGTTGGGTTAGGTGAGCATTTATAATGTTTAGTTGGGAGTCAGCATTAAAAAAAGACAACTAAGCACAACTTAAATTTTTGGCCAGCTTTGTTACTATTATTATTATTATTATTATTTTTATATCATTAGTTAGGTATTTTTGTTTATTAATGTGTTACATGTTGTTTAATATGTATCCAACATGTAACAAGGTCTAAAATGTATAGTATACATGTTTTTAAGTAAGAAAAAAAGGAAACATGTGACTATGTAGAAATCAAGTATGTATAATATATGTTTAGGTATCAAATAAGTGAAAAATATATATGTTAGTCTTGTAATTGAATAATCAAGCGTTTGTATGTATGGTCAATTTGAACTTACGAATACACGATCGTTGTTTTCGAGTTAAAATTACGTTTATGCGAATCACGAATAATGTATTAAACGAATGTATATTTCATATAGAAGATCAATTTTATTACGATCAAAGTCTCGGTTTTAAAATAATTCTAAATAGGATACGATTCCAAGAGAAACAACTTTACGAAAATAGAAATACAAGACACGCTTTCTAAATAAGGGAGGTTACGAAAAAGCAGGGCGTTACATCAACACACATGCGCCATCCGCCATTATGTTTTTGCACCATCACTGGGTTAGCCACCCATGTTTGATATTGGACCTCACGTAATATACCTGCTTGAAGCAGTTCAGCTACTTGTTCATTCATTGCGCGAGTCTTTTCTGGGCCTAGACTGCGCTTCGCTTGTATCACTGGTAACACTGAAGGACGAGTGTTTAACCAGTGTTCTGGCACATCCCTTGGTGCACCAGTCATATCCGCTGGAGACCATGTGAAAATATCCATATTCTGGAATAAGAGATGTTTAAGTCGTGCGTGAATTGCTAGAGACATGGCAGGTCCTAGCAAAACGGTTTGCTTAGGATATTTGCTTTTACGTACCCACTTCTCCGGTTCGCTGGAAGAAGATGGCTTCGCAACTTTTACTAGAGGTTCATCATCAACAGACATGACTTCTTTTCTTGAATACAGAATTGCTACGCTAGTTTCTGTTGGAAAACCACAAGCAGCGTATGGTGTGGAAGTGATCATACTAAATTTTTTTGTGCACGCTGATGTGTGCAAAATGCAACATATAAATTACATCAAATGTGGCATAAAACTAACCCTTTTTTAGTACTAATGTTGGAAAAAGTATGTTTTTTGTTTTCCTTTTGTATTTTCAGGATTAAATGAGCTTAAATGAACAAAAGAAGCAAAAAGGCAGCTAAATCTAACATAAATACAAGAAAAGGAACAAACGTGGCATGCCCGACCCCCCGACAGCATCTTCCCAAGCAAAAACAAGAGAACAGGAGACTGAACACGCCCCGTGCTCAGTGAGCACGGGGGCGTGCCCAAGTGTCAGCAGAAAAGACAAAGTTGTAGAAGCTTCTATCACCCACCACGGGGGCGTGCCCAGCGGACACGGGGCCATGGTCAACTCTAAGATTCGCAGAATCTGGGGAAATCTTCATAGTACAGATACGCTTCTGCATACGGGGGCGTGGTCAACTAATGCAGACAAACTGCAATTAATGAAGAAAGAGAAGGAGGATGGACATGGGGCCGTGCCCAATGGACACTGGGACATGCCCGAGCTGCTGTTCATGCTATAAATAGGGGTGCTTGGCTCATTTGCAAACCATCCCTTGGCACACCACCTCTCTCACACTTCACCCACCACCCACCACCATCACAACACCATCATCCATCGTCCATCGTAGAGTGTGTGAGTCGTCTCGGGATCCAAGATTGATCGTAAGAGTTCTTGACAATCAAATGCCATGTTTGCCTAAGTCTCTTACATCACTTGGTGAAGACAAGTGTCTAGTGTAATACTTTTTATTTTTAATCTTTTCGCACTTTTTACTTGGTTATGAATTAATGACTATAATAACTAGTTTCTTATGTTGAAGGTGATTCTTCCTTATCGTTTGTCCATGGTGTCTTGGCATTATTTTACTGTCTATATAAAATAAAATATTTTCACCATTCATATCTCTACGGTCTATATGGAGATATGTTGGCTACCTGGTCGGGGGTTAAGGGAACGGGTTGGTAAGAGTCTTGCCTTGTTCAGTGTATAGATCCTGCAAGGACCTAGGTCAAATTTAGTAGGACCTCCTTCAATACCCACTGGTATTGGATGGCAGGGGTCCAAACTCTTTGATCCCCTCATATGTAAGCTACTATTAATACTTTAACGCGGCTACTTAGGACTGTATCCCTGCTGACTCAGACTACTTAGCTGAGGGTAACGTCACCTTCAAAAGAGGGGCCTACCATAATATGCATTAATAACTTAATTAATTATCTTTCAATAATCCGACCCTTTAGGATTGTATCCTTGCTGACTCAAACTACTGGGTTGAGGGTAACGTCACCTTCAAAATAGGAGCCTACTACAATAACTAAGATAATCTCTTAAAAAGTGCAAAAGTGCGGAAATAATCAAAGGTTACACTAAACACGAGTCGGATCCAAGTGATTCATCTTGTCTATCTGTTTTTATTTTTATTTTATTTTTCAGCATTTTAGTTAGTTTTTATTTTTCTAGTTTAAAAACATTTTTCTAACTTTTGATTTTGATTAGATGTTGAGGATAAACCGGTATTAAAAGCTCTTGTGTCCTTGGACGACCTCGGTAACTTGCCAACACTATACTACGCTCACGATGAGTGCACTTGCCCATATGTATGTTTGGTGTTACTAAAATATCGTGTTTTATAAATTTAAAACTTGGCTAACGTGTAAAAATGACTTAAAATACACTTAAATATATATCACACCACACGCGCATCAAGTTTTTGGTGCCGTTGCCGGGGACACAAGGATTTTAAGAAAGTTAGGAATCAGCGGCCTAATCGTTTTTTTTATTATTTTTTCTGTTTTTTTTAGGATTTTCTTAATTTTTCAGCTTCTGCATAACTCAGCACGGGTCGTGCCTGCTGAAAACGCCCTGTGCCCAATCTTTGGAAGTGGCAATCCTGTTTTAAGTCAGACAGTAAGCTGAACCCGGGGCCGTGCCCACTCAACACGGCCCGTGCCCAAATTTCAGTTACTGAAAATAGAACCGTAAGATCCCGACGGTTGGTAATTTCTGACACAAACATGAGTGATACTGATATTTTTTACTTTCGGCACTCTTATGGTACGTGGTGTCATATATGTGGTGGCTCTCATAAAGAATTAGAATGTTATTTTCTAAATTATAAGCCCCACTATATAGACCTATTGTTTTCCTGTAGCCTTAAGAGGGGCGAAAGTAAAAATAATCTCTATCTCTCCCTCAAATGCTCTCAACCGGATCTTCTAGGAGAAATGCTTCTTGATGAACTATTTCAAATGGAAGATCTAATTCTTAATTGGTTAAAAAAATTAGGATGGATTTCAATAATTTATCTCAAGACGATAACCAAGAAGAATTGTTGGGATCACATTCAAATAAAAACAACTTCGTTGTTCCCAATGTTACCTCTAACTCTAGCGAGGACTTGAGCTATAGTCGTCCCTGTGTCGATTGTGCCGTGAAGGACTCCCCATCGACTTCGTTTGATGCATACATAAACCTGAGCGATTCGGCATGCACCTTCTTTAACGAGAGCCCGGGAAAGGGTTGGACTTGTCCACCTACATTTAGCATAGGAATCACCCACACTGATAACCTCTTGCGTTCTCGTCTTAATCTAGAACAATTAAGGTATCTTAGGCACTTTGGGGTTGTTCCATCGAGTAAGGAACCGCCCGATCCGGACAAGTTCCTTAGAAATAGACAAACTTCATAAACAGCCTTTCGACACGGGGCCGTGCCCAGGTCAACACGCCACCGTGTCCACCAAAAGATTCCTTTCTGACTTTTTGTCAGAATACGGACAAAATGTGTCAGGATCTTGCCTGCACACAGGGCCGTGTCCAGCTGACACGGGGCCGTTGTCACACCCCGACCGCGTATAACATGCAACCGCGGGGGAAACGTCGGGGAGTGTTGTAATAGAATTAATTGTTTCATAACCACGACATTCAAAGTTGTATTTTATTTATCAACATAAGAGTTTCATTGTCTTTAAACAGGAAATAAAGAGTTCAGAACATAATTGAACTAAGTCTATCTTCATTTTATGTCTCTAAGGTGCAGGTCCGCCCTAGTGTCACGATCATCATCCTACGGAAAAGCTCCTGAAAACACATGTGAAAATAGGTATGCCAGCATAAAAATGCCTGTGAGATACATAGGTTTTGTGAAAATAGGATTCATGACTTATAAGTTTAGGAAAAATTGTTTAATAACAGTCAGTCATGAACATTGTAAGTTGTTTTGTTTTGTAAATCCTTAAAAGCAATGATATGTATAAATAAGAGAATAATGTGAGGTTAAATGAATAACCAAGTAAAAATGAGTTTGTATTAGATAAGTTGTTTTGTAAATCAATGTCTTGTGAAAATAAGTTGTTTATGTAAAATGTAATATGTCAAATATTGAAATGATTTAAGTAACGCTACGACATGTAATGTTATACAAACACTTATATATAGGAAGTACCAGCGGCGTATCCACCATGCTTATATTATATTACACTCGCCTCGTTACTTGAATCATTTACCCAAACCAACCATCAATGTAAATTGTTCATGTATAAATGAATTGTCATGTGTTAATGTGTAAACCATATTGAAATGTCTATGTCCAATGTAAACTACTAAATGTGTATATCAATGTCAAAATGTTTATGTTAATGTAGATCATGTAATGTGTATCCATGAATATCATGTATGGTAAGTGAAATATATCAACTAAACCATATGTAAAATGCACAAAAACAAGGTATTGAAGTAAAACATGGTTTAAATCAATGTTATGTTTTGTGGAACAAATGCATGCTATACTGATACAAACATTTATGCGGTATTGTGAAAATGCATACATCCAAGCCTTGAGACTGTGGCGATAAACCCTTAAACAAATTAATGGTTTATCTATGTTATGTATATCGAATTCGGTCATTCCTTCCAATCCAAACAAACCCAGGATTTCAGGAACGGGAGTTGTCAATTCCTATGGTACCACTACCTACTAACAAATGGCGTAGCTAATGTTAATGAATGTATTGTTCCATTGTAAACAACCCAAATGTCATAACAAAATGTAAGCATGTGATGAAAACAACTATACTAAGTATGCACACAATGGACATACATAGCATGAAATGTAATGTAAAACAATGTACTAAGTATGCACACAATGGACATACATAGCATGAAATGTAATGTAAAACAATGTACTAAGTATGCACACAATGGACATACATAGCATGAACACAATGAAATCATGTACTATAAATGTACTAATGAACATAGCAAGTATACGATGTGAAAGCAGGAAAGCACGAAAATAACAAGTAGGCACATGCGTTTCACCCCAAAACAGTTTGGAAAACCGTAAAAGAGGGGTCTATGTACTCACTTGAGATTGCTCATAAGTCCTAAGATAACCACCAAGCAATGCTAGAGATCACGGAATCATACGACACCTAATATAGGTAACTATGTTATTAAACCGGACCTAATATCGGAGGATCAGATAGAATGAGGGTTCGTAAACCAAACGAGTAGGGAGACTCGTGTAATATGGTTTAACAAAGCCCACATACTAAAACGAAACTTAACCTAAGTGTTTGTGACCCATTACGACCCGTTTAGGTAGCTTATGCTACTTTAACGCGTCGTTCGCGTAAAACGCGTTCGGAACGCCTAACTAGTCCTATGACAAGTAAAATATGCCTTAACATGTCTACTATGGTTGTCAAATCAGTTTAGATGTCAAAAGTTATGTTACATACGTTTAAAACGAATTTTGGCATCAAAGGGGTATTTTGGTAATTTACCTAAGGCATATAAACTACCTATCATACAACTACTTAAACGAAGCGACCATAAGGTATAACCTCGGAAGGTTATTCCCTATATAATATGGTCACCTAATGTGTTTGGTCGGATCCTAATGATCGACCAAATGGGTCGGGTTCGAAGGTATAAGCGATTTATTTGATCGCTTACCCTTACGACCCTAGACAACGTGGTAATCAGTAGGCATAGTCACAAGGGACTATAACCATCGTAATTACAATCACGTTGCGAAGTTCAAACGAACTTCGCATTGACCATAAACTGGTCAATGTAGAAAGTCAAACAAAATTTGACTTTCGGACTCGAAAAGCAATAAAAGAACGAAGGAACACTTACAAAGGGTCCCCGAATGCCAATCTAGATCAAAATAGCTCAGGTATGAAACAAAGGTTTCAACTTAGAGCACATAAGATCAGATTCTTGTGAGGAAATGTGAAGGGTGGAGGTGGGTATTTATAGTTTTCGGTTCACCGTTAGGATCATTTCTTGTAGAAGAGGGAATGATCACATCCCTACACTTGTTGGAATGTTGTGGTTACTGAATTTGGCCACCATAAGAGATTAACATGTGGCACTTGACCTTTGGAGGGTGTTAGGGGATGTTAATCATGTGTTTAAATGACCTTTGCTGATCAGAAGAGGCCTAGCATGACGCCAAGGGGGCTAGGTGTCACGCTAGGGTCCCCCTGATCAGCAAACACTTTCAAATGTTCATCTTTCAGTCCCCGTTGCGTATTCAGGCCATTTCCGACATGTTTAAGGCTCTTTAACTCATTTTCAAGGCTCCACAAGGATTCCTAAACATTGTGGGCATGAAATATGCTCAAAAATATGCCGGATGTTGGTTCGTTTGGTCGTACGAACGCGATGTTCGCTTAATTACGACGGTATGCGCATAAGCGCGAAAAACGATCCAAATTGCGCGACGAATAAATTTTTCTTATGCCAAACACTAAAATAAAATATTTTAGTGTTTACATAAATTTTTTGGATGTCCGGATGTATTCAGAACGTGAGTTATGCGCAAAAGTGCAAACTTGTGCACTTTTTGACGCTTTTAGTCCCTGAATGACCCAAAAGTTTATTTTAGCACACCGAACCCCTCAAAGCCTATTTCTAAGCTACATAAAGGATTTTTAAGGTGTGTTTAACTTATGGTCATATTCCGGAATGTTTGTTACTGTTCAAATTGGCATACTTTCGCAGTTTGTCAAGTTTAGTCCCTGTAAGCGAATTAACTTGTTTTTGACATACCAAAGCCTTCAAAACTTATTTCTAAGTTATGTAAAGGTTATTTAAGGTATGTTAAGTATATGTTGATGTTCCAGAGTATTTGTCGCATTATACTGATTATGTTTACGCACCAGTTTGCGTATAACTCTCAAGAAAGTGATATAGAGTTTGAAATTGAATAAAAGTCAAAACATGAAAAATGTAAAACACAACCAAACAAACATTGGGATCAAATAACATTGTTTTGTTGATAATAGAACTGTTCACAATGATTACAAGCACAGATGTTACAGTCTCCTCTAGTTGTAGAAATTTCGTCCCGAAATTTATTTAGAGGAAACTCGTGGAAAAAGATGCGGATATTTCGCCTTCATTTGATCTTCGCGTTCCCAAGTAAAATCGGGTCCACGTTTAGCTTCCCAGCGAACTTTGACCAAAGGAATGCGCTTGCGTTTGAGCCACTTGACTTCACGTTCCATGATTTCCACAGGTTTCTCAACAAATTTCAGTGTTTTGCCAACACGAATTTCGTCAAGCGGTATGTGGAGGTTCTCATCAGCTAAACACCTCTTGAGATTGGACATGTGAAAAGTTGGATGAACATTTCCAAGTTCAGGAGGTAACTCAAGTCTGTAGGCTACTTTTCCGATTCTTTCGACGATCTTGAATGGTCCAACGTATCTTGGTGCAAGTTTTCCTTTCTTTCCAAATCTGATCACACCTTTCCAAGGTGAGACCTTAAGTAATACTCGATCACCGACTTGAAATTCCAAGGGCTTGCGTTTTGGATCCGCGTAACTCTTTTGATGGCTTCTAGCTGTCTGAAGGTTATCACGAACTTTCTTGATCTTGTCAGTTGTCTCTAAAATGAGGGCAGGTCCAGTAAGTTGAGCCTCGCCGATCTCATTCCAGCAGACTGGTGAACGACATTTTCGACCATAGAGAGCCTCGAAAGGAGCCATTTTGATGCTGGTGTGATAACTGTTGTTGTAGGAGAATTCAATTAACTGAAGATGTGAGTCCCAACTACCACCAAAGTCGATCACACAAGCTCTAAGCATATCCTCCAGAGTCTGGATTGTTCTTTCAGATTGACCATCTGTTTGTGGATGATAAGCCATGCTCAGATTAAGTTGGGTCCCCATAGCAGATTGCATGTGTAACACCTCGAAAATTCACGTCCTATAATGTGTTGACACGTGTCATAAAGTTTGAACGTGTGAAAGAATGTTATAAAAGGACTAGAGTTGACAAACATGGAAAGTATGTGATATATGGATTCTAAGTGTCAACAGTGAATAAATATACTTCATAATAACCCTACATGATGTTTATAACATCAAACGAATAAATCATGGATCATACGAAGCTAAAAGTGAGAGATTACAAACTACAGGGGTTAAATGTGTCAACATGTTAAAGATATACCTCTGAATGACCTTTTGACGAACCCGAAGCTTTGTAAATGTAAATTATGCTCATTAGAATACGCGATATAAATTTCATAAAGTTTCGTTATCGTATGAGAAAGTTATGATCAAATTCGCGTGCGAGGGGTTAAAGTGCAAACGTTGAAAGATAAGACTTTTCGGGTTAACCGGAAGTGTTCGGGGACTTGGCAAAGTGGGTATAAGTCCTAAAGCCCTTGTGGGTAAATAATAAGGGGTCAAAATGCAAGAATTAAGCTTGGTTGACCTTTCGGAGCACCAAGAGCCAGGGATGCAAACTGAAAAATGGAAGAATTGCCCCTGAGGAGGGCTAGCGGTGCGCTGCATCAGAAGCGTAGCGGTGCGCTAGCCATGCCCAGATGCAGCAGTTTGGCTTTTGGCTGTTTTAAAGGTTGCAACTGATCTTTAATCGATTTTCCTCATCACCCTTGGCCCCTAAACACTCCCTAAACATGTAGGACACATGTTGATCAGTTGTGGTAAGTAATAGACCTAGTTGTCAACATCTTATGGTGATTAAAATCACTATATAAAGGCTTTAAGTTGCCACATTTCAATCACACCTTCATCTGCAATTGAGGAGCCTTTCTGGAGCTTCAAAGCAGACCCAAGCCCTTCCTAATCAAGCTTAGGACCTTGGTAAGTTTGCTAAACCTTTCTTGATTAAGTTTTAGCTTAGTTTTAGCTTAAAAGTCAAACCGTCGTAATTAACGGTTGACTTTAAGATTAATCACTAATGGTCCAGTGATTAGTCAAAGTGAAAGTAGTTATAGGATGGTATTTATGTGGGTAATAAAACCCCAAAAGGGTTTCCCCTGATCACCATCCTAAGCAGGTCAAATGTCGGGTCAAACCTTTACTTAAAAAGTCAACATAATGCTTAAAATGTCATTTATGCATAATTAGCTATCTAGAACATATATAACCTGTTTGAACATTGTTATAACTTAGAAATAAGTGTAAGAACATGTCCCAACACGTTCAACCCGACTATTTCCTGTTTAGACCCGGTTCGGAACCGAAAGTCACATAGTTTGACTTTCTCGTTGACTTTCAGTTCTGACCCGTTTGGGCATATTTTAGAAATGCCTCAGAGCTTTAATTAGATTAGGATACATGTTAGAACAACCCTCTGTGATCATACACCTTGGTTCACTAGTTATCCAATTAATATGCATATTTCCGTTAATTGCTCATACGTTGACCGTTATGCCCTTATTACCTTAAATCATGATTTATGAAAATGTAAAAGTGTAGAAACCTTAGTTACTGATATATAAACTTGTATGCAAAGTTTGACATCAGTTTGACTTGTAGATTAAGAGTTATGCTCATTGTCGCTAAATTAAAGCTTTATGTTAACAAAATGGCGTAATTAGCGTATAGCCTAGTTAAACATACTTTTTGATATCAAATCTTTTACCCACTGATGTAATATATTATTTTGGGATTTTTAAAGATTTTTAATCAATTTTAGGCCGAGCATAACTAGTAGTCGTAGGCTTAATCCGGTAATTGTCGGTTTTGCCCTTACGGGCCATAAAATGAGTTTTACTTATCTAAACGACTCCAAACCTTTTGCTACTGATCACATATGTTAAATAAATTATTTTAAGCCTTCTGGAAATATAAAAATATCAGATTTAAGTATAGAACCCGGAAATGGCCTTTAATCGCCATAATTAGCGTTTTTAACGCATAGTATGTCTTAAAATCATATTGGACATACCCGGGTTGATACCTACTGATATATGAGGCAAATGATGATATTTTAACAGTAAGCAAAGGTTGATAAACTCAGACTTCGTTTTTGAGCTTTTCGGCTTATGTGAGATTACCAAAATACCCCTACGGGGCATAGTTTGGTTAAAGATGATAAATTTCACATATAAGCTTTAGCCTACTGATATAACTTATCAAATTGAGTATGTTTTCTGTTTACATCAGACCTGTAACTCAGTTAAACAATTTAAACTCTTTTACAAACTTTAAAATGACCAAACTACCCCTACGGGGCATAGTTTGTGTTTAAATTAGTTCGGGGCATAACGAAAGACATCCTACTGATGTCACAATATATTTGAAGCATATTAACTTAGGAAACCTATATATGGCTCTTACGGATACCCGCTACGCTTATTTCGCGTTCGGTTCGGTTTATGTAACACGTTTACATAAATTAGCCGAAACGGGTCAAACCTTATCGGTTTTATCTCAAAATCCAGAATGTGAATAATAAACGCATATTAAACAAGTCTTCAAACTTGTCGGGTCTAAATCACATTCTATCCGGTCTTCGCTTAATCATGCGTCTGAACCGTATCTTCCTGTAAGACTAACCGGTCTAAGCTTAGACTTAATTAAAGACCCGTTAGCATTCTAATTAATTATTTATACCATCATTTCAGACTAGAGCTTTCCGGTAAATGGTACCTACGCTTACTTAAGTGAATACGACTGAGTTATTAATTTCTAATATTTAAGACAGGAGCTAGCTCAGGTAAATACTCTTAACTTATTTTCCCTATACGGGCTTGGGATACGGTACTATAAAAGTACCGCTTGGTCGGGTGTATGTAGTCATTTAAATCGGATTGTGATTGATGTACTTACATAACCTGTTTAATATGTATTATTTTATTATTATTTGGTGTATGGCCTTTGGGGGTTAATGACCATGTCCCGGATATCCTTGGCATCATTCGAAGTAATGGCCACGACTTAAGCACGGGGTGTAGGCATACACCTGACAGCTGCATTATGTAAAAACTGGTAATCCACTCCGAGGTATCATCCTTGTGGGCATTATACCGGAACTGGTAATCCACTTAGAGGATGATAGCCCGTGGGCATTATACCTGTGGCATGTCTGTTAATCTAGTCCGGCCCTACAAACCGGCCCTAACGGACGACAAATAAGTAAAACTGTATACAAGTTTATATACAAATAATTTTCCCAAGTTATAAAAGATTAATTTTGCCTCTGTGCATTTTAATCAAAGTGTCAAAAGGTTTTGTGCCTGGTGCATCTAAATCAATTTTCTTAAACTCTTTTCAAATGAGTCGGTTGAGTGTATTTACCAGTGAAAACTGACGTATTTTCCAAAAAGGTTAAGTGACAGGTACTAAACAAAATTGGCTGGAAGCTCAGGGCGCTAATAAGGAATCTTGCATGTTCTAGGCGTCTAAAGTCTGTTGAACAAATGATATGTTTTAAAGATCCGCCTGTAGACCCTTTACTTTCCGTTGTAATACTGAATATTACTTTATATTCGGAATGTAATAATGATTATCGTTTGCTTCCGCTGTGCATTCATATATATTGTGTTGTTTGACTATTATGTTGCCAACCATGACGTCACGATACTCCCCACCGGGCCCACCGGTGACACGTGGAAATTCGGGGTGTGACAGGTTGGTATCAGAGCCAACACTGAGTGAATTAAACACTAGCCTTAGTGTTTAATCTCAGTTACACAATTGCACAATTCTAAACTTCTGAGTCTAGACTTAACTTAGGAATATTCTCAATCCTAATCTTGAAGTTTTGCTTCCAAATTTTTATATATTGGATACGTCGCCAAGCGAAGAAGCTGTAATAAGAATTCTCCACATCTGGAGCCTTGAAATGCTGAGCTTTGTACCGCGACCAGGATGAAACGTGCGACCAAGGAGAAAGCCTTCAAGAATTGAATGAAGAAGAAACTCCTTTGCTGAAGATCGTTTCCTCAATAGTCCTTATAAGGACATATTTACCTTTTTAGTCCCTTCGAGGACGACATTATTCCTTTTAAGTCCCGCTTAGGGCAACTTATTACTTTTATTTTTATATAATGGAATGATTAAGTTTAAACTTTCATTCTAAATAAGAAATATTAAATAAATGGAAAAAAAATAATATTTCCTTTTTGCAAGATCTACCATTATAATAAAATGGCAAAATCTAAAAGGGCAAGACCTAGCCTAGGGTCAATTATAAGACCGGGCCAAGATGGTAAGACCTGTTAAAAAGATTCAAATCATTAATTAAGAATCTTAAATGTGAAACCTAGCCTTGGGTCAATTATAAGACCGGGCCAAGATGGTAAGACCTGTTTAAAAAGATTCAATTCCCTGTTAACATCTTAAAACATGTTAACACTCCTGGCAGATGTGATTTAATTAAAATCACACACGTCATTTTTATATGGAATTCTTCAAAAGATTCCTAACCCAGTTTAATGATCTCTAAATCCTGGGTTTACATCATCAATTAAGATGATCATATTTTAACCATACGTGGTAATATAGTGCCTACGGGCCTTGCTCATTTCTACATGAGCCAAAATACAGTGGTAGCTATGACTCCCTGTCAGATAAAGGTAATGAACTAGGTTCAAACCTCAAATGCTTTGATTCTCTGAAATCCTAGCATATAATTTATAATTGTCTACGTGACTAGGCCTATTGTGCCAATATACTTTCATGCTTTGATTCTCTGAAATCATAGCTTATAAATTAAATTTGTCCTTGTGACTAGGCCTTTTGTGCTATAAAATAAAACTGTTATTATTGCTTTGATTCTCTGAAATCATAAGCTTATAAATTATAAATGTCCATGTACCCAGGCCATTGGGTGCCACAAATAAAACTGTTAATGTTTTATAATTAGGATAAATTATAATAGAAATCCTAAATAAATATGATAAATAAATTAACCATATATGGTCTCTGTTTACCATGGTTAATGAATTTCCCCTAAGGGGGTAATCCAGTAATAAACATCTCTTATAAGGGAAGTACCTACGTGCTATAGTTAATGTCCTCTGAGACTAAAGACAGTGGTAGCCTACAGCTCCCTGTCAAGAAAAGGAAATGAACTTTGATTCAAACCTTAAGGCCACGATTCTCTGAAATCATGGCTTATAAATTTAACTTGTCTACGCGACAAGGCCATTGGTGCTATTATTAACTTATGAATTAGGATTTATGATAAAAATCCTGGATAAAAATAAATATCCTTCCTTCTCTGTCAGTATGCAATTGAAGGGAATCTTAAAGGTGAAACCTAGCCTACGCGGCCAAGATGGTGAAACCTACTCAAGGGATTCAAATCCTTGTTAACACCTAGGAATGTGTTAGCACTCCTGACAAATGTGATTCGAGAAAATCACAACAGTCATCCTTATATTGGATTCTTCCAATTCTCAAATCTAGCCTAGTGATCTAGGAATCATGGCTTATATCATCCTATAAGATGATCATATTATAAACATCCGTTAGTAATGAAGCACCTACGGAGTAAACTAGTTGTCCGATAAGACAACGACAGTGGTGGTCTTTGACCTCCTGTCTAAAATGTTGGACTATGTCCAAACAAAATAGTCTATGTGATCAATGCGATCATGACTAATATCATCTAATACGATGATCATATTATTTAACATCCTTTAGTGATGTCTTGCCTACGGGCTATAATATATTGTCCATTTGAGACATTGACGTTGTTATCGTTATGATTCCCTGTCCAAGGTGGTGAGCTATGCTCAAGCCTAATAGTTCATATGATCAATACGACCATGACAAAAAAAAATCATCAATACGATGATTAAAAATTTTAAACATCCGTAATGATGTTTTGCCTAAGGGCTATATTAGATCGTCCAACTGAGACAAGGCAATTGTAATCTTTTGTGATTCTTTGCCAAGGGGGTGAGCTATACTCAATTCCCATAGTCTATACTATCAGTGCGATCCTGACTAGTATCCTCAGTATGCTGATCATAATATTAACATCCCTCGTGATAAAATGCCTACGGGTTATACTTTATTCTAGAGTCGGTAAGACAAAGATAGTAGTGATCTTTATGATCCCCTGTTCAAAATGGTGTGATTATACCCAAACCTAATAGTCAATATGATCGATGTGATCATGACTAATATCACTAGATACGATGGTTATATATAAACATCCATTAGTGATGTTGCTTGGCATATTTTTCTGCCAAAAGAATCGTCTTTCAAGACGATGACAGTTGTAGTCTATGACTCCCTGTCCAAAGGTGAAGAACCACGTTCAAACCTTGGAGCCCTAATCTAATAAGATTGCGGCTTATAAATTCAGGTCCTTGGTAATAGACAATCAAGTTGTGTTTTAAAGTCATTCACGACAAGCCTATGTGCTATAATTGGTCATTCGTGACAAGTTAACATATTAAATGTTAACATTCCTGGTGACATGCCTTTGTACCAGATTTGATGAATGTCCTTATAACAAGGCCGTTTGTGCCATATCAAAAGTCCTTTGTAACAAGGCCTTCGTGCCGTATAATCATTTATGTCCTTCATGACTAGGCTTTATGCCATATTTTCTACGTCCATCGCGGCAGGCTTCTATGCCATATATGTATATATATAATAAAAGTCTTGTAAGGCTAGCCTTTGAGCTATTTATAATCGTCCTTGTGACAAGGACAGTTGTGACATTATGGTCCCCTGTCAAGCAAGTATTTGACTCGCTCCAAACTTTGGATGCCATTGAGGGTCCTGTTGTGACCTAGGCTAAATATAATGGAAATACGTTCAAATAACATTCACTATGAATGTTCGGAACATAATAGCCCATACGGTTTATGAATGCCGTGGCTAACCTAAGTCAGGTCATCAGGATGATGACTAATAATGGTTAAATCTTGGCGATTTGTACCAAGTTTCGAGTATGGAAAACTCGGATGAGGTAGACGACGGTCGCAACACTATCAAAGTGACGAAATTTAATAAAACTACAAACGTAAACCTCAAAAAAAATTAATGGAGTTAATCTCCCGACGGTAGTTGACGCAGCAGTTGGAAGGACCATGGAAAAGGTCATGAGACAATACAAAGAGCTGAATACTACTCGCTCTAAATCTCATTCACAACCATGTTCAATTACTCATGAGAAGAGTTTTAGTTCACACTTCGAATATGAAGGATGAACCAAAGGAGGAGGATAACTCCCAGAAATCTGAGAAAGAGAGCGAGTACAGGCTTAATAAAAAGCAACGAAAGTTCAGTAAGAAGCCTGTATACCTCAGAGACTGCTTCAGCATTATTAGATGGATGTTTTATATCCATAAGGAATCATTTTTCCGATGTCCTAGTTCCGTTAAATATAAGGACTCAATAAAGTGATAAAAAAAAATCGATTGGTTGCCTTAAAAATCAAGCCCATATTGTGGGTGATAAGGAGCAATTAGTTATCAAGACTCCTTATGAGACAACCCTCGTAATTACACGTATCCGTACGACTAATAAATATTAAACATAAAAAAATGGTGAAACTGGCCGTCCCCGGAATCGAACCTGGGTCTAGGCCGCACCCTTTCGCGCGCCTAGCCAACTGAGCTAGGTGCCTAGTTTGTGAAACTTCCATCATTAATTAAATATAAGCACTTGTACAATAAACTTCCTTATCATTTATCAATGATAATTTCTGCTAAGTGCCCTGTTTTTTTTATACAGGCAATAATAAATCTTCCTAGACCATAAGCTTAGCAAACTTTTATATTATCCACAAGGTATAAATTACCAAGGAAACCATAGTAACCGATTCTCCTCGTTTCGGCAAGAAAAACCTTCCGAAAATCAGAGTACTCTTTCTTTGCATAGAGTACGACAACATATGTTATTTTAACTATTTTTCTCATTGTTTTTCTATCGCCTGCGAATGCCAAACTATGTTTGATAAAAGTGTCATATGAGGATTGGCGTATCCTAGTGTGTCCCATAGATTATTTCCATGTCTGATCAACATGGAAGTTTAATACATGGAACCCCTGAGATATCCCAATGGTCATATTGTACTAAAGTCGACTAGTAGTATTCAAAGAAGATATCCAAAAATGGAAATTTTTTTTAAGTAAATGTTCCCGACTAAGGAATTCATGGACTTATAACATAAAGGTGTCACTTATTTGACACGAGTAATGGTGGATGAACTGGAGCCTGAGATATGGAAAATCTCTGTAGCCTCCTTGCAATCTTGATTATCTTCTCATAAGTTTTCCCTGCTTACCTCCGGGAAGGCAGGTAGAATTAAGATTGTATCCCGCTGTGGGCTGGAGTATTGTGAAAACTCCATATTGATTATGGAATAATCGAAACCTTGATTAAATAGGTTTTAAAACATAGGCACATAAAGCCTGACTCAATATTCTGAGGGTTTTATGTTATTAAATAAGAAAGACGGTTCATATTGCTTATGCATACATGCCGCAACCCTAATTAGGCAACGATTAAGAATTTCCATCAGCTACCCAGGATCTAAGGGCAAACAATTGGTGGATAGGCTTGAAGAAGTCTGTGGCCACCTATGTAGCTAAATGCTTGACAAGTGCGCAAGTCAAAGCCGAGCATCAGAAACCATCAGGTTTGCTACAACAGCCTGAACTTCCTACGTGGAAGTGGGAAATGGTAACTATGGATTTTATTACCAAGTTACCCAAGAAAAGGAAAGGAAATGATACGTTATGAGTTATAGTTGACAGACTGACTAAGTCAGCTCATTTCTTACCCATCAAGGAGACTTACAGCTCCGATGTGTTAGCCCAGTTATACGTTGATAAGATTGTAGCCTTACATGGCATACCTGTGTCTATTATCTCTGACCGAGATACTAGGTACACGTCACATTTTAGGAAGAATTTCCAACAATCTTTGGGCACACGTTTGGATTTTAGTACGGCCTACCATCCTCAGACTGACGGTCAGAGTGAGCGTACTATTCAAACGTTAGAAGACATGCTACTTGCATGTGCGATCGATTTGGGTGGTAGTTAGGATAAGAACCTACCGTTAATAGAATTCTCCTACAACAGTAGCTACCATACCAGCATTAAGGCTGCGCCTTTTGAGGCATTAATCGGTAGAAAGTGTAGAGCGCCCATTTGTTGGGCAGAAGTTGGAGATGTCCAGTTATCAGGACCAGAGATAGTGTTCGAGACGACGGACAAGATTGTCCAGATTCGTGACCATCTCGAAGCTGCCCGGGATAGGCAGAAGAGATACGCTGATCCAAGCGTAAGGATTTTCACTTCGAAGTAGGTGACAAGGTCCTACTTAAAGTGTCACCCTGGAAAGGAGTGATGCAGTTTGGTAAGAAAGGCAAACTAAGCCCGAGATACATAGGACCTTTCGAGGTTATCGAACGTGTCGGGTCAGTTGCCTATAAGTTAAACTTACCGGAAGAGCTCAGTGGAATTCACAATGTGTTCCACATCTGCAATCTGAAGAAGTGTTTCGCTGACGAATCACTGGTAATACCCCATACAGATATAGACGAGAGCTTAAAAATTGTTGAAAAACCTTTGTCGATTGAAGATCGACAGGTAAAGAAGCTTCGAAGGAAGTATGTACCTATTGTTTAGGTCAAATGGGATGCCAGTAGAGGTCCTGAATTCACGTGAGAGGTTGAATCCACGATGAAAGAAAAATACCCTTACTTATTTCAGTAAATCTCGGGTCGAGATTTATTTTAAGGGGGTGAGGATGTAACACCTCGAAAATTCACGTCCTATAATGTGTTGACACGTGTCATAAAGTTTGAACGTGTGAAAGAATGTTATAAAAGGACTAGAGTTGACAAACATGGAAAGTATGTGATATACGGATTCTAAGTGTCAACAGTGAATAAATATACTTCATAATAACCCTACATGATGTTTATAACATCAAACGAATAAATCATGGATCATACGAAGCTAAAAGTGAGAGATTACAAACTACAGGGGTTAAATGTGTCAACATGTTAAAGATATACCTCTGAGTGACCTTTTGACGAACCCGAAGCTTTGTAAATGTAAATTATGCTCATTAGAATACGCGATATAAATTTCATAAAGTTTCGTTATCGTATGAGAAAGTTATGATCAAATTCGCGTGCGAGGGGTTAAAGTGCAAACGTTGAAAGATAAGACTTTTCGGGTTAACCGGAAGTGTTCGGGGACTTGGCAAAGTGGGTATAAGTCCTAAAGCCCTTGTGGGTAAATAATAAGGGGTCAAAATGCAAGAATTAAGCTTGGTTGACCTTTCGGAGCACCAAGAGCCAGGGATGCAAACTGAAAAATGGAAGAATTGCCCCTGAGGAGGGCTAGCGGTGCGCTACATCAGAAGCGTAGCGGTGCGCTAGCCATGCCCAGATGCAGCAGTTTGGCTTTTGGCTGTTTTAAAGGTTGCAACTGATCTTTAATCGATTTTCCTCATCACCCTTGGCCCCTAAACACTCCCTAAACATGTAGGACACATGTTGATCAGTTGTGGTAAGTAATAGACCTAGTTGTCAACATCTTATGGTGATTAAAATCACTATATAAAGGCTTTAAGTTGCAACATTTCAATCACACCTTCATCTGCAATTGAGGAGCCTTTCTGGAGCTTCAAAGCAGACCGTAGCCCTTCCTAATCAAGCTTAGGACCTTGGTAAGTTTGCTAAACCTTTCTTGATTAAGTTTTAGCTTAAAAGTCAAACCGTTGTAATTAACGGTTGACTTTAAGATTAATCACTAATGGTCCAGTGATTAGTCAAAGTGAAAGTAGTTATAGGATGGTATTTATGTGGGTAATAAAACCCCAAAAGGGTTTCCCCTGATCACCATCCTAAGCAGGTCAAATGTCGGGTCAAACCTTTACTTAAAAAGTCAACATAATGCTTAAAATGTCATTTATGCATAATTAGCTATCTAGAACATATATAACCTGTTTGAACATTGTTATAACTTAGAAATAAGTGTAAGAACATGTCCCAACACGTTCAACCCGACTATTTCCTGTTTAGACCCGGTTCGGAACCGAAAGTCACATAGTTTGACTTTCTCGTTGACTTTCAGTTCTGACCCGTTTGGGCATATTTTAGAAATGCCTCAGAGCTTTAATTGGATTAGGATACATGTTAGAACAACCCTCTGTGATCATACACCTTGGTTCACTAGTTATCCAATTAATATGCATATTTCCGTTAATTGCTCATACGTTGACCGTTATGCCCTTATTACCTTAAATCATGATTTATGAAAATGTAAAAGTGTAGAAACCTTAGTTACTGATATATAAACTTGTATGCAAAGTTTGACATCAGTTTGACTTGTAGATTAAGAGTTATGCTCATTGTCGCTAAATTAAAGCTTTATGTTAACAAAATGGCGTAATTAGCGTATAGCCTAGTTAAACATACTTTTTGATATCAAATCTTTTACCCACTGATGTAATATATTATTTTGGGATTTTTAAAGATTTTTAATCAATTTTAGGCCGAGCATAACTAGTAGTCGTAGGCTTAATCCGGTAATTGTCGGTTTTGCCCTTACGGGCCATAAAATGAGTTTTACTTATCTAA
Source organism: Helianthus tuberosus (assembly GCA_030545235.1). Taxonomy (NCBI): domain Eukaryota; kingdom Viridiplantae; phylum Streptophyta; class Magnoliopsida; order Asterales; family Asteraceae; genus Helianthus; species Helianthus tuberosus. The sequence goes on along the minus strand of CM060371.1, from coordinate 101,112,120 downwards.
ACGACTCCAAACCTTTTGCTACTGATCACATATGTTAAATAAATTATTTTAAGCCTTCTGGAAATATAAAAATATCAGATTTAAGTATAGAACCCGGAAATGGCCTTTAATCGCCATAATTAGCGTTTTTAACGCATAGTATGTCTTAAAATCATATTGGACATACCCGGGTTGATACCTACTGATATATGAGGCAAATGATGATATTTTAACAGTAAGCAAAGGTTGATAAACTCAGACTTCGTTTTTGAGCTTTTCGGCTTATGTGAGATTACCAAAATACCCCTACGGGGCATAGTTTGGTTAAAGATGATAAATTTCACATATAAGCTTTAGCCTACTGATATAACTTATCAAATTGAGTATGTTTGCTGTTTACATCAGACCTGTAACTCAGTTAAACAATTTAAACTCTTTTACAAACTTTAAAATGACCAAACTACCCCTACGGGGCATAGTTTGTGTTTAAATTAGTTCGGGGCATAAAGAAAGACATCCTACTGATGTCACAATATATTTGAAGCATATTAACTTAGGAAACCTGTATATGGCTCTTACGGATACCCGCTACGCTTATTTCGCGTTCGGTTCGGTTTATGTAACACGTTTACATAAATTAGCCGAAACGGGTCAAACCTTATCGGTTTTATCTCAAAATCCAGAATGTGAATAATAAACCCATATTAAACAAGTCTTCAAACTTGTCGGGTCTAAATCACATTCTATCCGGTCTTCGCTTAATCATGCGTCTGAACCGTATCTTCCTGTAAGACTAACCGGTCTAAGCTTAGACTTAATTAAAGACCCGTTAGCATTCTAATTAATTATTTATACCATCATTCCAGACTAGAGCTTTCCGGTAAATGGTACCTACGCTTACTTAAGTGAATACGACTGAGTTATTAATTTCTGATATTTAAGACAGGAGCTAGCTCAGGTAAATACTCTTAACTTATTTTCCCTATACGGGCTTGGGATACGGTACTATAAAAGTACCGCTTGGTCGGGTGTATGTAGTCATTTAAATCGGATTGTGATTGATGTACTTACATAACCTGTTTAATATGTATTATTTTATTATTATTTGGTGTATGGCCTTTGGGGGTTAATGACCATGTCCCGGATATCCTTGGCATCATTCGAAGTAATGGCCACGACTTAAGCACGGGGTGTAGGCATACACCTGACAGCTGCATTATGTAAAAACTGGTAATCCACTCCGAGGTATCATCCTTGTGGGCATTATACCGGAACTGGTAATCCACTTAGAGGATGATAGCCCGTGGGCATTATACCTGTGGCGTGTCTGTTAATCTAGTCCGGCCCTACAAACCGGCCCTAACGGACGACAAATAAGTAAAACTGTATACAAGATTATATACAAATAATTTTCCCAAGTTATAAAAGATTAATTTTGCCTCTGTGCATTTTAATCAAAGTGTCAAAAGGTTTTGTGCCTGGTGCATCTAAATCAATTTTCTTAAACTCTTTTCAAATGAGTCGGTTGAGTGTATTTACCAGTGAAAACTGACGTATTTTCCAAAAAGGTTAAGTGACAGGTACTAAACGAAATTGGCTGGAAGCTCAGGGCGCTAATAAGGAATCTTGCAAGTTCTAGGCGTCTAAAGTCTGTTGAACAAATGATATGTTTTAAAGATACGCCTGTAGATCCTTTACTTTCCGTTGTAATACTGAATATTACTTTATATTCGGAATGTAATAATGATTATCGTTTGCTTCCGCTGTGCATTCATATATATTGTGTTGTTTGACTATTATGTTGCCAACCATGACGTCACGATACTCCCCACCGGGCCCACCGGTGACACGTGGAAATTCGGGGTGTGACAGCATGGTTCTCCAAAAATGAGAAGTGAAACCAGCATCTCTGTCAGAAATGATGTTCAAAGGAACACCTTGTCGAGCTACAATTTCATCCACATAGATTTTAGCAAGTTTGTCAGCAGGAAAATCCTCACGGATTGGCAAGAAATGTGCTGACTTAGTAAGACGATCAACGACTACCCAGATGGCATCATGACCTTTCTTAGTGCGCGGAAGTTTGGTAATGAGATCCATAGTAATGTTTTCCCATTTCCAAACTGGGATCTCTGGTTGTACCAATAAACCCGAAGGACGCTGATGTTCAGCCTTAACCTTAAGACAAGTAAGGCATTTTGATACGTATAAGGCAATGTCTTTCTTCATACCAGGCCACCAATAATGAATACGAAGATCCTTATACATCTTATCTGAGCCCGGATGAATAGAATAACGAGACTTATGGGCTTCATCCATAAGCAAGGTACGAAGATCATCCTGGCTTGGGACCCACAAATGGTCCATGATGTAATACGATCCATTGTCCTTCAGTTCCAGATCAGGTGTTATGTGATAGGGAAATTCCTTATCCATCAAACCTTGTGAAACACAAGATTGTTGAGCCTGAGAAATGCGTGCTTGGATATCGGATCGAGCTTGAATAACAGATTGAACACGTACACAATGAAGCTTAGTACGTTCCTTACGACTCAATGCATCAGCTACGACATTCGCCTTACCAGGATGGTAGCGAATTTCGCAGTCATAGTCGTTTAAAAGCTCAACCCAACGTCGTTGCCTCATGTTGAGTTCTTTCTGGTTGAAGATATGCTGAAGACTTTTGTGGTCCATGAAAACCACACATTTTGTACCGTACAAATAGTGTCTCCAGATCTTAAGAGCGAAGACAACTGCACCCAACTCAAGATCATGAGTGGTGTAGTTCTTCTCATGTATCTTCAACTACCTCGATGCATATGCTATGACTTTGTTCCTTTGCATCAGGACACAGCCAAGACCCAATTTAGATGCATCGCAATAAACGACGAAATCATCATTGCCATCAGGCAAAGTTAGAACAGGCGCGTCGCAAAGCTTCCGCTTCAAGTGTTGAAAAGCTTCCTCTTGTTTGAATCCCAAGTCAAAGGGTTTGTTCTTCTGAGTTAGAGCAGTTAGAGGAACTGCAATCTTTGAGAAGTTCTCATTGAAGCGGCGGTAATAACCCGCTAGACCAAGAAAAGAACGAACCTCAGTGGGAGTAGTAGGCGTATCCCAATCCTTAATCGCACTGATCTTGGAGGGATCTACATGAATACCTTGTTCGTTGATGATATGTCCTAAGAATTGAACTTCTTTAAGCCAGAATTCACACTTGGAGAATTTGGCGAAAAGTTGCTCTTTCTTTAGGAGTTCCAGAGTATGACGAAGATGTTGCTCGTGATCAGCTCGCGTCTTAGAATAAATCAAGATGTCGTCAATAAAAACAATGACGAACTGATCCAAATAAGGTTTGCAGACCCTATTCATTAAGTCCATGAAAACAGCAGGAGCATTAGTCAAACCAAATGGCATGACTGTGAACTCGTAATGCCCATACCGAGGGCGGAACGTCGTATTGGGAATATCTTATTCGTGCACACGAAGTTGATGATATCCGGAACGTAGATCAATATTTGAAAAATAAGAAGCGCCCTGTAACTGATCAAAGAGATCATCTATGCGAGGTAGGGGATATCGATTCTTGATGGTAAGCTTGTTAAGCTCACGATAATCGATACACATCCTAAATGATCCATCCTTCTTCTTGACAAAAAGAACAGGAGCACCCCAGGGTGAAAAGCTAGGACGGATAAAACCTTTGTCAGAGAGCTCCTGAAGCTGCTTAGACAACTCTTGCATCTCAGATGGTGCAAGACGATATGGAGCTCTGGCAATAGGATTTGCACCAGGTACGAGATCAATGCGGAACTCGACTTGGCGTGCTGGGGGTAGACCAGGTAACTCTTCAGGGAATACTTCAGAATAATCCCGAACGACAGGAATATCTGAAATAGACTTACCCTTGCCTTTATCTGCTGTAACATGTGCTAAGAAAGCCACATAGTTCTTCCGCAGATACTTCCGAGCTTTAAAACAAGACATGAGCTTGAGACCACCAGACGGTTTCTCACCTTGAACCTGTAGGATCTCGCCTGTCGAAAGCGGCACACGAACAATCTTCTCAGAACAAACTATCTCTGCGCGATGCTTAGATAACCAATCCATACCCACTATAACGTCGAAGCTTCCAAGTTGCATTGGCGTGAGGTCAATAGGAAAAAGATGGTCGTTAAGGTTTAACTGGCAGTTGTGTAGAACAGAATCAAGAACAATGGGTTCACCACTAGCAACTTCTACTGTCAAGGGTTTTCCTAGTTTCGTTCTAGACACGCGAAGCATTGGCTCAAAAGACAATGACACAAAACTCTTGTCGGCACCCGAATCAAAAAGAACAGATGCATGCTGATTATTAATAAAGAACGTACCGTTCACCACATTATCGTCCGCCTGCGCCTCTTGGGCATTCAAGTTAAAAGCTCGCCCTCGAGCTTGAGCCTGATTCTGGTTTGCATTCACCAATCTTGGGCACTGGTTACGGTAGTGGGTCAGATCCCCACTGTTATAACAAGCACCTGGTGGGTAGGGTGGTCGTGTAGCTTGACCCTGTTGCGGAGCAGGATGCTGAGCAACTTGTTGAGCCGGGTTCTGAACTGCGCGATTCTGAGCAAACCGACAAACATCGGCAAGATGACCTGACTTCCCACAGTTAGTACAGAAACGGCACTGATGTTGCGGCTGATGGTGACTGTTGCATCTATTGCACAAAGGTGCATTCCCTGAATAAGGCTTCTTTGCTGGAGGCTGTGCGGGTTGGTTGGGAGCTGCCTGGTTAGCTTGGGCAGTGACAGCAAAATTTTGGGAAGCCTTACGCTTCCTTGCCCTTTTCGATGAACCAGAATCCTTTCCATTCTTGTTTTGACCTTTCTTGCTATCTTCTTTGTCAGATGTCTGTTTCTTGCCCTTGTCACCCTTCCTGTGTAACTTATTCTTCCGAATCTGCGACTCAGTCAATGTCGCTGATAACTCGATAGCCTGACGGAGTGTGGCAGGGTTACTACCAGTAATGATGTCTTGCACTGAGTCAGGTAGGCCGTCGATGTACCTTTCGATAGCCTTGTCGAGTGGGGTAACCATTGTTGGGCATAGCAGACTCAACTCCTCAAACCTATCAGTATATGCCCTGTGCTCGCCACTATCTTGCTTCAAGTCATCAAACTCTTTCTCCAACGCTCGCTGTTCATGGCGAGGACATAATTCCCTCATCATAAGGGCCCTAAGTTCAGCCCAAGTTTGTGCTAGAGCAACTTCTGCACCACGGTCTCTCATAACCCCGTTCCACCATGTGAGAGCCCTCTTCTGAAACACGCTCGAAGAAAACTCGACCTTGCAATTATCCGGACACTGCACGTGGCGGAAAGTATTCTCAATGCTCTCGAACCATTGAAGAAGCCCAGTCGCTCCTTCAGAACCACTAAACTTGAGTGGTTTAGCCGAGTTAAAATCCTTGTATTTGCATGGAGCATTGTTGTTGTTGTTGGCTTGGTGTCATTGAGCAAAGAGATTTATGAATTGAGCAGCCATCTGCTGCGCAATAATTTCTTCCAGTTCGGCAGTCGCTATCTGGTTCTCGCGTCGAGGAGGCATTCTAAAAGAGGAAATCATGAAAGGAAACGAGTGAGATGATTGGATGAAGAGAATGAGATGAAACAAAATCAACAAAAGCGAAGATGGTGGTCATTCGTCCGCATTACCAAGCAAACAAATGACACACAGTGACTAATCAAAGTAAATGAGTAAAAAATAATGTATCGCGAAGACATGCTCGCCTATAAGTGAACACTCATCCCAATAATTCCCAGGTAAGCACAACTGGTCTCACGTCTGATGAGATATATACGAAGTGCTTTTCCTAGACAGAAAACCCAGAATACAGGCATTCACTCTTCCAGTTTGCACGTGTTCACATTATTTAAAACCCAAGACGTTGACGAGATTTTGAAAATTCGAAGGCACAAGGCCAAAAATTTAGTCAAACTGGAAGGGTTCAAAACCTTACAATAGAGGGTTCGAAACCTTGTAATAAATCATCCAAAAATAGATGATTGTTTTTCAAAAATCGTTTTGGAAAATTTGGTTTCTTGTTTTGATAATCACCAAAGGATAGGTGATGTGCATGTTTTAAGATCTAAACACAAGATAACTTGTGTTAGGGTCCTAGAAAGGTTATAGTCTAGGTCAAAGAATTACTAATAACCTAATTCCCTATTACCATTGGCTCTGATACCAACTCTTCTGTCACACCCCGACCGCGTATAACATGCAACCGCGGCGGAAACGTCGGGGAGTGTTGTAACAGAATTAATTGTTTCATAAACATGGCATTCAAAGTTGTATTTTATTTATCAACATAAGAGTTTCATTGTCTTTAAACAGGAAATAAAGAGTTCAGAACATAATTGAACTAAGTCTATCTTCATTTTATGTCTCTAAGGCACAGGTCCGCCCTAGTGTCACGAACATCATCCTACGGAAAAGCTCCTGAAAACACATGTGAAAATAGGTACATCAGCATAAAAATGCCTGTGAGATACATAGGTTTTGTGAAAATAGGATTCATGACTTATAAGTTTAGGAAAAATTGTTTAATAACAGTCAGTCATGAACCTTGTAAGTTGTTTTGTTTTGTAAATCCTTAAAAGCAATGATATGTATAAATAAGAGAATAATGTGAGGTTAAATGAATAACCAAGTACAAATGAGTTTGTATTAGATAAGTTGTTTTGTAAATCAATGTCTTGTGAAAATAAGTTGTCAAATATTGAAATGATTTAAGTAACGCTACGACATGTAATGTTATACAAACACTTATATATAGGAAGTACCAGTGGCGTATCCACCATGCTTGTATTATATTACACTCGCCTCGTTACTTGAATCATTTACCCAAACCAACCATCAATGTAAATTGTTCATGTATAAATGAATTGTCATGTGTTAATGTGTAAACCATATTGAAATGTCTATGTCCAATGTAAACTACTAAATGTGTATATCAATGTCAAAATGTTTATGTTAATGTAGATCATGTAATGTGTATCCAAGAATATCATGTATGGTAAGTTAAATATATCAACTAAACCATATGTAAAATGCACAAAAACAAGGTATTGAAGTAAAACATGGTTTAAATCAATGTTATGTTTTGTGGAACAAATGCATGCTATACTGATACAAACATTTATGCGGTATTGTGAAAATGCATACATCCAAGCCTTGAGACTGTGGCGATAAACCCTTAAACAAATTAAAGGTTTATCTATGTTATGTATATCGAATTCGGTCATTCCTTCCAATCCAAACAAACCCAGGATTTCAGGAACGGGAGTTGTCAATTCCTATGGTACCACTACCTACTAACGAATGGCGTAGCTAATGTTAATGAATGTATTGTTCCATTGTAAACAACCCAAATGTCATAACAAAATGTAAGCATGTGATGAAAACAACTGTACCAAGTATGCACACAATGGACATACATAGCATGAAATGTAATGTAAAACAATGTACTAAGTATGCACACAATGGACATACATAGCATGAAATGTAATGTAAAACAATGTACTAAGTATGCACAATGGACATACATAGTATGAACACAATGAAATCATGTACTATAAATGTACTAATGAACATAGCAAGTATACGATGTGAAAGCAAGAAAGCACGAAAATAACAAGTAGGCACATGTGTTTCACCCCAAAACAGTTTGGAAAACAGTAAAAGAGGGGTCTATGTACTCACTTGAGATTGCTCAGAAGTCCTAAGATAACCACCAAGCAATGCTAGAGATCACGGAATCAAACGGCACCTAATATAGGTAACTATGTTAATAAACCGGACCTAATATCGGAGGATCGGATAGAATGAGGGTTCGTAAACCAAACGAGTAGGGAGACTCGTGTAATATGGTTTAACAAAGCCCACATACTAAAACGAAACTTAACCTAAGTGTTTGTGACCCATTACGACCCGCTTAGGTAGCTTATGCTACTTTAACGCGTCGTTCGCGTAAAACACGTTCGAAAGCCTAACTAGTCCTATGACAAGTAAAATATGCCTTAACATGTCTAATATGGTTGTCAAATCAGTTTAGATGTCAAAAGTTATGTTACATACGTTTAAAACGAATTTTGGCATCAAAGGGGTATTTTGGTAATTTACCTAAGGCATATAAACTACCTATCATACAACTACTTAAACGAAGCGACCATAAGGTATAACCTCGGAAGGTTATCCCCTATATACTATGGTCACCTAATGTGTTTGGTCGGATCCTAATGATCGACCAAATGGGTCGGGTTCGAAGGTATACGCGATTTATTAGATCGCTTACCCTTACGACCCTAGACAACATGGTAATCAGTAGGCATAGTCACAAGGGACTATAACCATCGTGATTACAATCACGTTGTGAAGTTCAAACGAACTTCGCATTGACCATAAACTGGTCAATGCAGAAAGTCAAACAAAGTTTGACTTTCGGACTCGAAAAGCAATAAAAGAACGAAGGAACACTTACAAAGGGTCCCCGAATGCTAATCTAGATCAAAATAGCTCAGGTATGAAACAAAGGTTTCAACTTAGAGCACATAAGATCAGATTCTTGTGAGGAAAAGTGAAGGGTGGAGGTGGGTATTTATAGTTTTCGGTTAACCGTTAGGATCATTTCTTGGAGAAGAGGGAATGATCACATCCCTACACTTGTTGGAATGTTGTGGTTACTGAATTTGGCCACCATAAGAGATTAACATGTGGCACTTGACTTTTGGAGGGTGTTAGGGGATGTTAATCATGTGTTTAAATGACCTTTGCTGATCAGAAGAGGCCTAGCGTGACGCCAAGGGGGCTAGGTGTCAGGCTAGGGTCCCCCTGATCAGCAAACACTTTCAAATGTTCATCTTTCAGTCCCCATTGCGTATTCAGGCCAGTTCCGACATGTTTAAGGCTCGCTAACTCATTTTCAAGGCTCCACAAGGATGCCTAAACATTGTGGGTATGAAACATGCTCAAAAATATGCCGGATGTTGGTTCGTTTGGTCGTACGAACGCGATGTTCGCTTAATTACGACGGTATGCGCATAAGCGCGAAAAACGATCCAAATTGCGCGACGAATGGATTTTTCTTATGCCAAACACTAAAATAAAATATTTTAGTGTTTACATAAATTTTTTGGATGTCCGGATGTATTCAGAACGTCAGTTATGCGCAAAAGTGCAAACTTGTGCACTTTTTGACGCTTTTAGTCCCTGAATGACCCAAAGGTTTATTTTAGCACACCGAACCCCTCAAAGCCTATTTCTAAGCTACATAAAGGATTTTTAAGGTGTGTTTAACTTATGGTCATATTCCGGAATGTTTGTTACTGTTCAAATTGGCATACTTTCGCAGTTTGTCAAGTTTAGTCCCTGTAAGCGAATTAACTTGTTTTTGACATACCAAAGCCTTCAAAACTTATTTCTAAGTTATGTAAAGGTTATTTAAGGTATGTTAAGTATATGTTGATGTTCCAGAGTATTTTTCGCATTATACTGATTACGTTTATGCACCAGTTTGCGTATAACTCTCTAGAAAGTGATATAGAGTTTGAAATTGAATAAAAGTCAAAACATGAAAAATGTAAAACACAACCAAACAAACATTGGGATCAAATAACATTGTTTTATTGATAATAGAACTGTTCACAATGATTACAAGCACATATATTACAGTCGTGTGCAGCGTGCTGTTGTTTTCTACAAATGCAGCCAAGAATCCTGCACATTTGGACCATCCAGGGACAGCGATTTGAGAGGATCTTCTCACCTACTATCCTAGGTATTTTCTAAAAGAAGGTTTTGACAACCATCTTGTCCTTTCCTCTTTTATCCATTGCCTTCTTCTTCATCTTTCTTGCCTCAACACCTCCATTGAAGCTTGAGATCACCATGATTCCAAGCTTTATTGTGATGTTTGTTAGGTTTTTGTTCAAGGAATCTTGTTAAAAATAAGTTGTACAACATTGTTTTAGGTTATTTCTGCTCAAAAATGCTTCATAAGTTGGAAAAATAATTTGAAACTCCAAGATTCCTTGTTCCAAAAAATCAGCAGAAAGGTGAACAAGGGGCCGTGCTCAGTGAGCACGGGGCCGTGTCCGAGGTTACTGTTTCATTAAAATAAACTCTTTCCCGTTTATTTTCATAGAATGTCGAGCCAAAACAGTGGAACTTCTTCTGCGCACTCCAGAAACAGTCGAAGGGAAAGAAGGCCTTCAATTGAAGCAACTCTCGTACGCTACGTAATGGCATTACGTGAGGCGCTTGATGAGATGATGTCAGTAGAGGAGGTCCTCATAGACCGTATAACATATCTTTCGGTGGGGTTGGAAAACAGTTTTCAAGAAATCAACCTCTTGCCACCAGAGGTTGAACATTCTTGTGAAACCTCCCATGGAACCAATCCTCCCTCAAGAGGATTGGAACCTAGCACTTGGAGTCAACAATCCCACCGGATGGGACGACATTCCATCGGAGCCTCCTCTTGAAGAGCTACAAGAAGTCCCGGTGGAGGTTACACCCCCTCAAACCAATGCCAATGAGCCCGCCTTTCTTCTCCCAAGGGAGATAGAGGAATGGCTCGCCGACGTGTAAGGGGCCCATAACCGGAGGAAGAAGTTCTTCGAGCCGCATCCAACAGAGAGAATTATCTCTTCGGAAATTTTGCTAATAGAATAAACTTTAGGCTAGAACTCCTTGGTTTAGACTTCTTGTGCTTCTTGACCTATTTATCTAGAATTTTAACTTTGTTAGGACTATTATGTAAGTTTATCTATTAATGGAATGATGGTTTTAATTAATTTGGTGTTTGGATGATGTTGAAATGGATAAAACACATTTGGGATGGTGAAGGATAACAAGGGAAACTTGAACAAGCACCCCATGCACAAAAACAGGGCCACCCGACAAATTTTTCTTCATTACAGCAAGTTCAGCACGGGCCGTGCCCGCCCAACACGGCCCCGTGCTACACAATCTGCAGGAAATGCCCAGTTCAGGTAACTAGACACGGGCCATGCTCACACAGCACGCCCCCGTGTCCAGGCTTCTGTTTCTTTTTACAAACTTTTGTTATTGGCAATCTAAACACAGGGCCGTGCCCGGACACCACGGGGCCGTGTCCAGACGCCCAGTAACATAAAATTTTGCTTTTTCACACCTTTTTACACATTCAATCAACCTAAAAACTTATTTTTGGGACACATTGAGGACAATGTGTAATTTAAGTGTGGGGGGATGCTAAAACCTTGAATCTTGCAAGTCCTAATTACAAGCCTTACACAAAACTCTATTGGAACCGCTAATCACCCAAAAAAAATTTTCAAAAATTTTCATTTTTTTTACTTGTCTAGGTTTAACTTGGGAATTTCAAATTCTAAAAAGATTATATTTTTACAAATTTACAACTGATAGCATCGTGATAAAAAGAACCAACATAAGAAAATTATCAAACGGCATGACAAGTTTATTTAAAATTTGATTATATATACTTGATCACATAAAAACCCATTGCCACAAAAAAGTGAGTTTTGAGCCTTTATTGAGCATACAAATACATATCTTTAAACTAAATGCTCATTTTTCGTTTCTTGTGTGAATAGCCGGTTGGTTCTTACAACTCTAGAACTTGCCACGACGATACATTCCCGGTCCTTACCAACTTAAACCCGAGTAAGTAAATGATGGAGGCATTAGGACTAACCCTTTTCATTTCTACACCTTTCTTTTTTTTTTTTACCACCTACCCAAAATCCCCCTAGTTAACCCATTTGAGCCTAAACCTTTTCATTTCATAACCCAAAACAAACACCCTTTCACCCACCAAAACCTTTTTATTTTTAACCCTTTTGTTTTAGTAACAAGCTCGGTTTTTCTTATGACTTTCAAAAAAAAATGATGATGATGATGATGAAGCAAAAGAGAAATAAACAAACAAGTTTATCAAAAAAAAAATAACTTTGTTTGAATAACGGCTTCATCAAAATAAAAATTTCAAAAAATAAAAAGTCTTAAAAAAACCGAATTTTTTACGCCTTTCGCCCTTTTACTAACCACTAACCCAACCACCTACCTTTAACCCAAGCCTAACCCTTCACCCAAAAGTCCTCTTGATATTTACAAAGGTTTATAGTTAAAAAGGAGAAGGATTGATTGCTTGGCAAGCTTATGGTAGGAGTAAGTTCCATGCCGCTCTCGAGTGATTCACTAAAATACATCTTCGGCCGAGTGTTGAGTGATCCCCCGTGAGGTATGTGAACTTGTATATAAATGGAATTTTAAAAAGGCATGTTATGCCCTAATAAGTAATTTATCTTATCTAATGTTTTAAATAAATCATGATGAATAGGATTGTAAATAAATAAAGATAAAATTAATAAAGAATCTTCGAAATCCCGACACTGTATGACAAGCCCAAAAACTTTCTCTTCTACCCATTCCATTTGGGAGTGTAAAGCCACATTATAAAGAGTTTTGCTTGAGGACAAGCAAAGATTCAAGTGTGAGGGTATTTGATGTGTGCAAAATGCAACATATAAATTACATCAAATGTGGCATAAAACTAACCCTTTTTTAGAAGACTGAACACGCCCCGTGCTCAGTGAGCACGGGGGCGTGCCCAAGTGTCAGCAGAAAAGACAAAGTTGTAGAAGCTTCTATCACCCACCACGGGGGCGTGCCCAGCGGACACGGGGTCGTGGTCAACTCTAAGATTTGCAGAATCTGGGGAAATCTTGATAGTACAGATACGCTTTTGCACACGGGGGCGAGGTCAACTAATGCAGACAAACTGCAATTAATGAAGAAAGAGAAGGAGGACGGACACGGGGCAGTGCCCAATGGACACGGGGTCGTGCCCGAGCTGCTGTTCAGGTTATAAATAGGGGTTCTTGGCTCATTTGCAAACCATCCCTTGGCACACCACCTCTCTCACACTTCACCCACCACCCACCACCATCACAACACCATCATCCACCACCGTCATCCATCATCCATTGTAGAGTGTGTGAGTCTTCTCGGGATCCAAGATTGATCGTAAGAGTTCTTGACAATCAAAGGCCATGTTTGCCTAAGTCTCTTACATCACTTGGTGAAGACAAGTGTCTAGTGTAATACTTTTTATTTTTAATCTTTTCGCACTTTTTACTTGGTTATGTATTAATGACTTTAATAACTAGTTTCTTATGTTGAAGGTGATTCTTCCTTATCGTTTGTCCGTGGTGTCTTAGCATTATTTTACTGTCTATATAAAATAAAAGATTTTCACCATTCATATCTCCACGGTCTATATGGAGATATGTTGGCTACCTGGTCGGGGGTTAAGGGAACGGTTTGGTAAGAGTCTTCCCTTGTTCAGTGTATAGATCCTACAAGGACCTGGGTCAAATTTAGTAGGATCTCCTTCAATACCCACTGGTATTGGATGGCGGGGTTCCAAACTCTTTGATCCCCTCATATGTAAGCTACTATCAATACTTTAACCCGGCTACTTAGGACTTTATCCCAACTGACTCAGACTACTTAGCCGAGGGTAACGTCACCTTCAAAAGAGGGGCCTATGATGTGCGTTGAAGTGTCGTATATTTTAGGTGTATATTTTAAGCCCTTTTTAACACTTATTTTAGCCAAGTTTTAAATTTATAAAACACGATATTTCACTAACACTAAACACACATATGGGCAAGTGCACCCATCGTTGAGTGTAGTATAGCGTTGGTAAGATACCGAGGTCGTCCAAGGACACAAGAGCTTTTAATACCGGTTTATCCTCAACGTCTAACCAAAATAAAAGTTTAGAAAAATGTTTTAAACTAAGAAAAATAAAAACTAACTAAAATGCTGAAAATAAAAATAAAAATAAAAACAGATAGACAAGATGAATCACTTGGTTCCGACTCATATCTAGTATAACCTTTGATTATTTCCGCACTTTTGCACATAATTAAGAGATTATCTTAGTTATTGTAGTAGGCCCCTCTTTTGAAGGTGACGTTACCCTCACCCCAGTAGTTTGAGTCAGCAGGGATACAATCCTAAAGGGGTGGATTATTGGAAGATAATGAATTAAGTTATTAATGCAGTATTGTGGTAGGCCCCGCTTTTGGCGGTGACGTTACCCTCGACTAAGTAGTCTGAGTCAGCAGGGATACAGTCCTAAATAGCCGGGTTATAGTATTAATAGTAGTTAACTTATGAGGGGATCAAAGAGTTTGGACCCCCGCCATCCAATACCGTGAAGTATTGAAGGAGGTCCTACTAAATTTGACCCAGGTCCATTGCAGGACCTCTAAACGCTGAACAATGGCAAGACCTTTACCAAACCGTTCCCTTAACCCCCTACCAGGTAGCCAACATACCTCCATATAGACCGTGGAGATATGAATGGTGAAAATCCTTTATTTTATATAGACAGTAAAATAATGCCAAGACACCACGGACAAACGATAAGGAAAGATCACCTTCAACATAAGTAACTAGTTATTAAAGTCATTAATACAAAACCAAATAAAAAGTGCAAAAGATTAGAAATAAAAAGTATTATACTAGACACTTTGTCTTCACCAAGTGATGTAAGAGACTTAGGCAAACATGGCCTTGATTGTCAAGAACTCTTACGATCAATCTTGGATCCCGAGACGACTCACACACTCTATGATGGACAATGGATGATGGTGGTGGATGATGGTGTTGTGATGGTGGTGGGTGGTGGATGAAGTGTGAGAGAGGTGGTGTGCCAAGGGATGAGTTGCAATGAAACCAAGCACTCCTATTTATAGGCTGAACAGAAGCCTGGGCACGGCCCCGTGCCCGTCTGACACTCTCTCTCTTCATTAATTGTAATTCGCAATTACAATTAATGCGCCTGCAGTACTTTCGGCACGCCCCCCGTGTCCGCTGAGCACGGCCCGTGGTGGGCAATAGAAGCTTCTATAGGTTTGTCTTTTCTGCTGCTTCTTGGGCACGGCCCCGTGCTGGCTGAGCACGGGGCGTGTTCAGCCTTCTGTTTTCTCTATTTTACTTTGGAAGGTGCCGTTGAGGGTTCGGGCAATCCACTAATGTTCCTTTTCTTGTATTTATGTTGGATTTAGCTGTCTTTTTGCTTCTTTTGTGCTTTTGAGCTCATTTAATCCTGAAAATACAAAAGGAAGACAAAAACACTCTTTTTCCAATATTAGTACTAAAAAAGGGTTAGTTTTATGCCTCATTTGATGTAATTTATATGTTGCATTTTACACACATCAAATACCCCCACACTTGAACTTTTGCTTGTCCTCAAGCAAAACTCTTTAATATTTGGCTTACATTCCCAAATGGAATAGGTAGAAGAGAAGGTTTTGGACTTGTCATAGAGTGTCGGGATTTCCAAGATCTTTTTGGGGTTTTATTTTTATTTATTTACACTCCTATTCGTAATGATTTATTTAGAACTGTTCATAAAAGAAATTACTTATTTGGGCATAACATGCCTTTTTAAAATTCTATTTATATACAAGTTCACATACCTCGCGGGGAAATCACTCACACTCGGCCGAAGGTGTATTTTTAGTGAATCACTCGAGAGCGGCACGGAACTTATTCCTACCATAGGCTTGCCAAGAAATCAATCCTCCTCCTTTTTAACTTTTATACCTTTGTAGATATCAAGAGGACTTTGTGGGTTAAGGGTTGGCTAGGGTTAAAGGTAGGTGGTTGGGTTAGTGGTTAGAAAAAAGGGCTAAAAAGCGTAACAAGTGTCGGTTCTCGTATTTTTGCAACTTTTTATTTTTGATGAAGCTTTTATTCAAACAAAGTTATTTTTGATTACTTTGTTTGTTTATTTTCTTTTTGCTTCAATTTTTTTTTCGAAGAACCGAACTTGTTACTAAAATAAAGGGTTAAAAATAAAAAAGGTTTTGGTGGGTGAAAGGGTTTTTGTTTTGGGTGATGAAACGAAAAGGTTTAGGCTCAAAGGGGCTAACTAGGGGGATTTTTGGGTAGGTGGTAAAAGAAAAAGAAAAATAATGGTGTAGAAAAAAATGTTAGTCCTAATGCCTCCATCATTTACTTACTCGGGTTTAAGTTGATAAGGACCGGGAATGTATTGTCATGGCAAGTTCTAGAGTCGTAAGAACCAAGCGGCTATTCACACAAGAAACGAAAAATGAGCATTTAGTCAAATGATATGAAATTGTGTGCTCAATAAAGGCTCAAAACTCACTTTTGTGGAAATGGGTTTTTATGTGATCAAGTATATATAATCAAATTTTAAATAAGTTTGTCATGCCTTTTCATAATTTTCTTATGTTGGTTCTTTTTATCACTACGCTATCGGTTGTAAATTTGTAAAAATATAACCTTTTTGAGAGCTTGAATTTCCCGAGTTAAACCTAGACAAGTAAAAAAAAAATTGAAATTTTTGAAAAAATTTGGGGTGATTAGCGGTTCCAATAGAGTTTTGTGTAAGGCTTGTATTTAGGACTTGCAAAATTCAAGGTTTTAGCATCCCCCCCACACTTAAATTACACATTGTCCTCAATGTGTCCCAAAAATAATTTTTTAGGTTGATTAGATGTGTAAATTAGTGTTTAAAAAGCAAAATTTTGTGTTACTGGGCACTGAACACGGCCCCGTGTTATCCGGGCACGGCCCCGTGTTCAAGTGCCAGTAACAAAATTGAAATAAGAGAAACAGAAGTCTGGACACGGGGGCGTGTTGGGTGAACACGGCCCGTGTCCAGTTACCTGTACTGGGCGTTTTCTGCAGGTGGTTCGACACGGGGCCGTGTTGGTTGGGCACGGCCCGTGTTGAACCTTTTGAAAGGGAGAAAATTGTCGGGTTGCCTCGTTCTTGTGAATGGGATCATTTTTCTCGTTTCCCTTTTTCATCCTTTACCACCATGAGTGTGTTTTATTCATTACAAACCATCCAAACATTAGAACCATCATTTCATTTCATCATAGAGAGAACTTACATAATCCTAAATTAAACTAGATAAAAGAAATAACAAACCATGGAGTCCTAGCCTTTACTTTATTTTAATTTAGCAAAATTTCCAAGAAATACACAATCTTGGTTAAACAAGGCCTTAGTGAACTCCTTCTTCCGAGTGCGGTTCTCCTCAAATGTCGGCGAGCCATTCTTCTATCTCCCTTGGAAGGAGAAAAGAAGGCTCGTTGGCATTAGTTTGAGGAGTTTCAACTTCCACCGGGATCTCTTGTTGGTGTTCCATGGGAGGTTCCGCCGGAAAGTCTTCCCACCCGGTAGGGTTGTTGATTCCGAGAGCCAGGTTCCAATCCTGCTGAGGAAGGACTGGTTCCATTGGAGGTGCTACAAGAATATTTAACCTCTGGTGCAAGAGGTTAATTTCTTGGAAGCTGCTTTCAAGTCCCATCGTAAGATCGTTAATACGGTCGATAAGGACCTCCTCTACTGAAGTCATTTCGTCGAGAGCCTCCCTTAATGCTATCACATAGTGAACAAGTGTAGCTTCAATGGAGGGTCTTCTTCCTCTTCGGTTGTTTGACGAATGCACAGAAGATGTATCGCTGTTTTCACTCGACATCCTACGAAAAATAAACTAAAAATAGCTTATTTAATGAAACAGTAACCGGACACGGCCCCGTGCTCACTGAGCACGGCCCCGTGTCCATCTTTCTGCAGAGTTTTGGAACAAGGAAACTTGTATTTTTAAGTTATTTTCTGAATGTTGTAGGCCCTTTTTGGCTACTAATAACTTAAAACCATGTTTCATAACATGTTTTTTCCAAGATTCTTTGAACAAAACTCATTTATCCCTACCATGGAGTTGGAGGAATTCCAAATTTTCAATGGTAGTTCTTGGAGAAAGATGAAGAAGAAGGAAATTACTAAAAGAGGAAGGGACAAGATGGGTTGTTGGAACCTTCTTTTAGACTTACCTAGGATAGTTTGAGAGAAGATTCCTGCAAATCTCTGCCCCAAGTTGGTCCAAATGTGCAGAATTCTTGGCTGCATTTATAGAAAATGACAGCAACCTGGACACGGCCCCGTGTACAGTGGACACGGCCCCGTGTGCAGGTGGAGTTCTGACACAGTTTGTCCGTATTCTGACGTACTAATCAGAAAGGAATCTTTTGATGGACACGGGGGCGTGTTGGCTGGGCACGGCCCCGTGCCTACGGACTGTTTTATGAAGTTTTGCTAGTTCAAGGATCTCCCCGATATCGGGTGGTTCCTTACTGGTTGGAACAACCCCAAAGTGCCTAATATACCTTAATTGTCCTAGACTAAGGCGAGAACGCAAGAGGTTGTCGGTGAGGGTAATTCCTATTTTCATTCTAGGTGGACAAGTCCAACCCTTTTCCGGACTCTTGTTAAAGAAGGTATATGCCGAATCGCTCAGGTCTATGTATGCACCGAACGAAGTCGATGGAGAGTCCTTCACGGCACAATCGACACAGGGACGACTATCGTCCAAGTCTTTGCTAGGTACGAAGGTATTTTCGGGAGCAACGAGGTTGTCGGAATGCGGTTCCAACATTTCTTCATGGGTATCGTCTTGGGGCGGATCAATAAAATCCTTCCTAAGCTCTTCTATCCATTTCAGAATTAGCTCTTCTAGTTGAAATAATTCGCTAAGGAACATTTCCCCTAGAATATCTGGCTGGGCGCATTCGAGGGAGAAATAGTGCTTATTTTTACTTTCGCCCCTCTTAAGGTTGTGAAAAGATCGTGGGTCCATGTAGTGGGGCCTATAATTTAGGAAGTAGCATTTTACTTCTTCATGTTCGCCACCACATAATTGACACCACGTACCATAAGAGTGCCGAAAGTAAAAATAATTACTATCACTCATGTTTATGTCAGAAATTACCAACCGTCGGGATCTAACGGTTCTGTTTTCAGTAACTGAAACTTGGGCACGGGGGCGTGTTGAGTGGACACGGCCCCGTGTTCAGCTTACTGTCTGATGTAAAACAGGATTGCCAGTTCCAATGATTGAGCACGTGGGCGTGTTCAGCGGGCACGGCCCGTGCTGAGCTCTGCAGAAGCTGAAAAACTAAGAAAATCCTAAAAAAATAAAAAAGAAAAAATAAAAGATGATTAGGCCGTTGATTCCTAACTTTCTTAAAATCCTTGTGTCCCCGGCAACGGCGCCAAAAACTTGATGTGCGTTGAAGTGTCGTATATTTTAGGTGTATATTTTAAGCCCTTTTTAACACTTATTTTAGCCAAGTTTTAAATTTATAAAACACGATATTTCACTAACACTAAACACACATATGGGCAAGTGCACCCATCGTTGAGTGTAGTATAACGTTGGTAAGATACCGAGGTCGTCCAAGGACACAAGAGCTTTTAATACCGGTTTATCCTCAACGTCTAACCAAAATAAAAGTTTAGAAAAATGTTTTAAACTAAGAAAAATAAAAACTAACTAAAATGCTGAAAATAAAAATAAAAATAAAAACAGATAGACAAGATGAATCACTTGGTTCCGACTCATATCTAGTATAACCTTTGATTATTTCCGCACTTTTGCACATAATTAAGAGATTATCTTAGTTATTGTAGTAGGCCCCTCTTTTGAAGGTGACGTTACCCTCACCCCAGTAGTTTGAGTCAGCAGGGATACAATCCTAAAGGGGTGGATTATTGGAAGATAATGAATTAAGTTATTAATGCAGTATTGTGGTAGGCCCCGCTTTTGGCGGTGACGTTACCCTCGACTAAGTAGTCTGAGTCAGCAGGGATACAGTCCTAAATAGCCGGGTTATAGTATTAATAGTAGTTAACTTATGAGGGGATCAAAGAGTTTGGACCCCCGCCATCCAATACCGTGAAGTATTGAAGGAGGTCCTACTAAATTTGACCCAGGTCCATTGCAGGACCTCTAAACGCTGAACAATGGCAAGACCTTTACCAAACCGTTCCCTTAACCCCCTACCAGGTAGCCAACATACCTCCATATAGACCGTGGAGATATGAATGGTGAAAATCCTTTATTTTATATAGACAGTAAAATAATGCCAAGACACCACGGACAAACGATAAGGAAAGATCACCTTCAACATAAGTAACTAGTTATTAAAGTCATTAATACAAAACCAAATAAAAAGTGCAAAAGATTAGAAATAAAAAGTATTATACTAGACACTTTGTCTTCACCAAGTGATGTAAGAGACTTAGGCAAACATGGCCTTGATTGTCAAGAACTCTTACGATCAATCTTGGATCCCGAGACGACTCACACACTCTATGATGGACAATGGATGATGGTGGTGGATGATGGTGTTGTGATGGTGGTGGGTGGTGGATGAAGTGTGAGAGAGGTGGTGTGCCAAGGGATGAGTTGCAATGAAACCAAGCACTCCTATTTATAGGCTGAACAGAAGCCTGGGCACGGCCCCGTGTTCGCTGGGCACGGCCCCGTGCCCGTCTGACACTCTCTCTCTTCATTAATTGTAATTCGCAATTACAATTAATGCGCCTGCAGTACTTTCGGCACGCCCCCCGTGTCCGCTGAGCACGGCCCGTGGTGGGCAATAGAAGCTTCTATAGGTTTGTCTTTTCTGCTGCTTCTTGGGCACGGCCCCGTGCTGGCTGAGCACGGGGCGTGTTCAGCCTTCTGTTTTCTCTATTTTGCTTTGGAAGGTGCCGTTGAGGGTTCGGGCAATCCACTAATGTTCCTTTTCTTGTATTTATGTTGGATTTAGCTGTCTTTTTGCTTCTTTTGTGTTTTTGAGCTCATTTAATCCTGAAAATACAAAAGGAAGACAAAAACACTCTTTTTCCAATATTAGTACTAAAAAAGGGTTAGTTTTATGCCTCATTTGATGTAATTTATATGTTGCATTTTACACACATCAGCCTACCATAATATGCATTAATAACTTAATTAATTATCTTTCAATAATCCGACCCTTTAGGATTGTATCCTTGCTGACTCAAACTACTGGGTTGAGGGTAACGTCTCCTTCAAAAGTGGGGCCTACTACAATAACTAAGATAATCTCTTAAAAAGTGCAAAAGTGCGGAAATAATCAAAGGTTACACTAATCACGAGTCGGATCCAAGTGATTCATCTTGTCTAACTGTTTTTATTTTTATTTTATTTTTCAGCATTTTTGTTAGTTTTTATTTTTCTAGTTTAAAAACATTTTTCTAACTTTTGATTGGATTAGACGTTGAGGATAAACCGGTATTAAAAGCTCTTGTGTCCTTGGATGACCTCGGCATCTTGCCAACACTATACTATGCTCACGATGGGTGCACTTGCCCATATGTGTGTTTGGTGTTAGTAAAATATCGTGTTTTATAAATTTAAAACTTGGCTAACGTGTAAAAAGGGCTTAAAATATACTTAAATATATATCACACCACACGTGTATCAACGCCTACCCAGCAAAACATCATGACGAGAAGTATCTGGCATTACCATAAAATTAACTAGAACGGTGCGCGTGTGTTTGCCATCTGAGAGCGTAACAGGGAAAGAAATCTGACCCAGTGGAAAGACCGGTTCATTGCAGAAACCAGTTAATGGGAAATCAACTGGCTCTAAGCGTGCCTTGTCCTCTGGGTCCAACTGCTTGAAACATTGCTCATAAATGATATCCATAGAGCTTCCCGGGTCAATAAACATATAATCAGTGCAGTAATGACCAAAAATACCAGTTATCACGACGGGACGTTCTTCTTGTGGGCCTCCAGGTACAACATGAAAAATCACTTGCTGCTCATGCCAGGGCTCACTGTGAATTTGCTTGTGGTTACGCCTGCACGACGGACCACCTTGAATCATGCATGTTTGCTTTGCTTTCTTTTTGCTTGGACCTTCATCACCACGGGTGATTTGGCGAACTTCCTTGCGCACATTTTGCACTAAGTGAGTGAGTTTTCCGCTTTTAAGTGCCTTTTCAATATCGGTGCGCAGGCTGATACAGTTGTTAGTTGGATGACCCGTATCTTTGTGATAATCACAATAGAGATTTGGATCCTGACCCTTTTTGTTTTTCATTTGTTGCGGCTGTTTAAACTGATGATTTTCTGTACTAAGGACCTCTGCGGGAGTTTGTTAGAGGCGTCCACTGCCTCTCACGATTTTCCTGCTTAATTGCTTTTTGAGCAACAATCTGGTTGATCGTTGAGCGTCTTCTGAAGAGTACGTGCTCGAACTTGAATCCTTCTAATTCTTTTTTAATTTTCGACCATTGTTTTTGCTCATATCCTACGGACGATTCTGAGGCAATGGAGGTCGGTAAGAACTTAAGCTTCGCTTAGTTTGAGCGTGAACTTTAGCTGCTGCCATAAGTTTTTCCCAACTTTTTGGTAACCCTTCAGGTCCCGATAATACCTTGATCATATCATCACATCGTACATCATACTTGAACTGTGCACGAATCAAATGCTCCTGTACATCACCAATATCAAGGACCTCTTTGTTATATCGTGTAATAAAATCATCCAAACTTTCATTATCTCTCCGCCAGATGTTCATGACATCTGCGGAGTCTCTGATGGAACGCCGTTGTTGACTAGAATGAACTAAGAATTTATCCTTGACATCACTCTAGGAAGTTAGTTTACCTGTTGGCAAGTTGTCAAACTAGAGGCACGCAGGACCTATGAGGGTTTGAACAAACAAGTGACACCACATAGATAACGTCCATCCGCCAATTGGCCATGCGCTGGTGAAAAAAGGCAAATGATCATCAGGATCAGTCAAGCCATTAAACTTCCCCACGTTGGATGGTAACTTTGCGCATTCAAGGGGAGCCAATGCAATTTCCTTGACAAACTTAGACTGTTCTGCTGCTTCAGCTGGTCGATAGATCAAATTATAATTATGCTCAGCCTCAGGATTATACACCGCACGTATCTTCAGCTTATAATCAGCATGATCCTTTTGCAACCGGTTAAAAACACTCGTGCTATCGCCCTCATCATATGTTTTATCATATTCATCGGTCTGGGTGTCCCGCTTTTACGACAAACATGGGCCCAGCCTTGAATGAACAGATGCACGTTTCTGAGAATGTTGTTCCTCCCGATAATCTTGACGCCTAGCGCCGGAATGAGTAGACTCATATTTGGTTCTTGATTGAGAATAAACTTCCTTGTCTTCTACCGATATGTATGATGGTGAACCATAATGCAATACTCGAGGTGCAGTTGGGGCTCGCACCTGAGCTGCAGGTTTTTGTACCTGCGGTGTTGTTCTAGCAGTTTGTGCACAAAGTTGTGCATAAACGGCATTTAAAGCACCTTGAGATTTGACATACCACGAGATTGGAGTTTTGTCGGTAGGTAATATTGAACTGATCAGAATTTCTGGTTGGACTCCTAGAGTAACAGGACCGTTCACATGATTAGTATCATGATAAACATCATTATCATCGGACGCTTCTTCCACGAGTCCGTCGGTAAGAGAAGCATAAGAAAAATTGCTTATGTTCTCAGACCGAGGACCTTGTGGCTGATTTGACAGACCTTCTGCCATGAAAACAGAAGAGAAGAAGGAATCGAACGAGAAGATGAAAACAAAAAGAAGTAATCGATGGGCGCCAATGAAGAAACACCAGATCTAAATGACCGAAATCAATCTAGATCTGAGGTATGGTTACTACATAAAACGGTTAATCTCCTCGTTGATGACTCGTCGGACAATACTTCACCGGAATCACTACAAAACAAACAACGTCGTTAGCCTCGCCACGGGGAGAATGGGGATTCTCTCCGTGACCACCCTCTGTTGTGAGAATCAGTACAGTGATCTGAGGAAGAAGATGAAGTAGTAAGAGTGAAAGTAAGTGAAAAGTGAATGTCTGACTTGTACCTGAATTCCATTATTTATAGCCGAAGGTTTTGGCGCTTAAAATGTAACGGAGAAGTTAATAGAATCTTCTTTTCCATTAGCGGTTATCTCCCCATCCATGCACACGGATCATGAGTTGATTATGGCTGGGGTGGTACCACGTGGAAAGTGACTTAATCTAGATCTGCATGTAAATTGTGCCATAACCGTGAATTTAGATGAATGCTCTAGATGCTGCCACGTCATATTCAGTTATACCTGAATGAGGCCATTCCGATGGCCATTTAATGCTTCTAGAAGATCTACAGCTGT
The DNA here is from genome assembly GCA_030545235.1 of Helianthus tuberosus. Taxonomy (NCBI): domain Eukaryota; kingdom Viridiplantae; phylum Streptophyta; class Magnoliopsida; order Asterales; family Asteraceae; genus Helianthus; species Helianthus tuberosus. Next base: position 101,088,020 of record CM060371.1, on the reverse strand, counting down.
GAGCCTTTGATCAGTTGCCACGTGTCCAGTTTGTTATAACAGAAAAGATTCCTTTTTAATCAAGCGTTTATTCCCTCATGCGCATGGATATGTTTGAGACTTGTGTTTAGTTGTTATTCCTTCAAGCTTGACTGTACCCTTGCGCAGGCCCGCGCAAGGGTGTTAAATGAATATTTTCCTTCTCTTATCTCTGGCGCATGGTCATTAAGGATTGAGCCTCCTAGATCTGTTTAATCGACTGCGCAAGGCGCACAAGACTTGCTTAGGATGATCTTGGAGTATAATAATGGTATGGTCCTCTGCGCTGGCGGAAGGTTTTTGGGACCATACCCCTTCAAACTTGATCTGGTGTGAACCCATGTCTACCTATCATACCACAAATTGCTTCAAATTCCGCAAGATGAGCATACGGTTCTTCACTTCCTTTTCCATGAAAATTAGGCAACATGTTCAAGATATGCGGTTTTGCCTCAAAAGATCGATCACCATTAAGAACAGGCATGATAATAGGGGATGAGTGTTCCGCAATTTGTGGACGGAAGTGACTCTCTACCCCTCTGATATTCGGATCGAAAATCTCGGATCTCTTTGCCTTTGACGTGGTATGATTGGTGCTCGATTCACCTGTGGTAGAGTTTGATATCCGTTACCCCTACGTGGTTGTCTTTACTGAAACCCTTGGTAATCCTGGTTTACCACCAAATTCAGTTTTCCTCCTTGCATTCTCGCATATGCTTCACGCTCATCCCATTCTTTATCACCCTCTGAACCTTAATCCAATCTACTCTCTTCCCAACCATCCACTCTACCCCGATTCATTGTCTGTTCAAACTGGTCACCTGCACGGTGCGGGTGAGGTTAACGGTTAGGTCTATTCACAACCCAAATCGGCTCGGGTTGTTGTTGTTTTCTTAACGGGTTTCCCATGCGTAGGTACTCTAACTCTCCACCTCTCACTTGAATGTCACCTTGTAGAGGTTCTTGTCTAGCATTTAGGGTTTGTGGTGGTGGTTGATTTGATTAGTTTTGTTGGTTCTAGACGGGTAATGGTGGTTGATTTTGATGATTTGGGGATTGAGGTTGATTTTGTGAGCTTTGATTTTGGAATGGTCGTGGTGGCATATCAAGAAGTGGTTCTTGTTGTGGTGTTTGCTGATTCAGGGTCGACTGACTTTCTGGCGGATTCATAGCTAAAACTGGTGCTTTTCCTTTTAAAGCTGAACGAAGAACTAACTTCTGTCTGGCGATCTTTTCAATTTCGGGATCGAAAAGAAGTGGCGATGATCTTCCTGAAAACCTCGTATGCATGCAACAAGAATTCACCTGCACATAAGTAAACAAGAAACTGCGCGTAATACCAAACGAAACAAAAAGAAATGTTTTTGGGTTTTTATGATTTTTTTTTTGAAAATAAGAAAAACAAATAATCTAGACTAACACTAAGCGTACGAATTCCTCGGCAACGATGCCATTTTGATGACTGTCGTAGAGTCAATCAAAAACCTAAATAAACTATGTAGATAACGTATGTAGGGTATCGTATCCACGGGTAATTTGTGGTTAATGTTCGGTTTAAACTATAATATGATCTATTCTAAAATTAGGGGTTTTAATGATTGTTTGAAAGAACATGAAAATTGTTAAGAAACTTGTTATCAATAAGAGAAAAAAGTAACCTCCACCCGGAGTCCCAATTACCCGTTTTTAACACAAACATTTGTTTACTGATTCAAAACACCACATAGACATGGCCTTGGAATTAATGACTTTGATTAACTACTAGGGATAGTTTTTAAGACTCTCCATATAACCTAATAACCCGTTTAATATACCAATTACCCACCAATTTATTAACCCCCTAACGATGCAAGTATATTGCCAATACGCTTAATAAACGACAAATAATTCAAATATAATCAACGTTGCGCAAAATCAACACAAGTGGTCAAGCTTTACCAGTTTACAAGAATCAGAAACAAAGTATTTGTGACGAAACAAAGCAATTGTTCATTCGAGCAGAAGTCACAGTGTGTTTAGCCGCTCATGGTTGTCCTTACAGCTTCAATCTTCATCGTGGATGGATTAGACATGAGAAACAGCTTGAACGGATGAGTTTTATGGTTAAAGTTTCTAGAAATAGCCTTTGAATTCGTCTAGGACGGCCGGAAGGAGAATAGATAACCAAAAAATCAATTTAAGCCGCCTTATATAATTTCCCGTAACTTAACTTTCCCGCGCATCGCGGCACTCTCCAAGGCACCCCCGCTTGTCGCGGGGGAATGAAGGTTGATTGCCTTTGACTTCAAGTCTGAGGCGTGTCGCGAAGGAGAAGGGTAGTGTTACCGCGTGTAGCCTGGGCTACCCGGTTGACTTTTTTCCATTACAGGTCTCGTGTTGACCCGTCAAGCCCGTTTTTCGCTCAATTTTTGTTTTTAATCCTTTTTAACACCTGTTAAACCATAAACTCCTACACCCGATAAGTATATAAACCAATATGAATGATGTGTGCAAAATGCAACATATAAATTACATCAATTGTGGCATAAAACTAACCCTTTTTTAGTACTAATGTTGGAAAAAGTGTGCTTTTGCTTCCTTTTGTATTTTCAGGATTAAATGAGCTCAAATTAACAAAAGAAGCAAAAAGACATCAAAATCTAACATAAATACAACAAAAGGAACAAGACGTGACATGCCCGACCCCACGACAGCATCTTCCCAAGCAAAACAAGAGGTCAGAAGACTGAACACGCCCCATGCTCAGCCAGCACGGGGGCGTGCCCAAGTGTCAGCAGAAATGACAAAGTTGTAGAAGCTTCTATTGCCCACCACGGGGCCATGCTCAGCGGACACGGGGCCGTGGTCAACTATAAGATTCGTACAATCCAGGCAAATCTTCATAGTACAAAGATTCTTCTGCACACGGGGTCGTGCTCAGCGGACACGGGGGCGTGGTCAACTAATAAGACAAAGCTGCATTAAATGAAGAAAGAGAGGATCTGGACATGGGGCCGTGCCCACTAGACACGGGGCCGTTCCCGAGCTTTTGTTTAGCCTATAAATAGGAGTGCTTGGCTCAAGCTCAAACCATCCCTTGGCACACCACCTCTCTCACACTTCACCCACCACCCACCACCACCATAACACCATCATCCACCACCATCATCCATTGTCCATCATAGAGTGTGTGAGTCGTCTCGGGATCCAAGATTGATCGTAAGAGTTCTTGACAATCAAGGCCATGTTTGCCTAAGTGTCTTACATCACTTGGTGAAGACAAGTGTCTAGTGTAATACTTTTTATTTCTAATCTTTTCGCACTTTTTATTTGGTTTTGTATTAATGACTTTAATAACTAGTTGCTTATGTTGAAGGTGATCTTTCCTTATCGTTTGTCCGTGGTGTCTTGGCATTATTTTACTGTCTATATAAAATAAAAGATTTTCACCATTCATATCTCCATGGTCTATATGGAGGTATGTTGGCTACCTGGTCGGGGGTTAAGGGAACGGTTTGGTAAAGGTCTTGCCATTGTTCAGCGTTTAGAGGTCCTGCAATGGACCTGGGTCAAATTTAGTAGGATCTCCTTCAATATTTAACGGTATTGGATGGCGGGGGTCCAAACTCTTTGATCCCCTCATAAGTTAACTACTATTAATACTATAACCCGGCTATTTAGGACTGTATCCCTGCTGACTCAGACTACTTAGTCGAGGGTAACGTCACCTCCAAAAGAGGGGCCTACCATAATTTGCATTAATAACTTAATTAATTATCTTTCAATAATCCGACCCTTTAGGATTGTATCCTTGCTGACTCAAACTACTGGGTTGAGGGTAACGTCACCTTCAAAAGAGGCCCTACTACAATAACTAAGATGATCTCTTAAATAAGTGCAAAAGTGCGGAAATAATCAAAGGTTACACTATACACGAGTCGGAACCAAGTGATTCATCTTGTCTATCTGTTTTTTCTTTTATTTTTATTTTTCAGCATTTTTAGTTAGATTTTATATTTCTTAGTTTAAAACATTTTTCTAAACTTTTGTTTTGATTCGACGTTGAGGATAAACCGGTACTAAAAGCTCTTGTGTCCTTGGACGACCTCGGTATCTTACCAACACTATACTACGCTCATGATGGGTGCACTTGCCCATATGTGTGTTTAGTGTTAGTAAATTTCGTGTTTTATAAATTTAAAACTTGACTAAAAAGTGTTAAAGGGGCTTAAAATATACACCTAATATATATAACACTCGACACGCATCAAGTTTTTGGCGCCGCTGCCGGGGACACAAGGATTTTAAGAAAGTTAGGAATCAACGGCCTAATCGTTTTTCTTATTTTTCAATTTTTTAGGATTTTTCTTAAATTTTCAGCTTCTGCAGAACTCAGCACGGGTCGTGCCCGCTGAACACGCCCCGTGCCCAATCATTGGAACTGGCAATCCTGTTTTAATTCAGACAGTAAGCTGAACACGGGGCCGTGCCCACTTAACACGCCCCTGTGCCCAAGTTTCAGTTACTGAAAACAGAACCGTAAGATCCCGACGGTTGGTAATTTCTGACACAAACATGAGTGATAATTGTAGGATCGAGTTCCGACCTGAACGAGTCGTGTAGAAAAGTTTTTCACCGAAACAAGTGGCGGAAACAAATGTAACGATGTAATTCAGCACGTATACACATAAAAATGTCGATGTTTATTAATCTGGAAGACGTTTACAACCTGTCGACACTTCGGCAGCACTTCGTGGCTCACCGGAAGAAAACACCTACAACTATCTGTGAGATTCGCTCATGTCACCTATTTATAGACATGGCTGGATCGCTCGAATGACATGCCAAAAGAGCGGTCCAGAACACTTTGACATATAAGCGATCCACCTATGACAAATAAGCGAACCAGATAGTGACTTATAAGCGGTCCAGACTATTACAATGTCACATGAACGGACCTTATCTAAACATATAAATGAAATCAGAATTGTTTGCATGTTGACCGAAATCCAATCTTCACATACTAAACCTTTTGTCTTTAGTGTGATGATGTCATTGTGACATCACTTGAATGATGTCATGATGACATCATGCTTCAACATCTTCGCAACGAACTGAGACATGACTGAAGACGTAGACGACAGACGGATGCACCAACAAACTCCCCCTCGGATGTTGACGGAGTCTTCAGTGTCAAGTCTTTGCATCTTTAGTCTTTATCAGTCCTCTCGAACTCTCTGAAGTGTCTGACATTGTAAGTATCCTCAATCTCTATCTTCTCATCTCTTTTCATCACTAGCAAACTCTTCACTAACAATCTTCAGACTCCCCCTCTCAATCAGATGGGATCGTAGCCTGACATTCACTTTCCACAGGTTCTTAGATCGTAACCTGGCATTCTAACAAACTCAGGTTTCGGAACCTGGCTAACCTGCACAACTCTACCCAAAAATAAATTTTCTGATGATAACTTGAACACAATCAGACATTATTTGAAAATATTACAAAAATGATCTAACATTTATAATCTCTGATGAATCATTTGAAGAAATATTATTTTCATGTTCAAAAACAACACACTCTCCCAAACCATTTGTTCATCATGTTTAGCACTTGAAATTTTGAAAATCAGCTTTTCAATATCAGTCGTCGAAAATCTTTTTGACTTTTTCAAAATTTATGCTAAAACACACTAAAATCTTTTTGGATTTTTTGAATAGAATGAAATGCAGTAAGGAAATATTTACAAACAATATTTTTGTGAGTTTGTGTAAGAGGATCATATCAGTTTCTGAGACAAATCACCAACACCGTTAAGCTTCATTACATTTTAAGTTCTAAACGATTCACTTAGATTGTCAGTATGTTTGTCCACTTAAATTTTCACACAAAGTTCAATTGATCCGAGATACGATATTAATGTTTTAAGCACTTGAACTTGTCCGTGTCTCCCACTACTTGAATATACTCCCGTATCCAGATCCCAATATTCAGTCTTACAGGTGAGTATACCACAGATGATATCTATCAGGGGAATAAATTATAGTACGAGGGCCGTGAGAGCTCAGGTCGATCTTTCGATACGCAGAGAGATGACGGCTTCGACTTTTGGTGTGTCCCCTTTAGAGGATCTTTTGCATTACAACAGCAGCGGCTATCAATTTTATTGTTTCATCAGCTTGCTGAGGGCGGTGCTTATGTTTCAAAGCATTTGCAGAAAGCATTATCCGGGGACTAGGCCATTGCTTCCGCAAAATCAGAAGTCCCGGGATAATACCCCAGATATCACTGAGTATAAAGACCTAGTATCTCAGAATAAGGGACCTTTCAAACAAGATTTCAGGGGTTACCTATATATCCAAGTTTGTGTTAACCCACAGAACAAGCAAGTTTGAAATTTAGGTTTATATCTCGTCACAATCTACTAAATGTGCAAAAATCTACTGGCACATCATCAGTAAGACCGTTTATCACTTTTTAACTTTCCAATTCTTTAGCATGCGGTGATAGTCCACTGATGTACTATCATTTCCTCTTCTTGACAACAAAAACTCATTTTCATTTTTGCCAGTAGGTTTTATCATGTTTTTGTCTTTTTCAATTTTTGCCAGTAGGTTTTATCATGTTTTTGTCTTTTTCAAATTTTCAAATGTTTTTGGATTTTCTAAAAATTCTTACTCCCCCTAAAATGCAAACACATTTTAGGAAATTTGAAAACAAACTGTACAATAAAGTTGACAACTAATATCGAATCACCTCAATTCGCCATTCACTTGGCATAAACAATCAGAACTCCCCCTCAAACTATTTTCCCATTTAGATTTCAAAACACTTAAGTTTGTTTTAATCAAATGGTTTTTCCGGAAAATAAGTTTGATTTTACCACTTGTAAAGTTGGGGATGTGGTTCATCATTTTGTATTCAACCATTTGTAGAAAATCAAGTACAACTTAATGTCCTTGATTTACCACTTGTACCAAAAACACAATCAAATACAAAGAATGATGCCGATTCCTGATCCACGATTACCAACTTGGGATCTCCGGCAAGTCCACATACTTATTGTTCATAGTATGAGCCATCCCAGTCACAAACCAGGGATGGTTCAACCTTATCTTTCTTCGTCTTCTTCTCATAGAACTCTTTAACCCCTTTGACTTTTCGATCAATCATTTTACCAAAAATGTGTTTCACAGTGGGGTTAAAGGCTTTTTCAACATCAAAAACTTTGTTATCATCATAAAATTGGTTTGATATTTCAACTTTACCAATTTTCTTCTTAAAATTTTCAGCCCGGAGTGGTGGAAAATTCTCATCATCCATTGTCAGAACTGATTTTTCACTTTTTGAAACAACCTGTGGCTCCTCTGATTTTGTGGAATCAGATTCATCGCCAGAAGATAGCTCCTCTGATTTTGATCTATCAGAATCATCGCTAGAGCTTTCAGCAGCTTTCTTAACAACCCATTTCTGGTTGTCAGATATGGCTCTCTTCTTGTAAAACTTGTTTGAACATTCACCAATTTCAAATGTAGAATTTTTGAAAAGTTTGGTTCTGTCAATTAGTGGTTCAAACTCAACCCTTTGTTCTTTCAGTTTACGAGAAACTCCCTGTTTTGACTGTATTGCCTTTGAACAATCTTTGGCAATATGTCCAAACATATTTTTCATTTTCTTTCATCTCTTCTTGCTTCTTTGCAAGGAATTCTTTGTTCGATTGTCTCCAGAATTCTTTCTTTTCTTCCTCTTCTGCTGATGTACCTGAAACAAATGTCATCTTTGATTTAAAATCACGAACATATTTTTCATTTTTCTGTTTTTCTGTTGGAATAAATCCAAGACCTTTCTTTTTGAAATTACGGTTAGGGTTTGGTTTCTTGTGAAAACCAGAACCAGAACTGTAACCCTTTTTCTTGTTTAAACGTTGTTGAACTCTTGAGGTGTAAGGTTTAGGTTTACCATTAAGATTTAAATCTTTTATTTCAGAAATATTAATTTCTGTTAGTTTGAAAACCTTTTTGATCAATTCAGTTTTGACACCTCTTATTGGAAATTCCTCATCAAAATATAATTTGTCAGAATCATTCAACGTATATGCAACTTTGAATGTTTCGTCACTCAAATTAGATTTTGATAACAGGAATTCTTTATTATAAACCCTTTTAACTGAAGACTTTTGACTGTTGACTGTTGAACTCGAACTTTCAGAACCAGACTTTGACTCTGACTCTGATTTTGACTCCAACTTTGACTCCTCAGTTTCATCTTTATCCAACACCTGATCGACGACTTTCTTTATTAACTCGGACTCATGATCAGTGTCAGATGATGTAAACACGACATCAATATTTTCTGGCAAATTGACTGACGACTCCGACTCCCACTGTAAATTTGTTGCTTTTTCGACTCTTTCCTGATTTGGATTCCTGGGCAAATATCCATTTTCTAACGAAGGTGGACACTTGTTGTAACCTATATCTTGTTTCTTACCAGAATCCTTCTTTTCAGTCTTTTTCTTTGATTCATTCTTCTTCTTGTTCTTCTTTTCTGGAGTCTTTTCTTCAGTCACTTTTTCAACATTCTTTTCTTCAGTTACTTCATCCTCTTCAAATGCTTTCATGCCTTCAACAGTCGGATAAATCCTGTCAATGACATAAGAAGTACATGAGTAACTTTTCAACAAACGATTAACTCTTTCAGTTTCAATTCTTTGTAACTCAAGCTTCTGTTCAAGAGCTGCACACTTCTCAATGTAGTTGTTCACCACTTTTTGTTTCGTCATAAAAACTCCTTGAAGTGTTTTCATCGCTGTTGCTTGTTCTTCACTTGTTTGATTATACTGATTCATCGCTTTGTTCAGTACATCGTAAGATTCCTTCAAACTATTCAAATTATAGATCAGTGTACTGTTCTGCTTCTTCACAGCTTCACAGTTTTCACACTTCACTGGAATCTTCTTTGCATCAACTTCTTCATCAACTTTGAACTTCGCAACTTCAACCTTTACTTTCCTTTTGATCACTGGAATTTCTTCGTCATCACTGCTCACTGGAGTCTTGACCTTTTTCTTCTTCTTTTTAACCTTTTCATCTTCACTGTCACTTTCAGCAATCAATTTCATATCAGCTTCGAATTTTCTCTTCCAATATTCAGTATCATCATCACTATCCTCTTCAACTCGAGCTACAAAAGCTGTGTGAGCTTTAGCTTGATCAGGAATATAATCATCCCAAGTAAAATTCTCCCAGCTAAAACCCTCAGGTAACTTTTCGTCATCTTGATCTATTATCAAAGCACTACCATTTACTTTCTTTAAAGAATCTTGATTCACCGCACAAGCTCTCTTTCCAGAGTCTTCAATAATGTGCATTCCATGCGCAGTTTGTGCTTGATTTTGATGTTGTTGAGATGGTTGTTGAGCAACTTGATGGTAGATAGCTTTTCGATAATAATCATTGTTGTTGTTGAAAGGATTTTGAGCTCCACTTGCTTTGCGATTGGTGCACTCCCTCTTGAAGTGACCTTTCTCCCTGCAACGAAAACAAGTGACTTTAGATTTGTCAAAACCTAAAGTAGAAGTATTAGCTTCACGTAGATCATCTCTTCCAGTGATTTGCTTGAATTTCTCAGCTCTCCTCAACACACTGGCCAAACACCATTTTATGTCCATCAGCTCCATCTCTTCAGCATCAATCTGGTCGTAATCTTCCTTTGTTAACATTGGATTCCCGATTCGACCTGCAACAAAACTACCATAAGATTCAAGAACAGTTCCCAATAAAGACATATGACTTTTTGCTAACTCTTCAGAGAATTCTTGATCATTTTCAATGTTCAACACAATGTTGCATTGAATCTTTTTGCCATTTCTTGTTGTTGACACATTTGGATCAAATGATGAAAATGATGTAAAACTTGTTTTGCTGTTTGATCCTGATGATGAACTTTCAGAAGAATTCTTGACATTGTAAGCAGTTTCTATTTTCGGAGATAGATTTGAAGATTTTTCATTCACTCCTGCTTTATAATACAATCCAATATCTTGTTCACCATCGAAGTCTTTCATTCGAATAATCTTTCGTTGCTCCATCTCTTGAGCTTCCAACTTCTCAATGAACTTGCTGAGTGTCAGACTACTAAAACCTTTCTTGTTTCTAAGCATCATAAGATATGTTCCCCAAGTCTCGTGTGGCAATGAATCAGCAAGCTTTTCGATCAACTCTTCATTATCTTTCTCGATGCTCAATCTCTTCATGTTTGCTAGCAGATTGCAATATCTTTCAATAATCTGCTTTGTGCTTTCATTCTTCAAACCACGAAACAAATCAAACTCTTTCTTCAGAAGTGACTTCTTGTTCTTTATCATTTCTTGACTACCAACAAACTTTGATCTTAACGCTTTCCAAATCGATTAGGAAGTTCCGTTATGTTGTAATAACACCAAGATGTCTTCTTTCACAGCTTGTTGTAAAAGACTCAGCATCATTTTCTCATCTTTGTATTTCTTTCTAGCATCGGCTGTTAGATCTTTAATCGGAACCACTTCTTCATCATCATTCGTCGGTCGAATGTATTTTGTCTCAACACATTCCCACGCATCCAAGTAATTAGCTTGTACCCAATTCTCGAAACGTCCTTCCCAACCCTTATATTCTTCAATGTTCATTAGTTTTGGCGGCTTTTGCATCGTCCCTGTTTCGTTTTCCATCAATGTGTTCTGTGTAATACTGATCGGGGTAGCCGGGGTAGCAAATGCGTTGTAAAAATCTTCGTCCATTTTTCTTCGAATTTTCAAATGAGCTTTATCACTTCGTAAAAATTCCTGTCGAATACCTGTCGAAAACAAACAAACACACAATCAGTTTTAAACGTTTATCAATTATCTGAAAGAAACTGTTACTCGAACTAGTGACTATTTTGAGCGAGTTGAAGATTGACACACTGTGCGGACTGAACGTTGACCGTCGGACAGAATGACCTGGATTGAATTCGATTAATGACTTTTTTACAATCACACTGACAAACTTTCAAACGACTTGATGAACTTTTGATACGCGACTTGACTGACAAAACAACTGATCGAACTGTGCGAACCAACTGAACTTCAAACCTTTTGACCTTGCTTTGATGCGTACAGAACAATTTTTTGTATGACCTGACAACTCATGCAACCTTGATACACTTTACAATCACCACAAAACAATATCACTTTTTAAGAAACAAACACAAGCAACACAAACAATTTATAACAAACCTAAAATCACATGTAATATAATGCCATCTAATAAAATCCTAAATCCAATTAGTCTTCTATGAAAAGCTGACCGACAAATTCAATGAACAAACATATGATTTTTTTTATTTCCGAGATACTTACAAACAAAATTCTGACTACACAATTAATATCACTGACACAACATATGCAAACATCATGAATCAAAATATCTAAACAATATTAAAACATGAGATGGGCTTATCCAAACACAATATAACACATGAGATGGGCCGGTTTTCAACAAGTGGACTGATAACATGGACTGATGACCACAAATGCAACAACTTCGAAAAATGGATTATAATGACCAACACCCTTTTAAAACACTCAATACAAATTTATTGGACCGTCCACTTTTACTTAATCACAATCACATGCACTTATCAATTAAAGCAAAGCTGACAACAATTTTCGAATTTTGTATTCACTAAAGATGGGTGGCTGACACTTTTAATACATCACTCAATGTAATTGGACCTCAAACTTTATCTTATGTAATCACATGCACATCTTTTCTTTTGATTAAAAGACCCGAGAAATTTTACACTTCTGATCTTATAAATGTTCAACAACTTTTAGGCTTCACATGTATACATTTATAGCTGACACACTTTGATTAGATCACATGAAAACTGTCCACCACACAGAAAATGATGACAATTTTTAATAATACAACTTCATGTATTCTGACACAAAGGCATGAGATATCTTTTTCAATTTTCGACAACTTTAAATTTCAATCCAATTTGATTGAACCGCAACTATGAATCACGTGAATTCCTAAGTGTCACTATGAGCAGACTTAAATGCTGTTTGTATAAGCTGACCACAAAAGCGAACCAGACAATGTTACAACATACAAGCCATAAAAGCGGATCAGGTAGACCAGATGAGCGGACCAGAAGATGTCCGGATAAGCGGACCAGATGAGCGGATCAGATGATGTCCGGATAAGCGGACCAGAAAAGCGAACCAGCTGATGACATCATCAATATCACGAGTCCATATGAGCGAACCTCAAAAAAATCCGATGTTTTAGGTCGATTCAAGCTTTGAAACTTTCAAGGATTGATTAAAACATGTTTACGCACAATATATGTCAAATTTGGCCGATTTTGACCGTAAAAAGTTTAGTTTTTCAGAAAAGAAAGGTGTAGAAACAGAAATCGCTGCTGAATTGTAGAAAACTCTTCTTCACCGGCTCTGATACCAATTGTAGGATCGAGTTCCGACCTGAACGAGTCGTGTAGAAAAGTTTTTCACCGAAACAAGTGGCGGAAACAAATGTAACGATGTAATTCAGCACGTATACACATAAAACTGTCGATGTTTATTAATCTGGAAGACGTTTACAACCTGTCGACACTTCGGCAGCACTTCGTGGCTCACCGGAAGAAAACACCTACAACTATCTGTGAGATTCGCTCATGTCACCTATTTATAGACATGGCTGGATCGCTCGAATGACATGCCAAAAGAGCGGTCCAGAACACTTTGACATATAAGCGATCCACCTATGACAAATAAGCGAACCAGATAGTGACTTATAAGCGGTCCAGACTATTACAATGTCACATGAACGGACCTTATCTAAACATATAAATGAAATCAGAATTGTTTGCATGTTGACCGAAATCCAATCTTCACATACTAAACCTTTTGTCTTTAGTGTGATGATGTCATTGTGACATCACTTGAATGATGTCATGATGACATCATGCTTCAACATCTTCGCAACGAACTGAGACATGACTGAAGACGTAGACGACAGACGGATGCACCAACAATAATGATACTTTTTACTTTCGGCACTCTTATGGTACTATGTGGTGTCAATTATGTGGTGGTAACCATAAGGAATTAGAATGTTATTTTCTAACTTATAAACCCCACTATATAGACCCATCGTTTCCTAGTATCCTTAAGAGGGGCGAAAGTAAAAATAATCCTTATATCTCCCTCGAATGCTCCCAACCGGATATTCTAGGAGAAATGCTTCTCGATGAATTATTTCAACTAGAAGATCTAATTATTGATTGGTTAAAAGAACTTAGGAAATATTTCAATAATTTTTTCCAAGACAATAGCCAAGAAGAAGGGTTGGAACCGCATTCAAACAACTTCATTGTTTCCAATGATACTTCTAACTCTAGTGAGGACTTGAGCGATAGTCGTCCCTGTGTCGATTATGCCGTGAAGGACTCCCCATCAACTTCGTTTGATGCATACATAGACCTGAGCGATTCGACATACACCTTCTTTAACGAGAGCCCGGAAAAGGGTTGGACTTGTCCACCTACATATAGCATAGGAATCACCCTCACCGACAACCTCTTGTGTTCTCGTCTCAATCTAGAGCAATTAAGGTATCTTAGGCACTTTGGGGTTGTTCCATCCAGTAAGGAACCGCCCGATCCGGGAAAGTTCTTTGAAAATAGACGAATTCCTTAAGACAGCTTCTAGACACGGGGCCGTGTCTAGGTCAGCACGCCCCCGTGTCCACCCAAAGATTCCCTTCTGATTTTGTCAGAATGCGGACAAAAATGTGTCAGGATTCCATTTGCACACTGGGATGTGTCCAGCCGACACGGGGCCGTGCGCAACGTACTGTCGTTTTCTATAAATGCAGCCAAGAATCCTGCACATTTGAATCATTCCAGGGACAGAGATTTGAGGAATATTCTCACATACCATCCTAGGTATTTTCTAAAAGAAGTTTCTCAACTATCTTCTTGTCCTTTCCTCTTTTATCCACTTTCATCTTCTTCAATTTTCCTCATACTTCCATTAAAGCTTGAAACTTCCATAATTTCAAGCCTTATTAAGATGTTTGTTAGATTTTGTTCATGGAATCTTGTTAAAAATAAGTTCTATAACAATGTTTTAAGTTGTTTAAGTTCAAAAATGCTTCAAAAATCATAAAAACAATTTGAAACCCCAAGATTCCTTGTTCATAAATCCTGCATGTATCTGAACACGGGGCCGTGTTCGCTGAACACGGGGCCGTGTCCAAAGTACTGGATCCATAAAATTGAACTCTTTTCGGTATGTTTTCTCAGAATGGCAAGCAGAACAAGCGGAAACTCTCCATCGCATTCCAGAAACAACCGGCAGGGGAGAAGATCATCAACGGTTGAAGATTCTCTTGTAAACTATGTTTACGCCTTAAGAGAGGCCTGTCACGGCCCTTGGCCCCGGTTTGACCTGGTCCAGAGCCGCAAGACAGGAAATCCCGTGGTATTTAATTTAGTGACAGCGGAAGACTTTTTTAAACAGGATCGATTAATATTTAAAACTGCTCGTTTATATATAATATAGGGATAAATCCCATAATTTACAAATACTTGATTTCACTGGGAAATCCTTATTTCTTAAAACATGTTTCTTTATTTATTTACATTGAGCCACTTTCTAAGCTTGTAGTGCTTCACGGCACTTTTCTTTTGCTCACAACAGATCACCTGAAACATGTTTGAAAAAGGTTTTGTCAGCAGGGAAATACTGAGTGAATCATTCCATTTATTAAAACATCCTGTTTATTATAATGTACAGTATTAAGAGCGATTACAATTGCCTCATCTTTTAAATTAACTGATCCAGTTGTCACTTTACCGGACTGTGACTGTGGACATATCACTTGTAGGGTCCTTTCACCCCAAGTGATAAATAATTAGTAGCTATGTGCACATCCCCCCACATACTGGCAGTAATTTCAGATAACAAAGACTTAATCCCTGTAACTATAATTTTTATAAAAACATTCTTTTGAAAAGTATTTTGATAAAAAGAGAATGACTCACATTGTAGATTTAACGAGCAGAATATAAGCCTACTGATTAGCCTTGATTAACCTAATTTAATTAACAATGCACACACAATCGGTTAGTAACTAATACAACAGTTACGACAATTCACGAGATTAAACCTTCACAACAAGTTATTAGTGCAATACTTAACAATTCAGTGGATTCACAACGAATGACAGAGTATAGTCCGAATTCGAGCAGTACTCAAACATTCAAGTCGAAATCACAATGAATTAATAAAGTATAATCTCAATTTGAGCGGCACTTAAACAATCGTTGGATAGTTATAATCGATCGGACGTTGAATCGTAATAGCGATCGAGTTATTACCCTGATTGTGGCGTCGATTAGTGCACTGTGTGTGTTAATTGTATTATACAGAAAGTAAATTCGATTTCTGGAACGAATTCCTTCGTCGATCATATGCCAAATTTCAAGTCCCAGTGTCTGCTATTTATAGCCAAATTTTGAGAAGCCCTGCGCATCGTAGGCCAAACATCCCCTACGCATCGTATGGGGTTTTAACCTGGCTGCGCATCGTAGGCCATATATAGCCTGCGCATCGTATGGGTTAAAAATTAGGCTTATAGACTAGCCACGTCTGGGACTAGCTATACTGAGTCAGGACATTCGAATTTTCTGAATTTTACAACGAATTTTAAAGGATAATTATCAACTAGGGTTTACCCCCTTTGAGTTTTAGGGGCCCTAATCCTGATTCTGAAAATTATGAAAATTTCAGGGTTTGTTCAGAATTACTTGGGTTTCTCAATTAGGGTTTCCTATTGACCAAATTAAAATAATAACTAGGACTTTTGATGAGAGTTGTTACATTCTTCCTACCTTAATAAAAATCTCGTCCTCGAGATTTACTGGAATAAATGAGGATACTTCTTCTTCATTTCTGATTCCAGCTCCCAAGTGTATTCAGCTCCTCTTTTTGAATCCCATCTAACTTTGACTAAAACTAGTCTTTTATGTTTGAGAAACTTGATTTTTCGATCCTCAATTTGAAGGGGTTTCTCTACAAATTTCAGCTTTTCGTTTACCTCTATTTCTTGAAGAGGTACTACCAAAGATTCATCTGATAAACATTTCTTGAGATTGGATACATGAAATACATCATGTACTCCAACTAATTCTTCTGGTAGTTGTAAACGATAAGCAACTAATCCTATACGTTGGATCACTGAAAATGGTCCTACGTACCTTGGACTTAGCTTTCCTTTCTTACTGAATCGAACAACTCCTTTCTAAGGAGAAACTTTCAAAAGTACTTTATCTCCAACCTGAAATTCTATCGGCTTGTGACGATTATCTGCATAACTCTTCTGGCGATCTCGAGTAGTCTTCAACCTTTCCTTGATTTGAGTAATTTTGTCGGTCGTCTCTTGCACTATCTCAGGCCCTGACAATTGACTTTCTCCTATTTCTGCCCAACAAACTGGAGTTCTACACTTTCTTCCATAAAGTGCCTCAAATGGAGTAGTTTCAATACTTGAATGATAACTATTATTATAGGAGAATTCAATTAATGGTAAATGATCATCCCAACATCCACCAAAATCAATTACACATGCTCGGAGCATGTCTTCCAGGGTTTGTATTGTCCTTTCACTTTGTCCGTCTGTTTGAGGATGATATGCAGTGCTTAAATTTAGTCGAGTTCCCATTGCTTGCTGGAAGCTTTTCCAGAAATGGGAAGTGAAACGACTATCTCTATCTGAAACAATAGAGAGTGGGACTCCATGTAAAGATACTACTTCGTCTACGTATAACTTGGCTAACCTTTCCATACTAAAGGTTTCCTTCATTGGTAGAAAATGAGCTGATTTGGTTAATCGATCCACAATTACCCAAATCGCATCATTACCTTTTCTGGTCTTGGGTAACTTAGTAACAAAATCCATTGTTATAAGTTCCCATTTCCATACAGGCATTTCCAATTGTTGTAGTAATCCTGAGGGTTTCTGATGTTCTGCCTTAACTTGTGAACAAGTAAGACACATAGAAACATATTTTGCTATATCTTTCTTCATTCCTATCCACCAGAAACTCTTTCTTAAATCTTGGTACATCTTATTGTTTCCAGGGTGCATAGTATACCTAGATTTATGAGCTTCTTCTAAAATCTTATTTCTTAACTCTCCTTGTTTAGGTACCCAAATTCGTTTCTTGTGGAATCTCCAAATTCCATCATTTCCTTGCTCCAGTTCTTTTATATAACCTTTCATTCCTTCAGCATCGTCCTTGATTGTTGTTTCTTGAATGTTCTTTAATTGTTCTATTAAATCTACTTGTAGATTTAATCTAAGAGCACGAATTTGCTTTTGTTTTTCATGATACTTACGACTTAAGGCATCTGCAACTACGTTTGCCTTCCCTTCGTGATATTGAATATCACAGTCGTAATCGCTTAGAATTTCCATCCATCTTCTTTGCCTCATATTTAATTCTTTCTGTCCAAATATATATCTTAAACTTTTATGATCTGTATAGACAGTAAACTTACTTCCGTACAGATAATGTCTCCAAATTTTCAAGGCAAAAATTATGGCTCCTAATTCTAAGTCATGAGTCGTATAATTTTCCTCATGCTTTTTCAACTGCCGGGAAGCATATGCAATTACCTTCTTGCGTTGCATCAATACACATCCATATCCTAATTTTGAAGCATCACAGTATACTTCAAAATCTTCTGTTCCTTCGGGCAATGCTAAAATTGGAGCATTCGTCAATCGTTGCTTTAAAATCTTAAAAGCTTCTTCTTGCCTATGTCCCCATTCAAACTTAGTGGCTTTACAGGTTAACTTAGTCAAAGGTACAGCTATCTTAGAGAAATCCTTAATAATCTTCTGTAATATCCAGCTAAGCCTAGAAAACTTCTAATTTCCATAGCTGTTTGTGGGACCTTCCATTTGGTAATTGCTTCTATTTTAGCAGGATCTACATGAATTCCTTCATGATTCACCAAGTGACCTAAAAATTGCACTTCCTTTAACCAAAATTCACACTTTGAGAATTTTGCATAAAGTTTTTCCTTTCTTAACAAAGTTAAGAGTGCATGCAAATGTTTGCAATGTTCTTCTTGACTTTTGGAGTAAATTAGTATATCGTCGATGAATACGATTACAAATTTATCCAAATATGGTTTACAGATCCGATTCATCATGTCCATAAATGCTGCTGGGGCATTTGTTAGTCCAAAGGGCATGACTGTAAACTCATAATGACCATACCTAGTTCTGAAAGCAGTTTTAGGTATGTCTTCCTATTCTACTTTTAACTGGTGATATCCGGATCTTAAATCTATCTTAGAAAAATACTTAGCACCTTGAAGTTGATCAAAAAGATCATCAATCCTAGGTAATGGATATCGATTCTTAATTGTAACTTTATTTAGTTCTCTATAATCGATACACATTCTCATCGATCCATCTTTCTTTTTCACAAACAACACTGGTGCTCCCCAAGGGGATGAACTAGGTTGTATAAATCCTTTGCTTAATAATTCATCTAACTGCTTTTTCAATTCTAACATTTCGGTGGGTGCTAATCGATAAGGTGCCTTAGCTATTGGTGTAGTACCTGGAATTAGATGAATTCTAAATTCTACTTCCCTATCTGGTGGTAACCCAGGTAATTCTTCTGGAAAGATGTCTGGGTATTCTGAAACTATAGGGATGTCTGAAAGTTCCTTACTTTTAGTGTTAATGATTACGGAAATCATATACACTATTCCTTTCTTTCGTTCATAACTAGCAACTTTCATTACTGATATGAACTTTAGTGGCTTTCGTGGTTTATCTCCGGTAATTACAATTACCTCTCCTGAAGGAGTACGGATTTCTACGGTATTCTTGTCACAAAGAATTCGAGCATGGTTGGCTATTAACCAATCCATTCCTAACACGACATCGAATCCGGCTAACTTCATAGGTAACAGGTTTGCAGAAAACTTATGACCTAACAGTTCTATCTTACCTTCTTGCAAAACCTTATCTATGTTAACAGAATTTCCGTCTGCCGTTTCGACTGTAAAAATTTGCCTAAGGGTGGTTAAAGGTAAATTAAGGGCTTGGCAAAATGAAGTATTGATAAAACTTTGGTTTGCACCAGAGTCAAATAATACTTTTGCATAAACGTCGTGGACCAAGAACGTACCGGCTATGACATCAGGAATGAGTTCAGCTTCTTGAGTAGTTAGCTGAAATGCTCGGGCATTCTTCTTTGTTGTTCCATCAGCTGGTTTGCCTTTATTGTCTGCGGGTTTTGTCAATTTAGGACATTCGGTTCGAAAATGACCTATTTCGCCACAGTTGTAGCAGATTAGGGATTTCTTCCTGCAATTCTCCTCTTGATGTCCTGGAATTTTGCAAAAATTGCAATATCCCTTGCATCTTCCAAAATGCTTCTTTTTGCAATTTCTACAATATGGAGGAACTGAGGATTGCCCGGTTCCTCTTTTCTTGAATCGATTATTATCATTACCCACACGAAATCCTTGGGTAATCTTTTGAGCCAATTCCTTCTTTCTGTCCTCTTCTCTTGTTTGCACCAATTCATCAGTTAGGGTATTAGCTAATTCTACAGCATCGTCAATAGTGCGAGGTCTCGCAGCTTTAACAATATTGCGGATTTCACTAATTAGTCCCCATATGTAGCGAGAAATGAGTACCGGTTCTGGCGAAGCCAGTGTAGGTACCACTCGTGTATATTCAAAGAATGTCGAAGTATAACCGCGACACTCTACTCCTATCATACGATGATTTAGGAACTTATTTGCCAGTTGTTCCTTTTCATATTCAGGACAATATTTCCTTTCTACAAGATTCTTGAATTCTTCCCATTTCATGGCATAAGCCATCCTTCTTCCTTTTGCTTGTAGCACCGTATTCCACCATTCTAATGCTCCTTCTTTGAATAAATTAGATGCATACATCACCTGATCTTCTTCTGAACACTTACTTATTGCAATTACTGCTTCGGTTTTCTCTAACCAACGCAATACTGCAGTTGCTCCTTCATTACCTGCAAATTCAGCAGGTTTGCAAGCAAGAAATTCTTTGAAAGTGCAACCAGGTGTTGCGGCTTTCATTTTCTTAGGAGGTGGAGCCTGTCGTAGATTATTATCATCATGATTGCTGCCTCCATTTACACTATGACTAAAATTATCTTCCTGAGTACGTTTACTAGGAATGATTTGTTGCGGTTCTACTGGATTTTTAACAGCAGCAACGAATGCTGGAATAGCATTGGCTATCCCTTGTGCAACAATATTTTCTATATCTTGTCTAGTCATATACTGGTTTTCCTGATTTTGTTCAGATTGATTCCCTTCATTAACTGGTTCATTATTAGCGTTTTCCATCTGATAATTATTAAAAATATAACTATTAGTATCGAGTGATGAATAAAAAATTTCATAGAAGCACATAAAATCTGGTAACACAGATATATATCCAAAATTGTCGATTGTTTCGACTTCTATTTTGCTTTATATATATTAGATAGGCATCCATACACACTGTTTATCTTACAATGTTTTATTTCCCATTTTACAGAGTTATATTTAATTATTATTATTAATATACAAGCATTCTTCCTAACCCCACTATTCTTTGGTCACAGGCAGTTTAGTAACGACGTTCCCTTTCGTCGTACTTCCAGGTAATCCTTTCTCCCATATCCCTAATCCTATTTCCTGTATTTATCAGTTCTTCACCGTACTGACGGAGTTCGGCTAAGTTTTCATTACTCATTGGAGGATTGGGGATAGGATCTGGTTCCCACTGTGGAAGGAAAGAATAAGGACTGTTGACAATATTTTCGAATTGCCAGTCATTTGTCCACCATTCTTCCATTTGACCTAAGGGTCGAGTGTGGATCAGTGGATCTGGAATAGCTGGTTCCAGATTGACAGGAAGTTGGGTTTCTAGGTAAGGATATAGATTATTATGGATAGGGCTAATGATATCACAATTTGCTAGTAGACGGTCGATTTCGTCTTGAAATGTGATTTCTGCAGCTTGTCTAGAATTCTCTCCAATTTCTATTCCTTTTTGTTTATAATCGTTCCTGATATCTATCTCTGCTGGATTTGAGCTTTCTCCGATTTCGATTCCTTTCCCTTTATCTATAGGGTTTTCTATTTTAGGGAGTTTCCTAGTAGCTGGCTTTCTTCTGCGTACTTTTCTCCATCCTACATATCTTCTCTTCTTTTTAAGTTTTGCTTTTTCCAGCGGTGGAGCTTGGAATTCCACGGGTTCCTCTATGTCAGCAATATAACCAGTAAAGTCGTAGGAGACTTCAATTGGTACTGGGTAGAGGTTGAGATTCTGAAATGCTTCTGATATCTCAGTCATGCTGGACAGCATATATGCAAAATGCACAAAAATGCTAAGTTAAAACTTTGGAACAAAGTTTAACAAATAAACATTAAGTTTATTGCATATGGATTTGTACAAAAGACTACAGGAAAGTGAACACACTTTAATTTATTTATTTACTGGGTATTACTTTTCTACTAGACCAGAATTTTAAAATTTAGAGATTTGCATTCTCTGCTACGGTAGCTAGCATATAAAGGTTTGCCCATTTTTCATCTAAGGTATCTTCCCAAGGTGACTTATTGCCTAATTCCTGGATTTCTGAATTAAACCTCACTTTCTTGGCTTGGGTTTTCTTTATTTTCTCATCTCCCTTTCTAAGAATCGAATTTCTTTTATCTTGGGTGAGAGGGTTTTCATAATTTGCTTTACGGACAAAAATTCCTTCATCTAGATCTGCGGGGTGTTTAGAGGATGAGGTTCCTTTTCTTGTGGGTGCAGTATCTAATTTGTGGTAGATAGCAGAAATCTTGTGTTTACCCATACTGTAACTCAACAATTAATCAGTTAATAAAACATATTTCCATAGAATAGCAATTAAATTTCCTAATTATTTTAATAGGCTAAAATCAATAGTAAGCTTAAATCAGTGGCTCTGATACCACCTTTTCCTGTCACGGCCCTTGGCCCCGGTTTGACCTGGTCCAGAGCCGCAAGACAGGAAATCCCGTGGTATTTAATTTAGTGACAGCGGAAGACTTTTTTAAACAGGATCGATTAATATTTAAAACTGCTCGTTTATATATAATATAGGGATAAATCCCATAATTTACAAATACTTGATTTCACTGGGAAATCCTTATTTCTTAAAACATGTTTCTTTATTTATTTACATTGAGCCACTTTCTAAGCTTGTAGTGCTTCACGGCACTTTTCTTTTGCTCACAACAGATCACCTGAAACATGTTTGAAAAAGGTTTTGTCAGCAGGGAAATACTGAGTGAATCATTCCATTTATTAAAACATCCTGTTTATTATAATGGACAGTATTAAGAGCGATTACAATTGCCTCATCTTTTAAATTAACTGATCCAGTTGTCACTTTACCGGACTGTGACTGTGGACATATCACTTGTAGGGTCCTTTCACCCCAAGTGATAAATAATTAGTAGCTATGTGCACATCCCCCCACATACTGGCAGTAATTTCAGATAACAAAGACTTAATCCCTGTAACTATAATTTTTATAAAAACATTCTTTTGAAAAGTATTTTGATAAAAAGAGAATGACTCACATTGTAGATTTAACGAGCAGAATATAAGCCTACTGATTAGCCTTGATTAACCTAATTTAATTAACAATGCACACACAATCGGTTAATAACTAATACAACAGTTACGACAATTCACGAGATTAAACCTTCACAACAAGTTATTAGTGCAATACTTAACAATTCAGTGGATTCACAACGAATGACAGAGTATAGTCCGAATTCGAGCAGTACTCAAACATTCAAGTCGAAATCACAATGAATTAATAAAGTATAATCTCAATTTGAGCGGCACTTAAACAATCGTTGGATAGTTATAATCGATCGGACGTTGAATCGTAATAGCGATCGAGTTATTACCCTGATTGTGGCGTCGATTAGTGCACTGTGTGTGTTAATTGTAGTATACAGAAAGTAAATTCGATTTCTGGAACGAATTCCTTCGTCGATCATATGCCAAATTTCAAGTCCCAGTGTCTGCTATTTATAGCCAAATTTTGAGAAGCCCTGCGCATCGTAGGCCAAACATCCCCTACGCATCGTATGGGGTTTTAACCTGGCTGCGCATCGTAGGCCATATATAGCCTGCGCATCGTATGGGTTAAAAATTAGGCTTATAGACTAGCCACGTCTGGGACTAGCTATACTGAGTCAGGACATTCGAATTTTCTGAATTTTACAACGAATTTTAAAGGATAATTATCAACTAGGGTTTACCCCCTTTGAGTTTTAGGGGCCCTAATCCTGATTCTGAAAATTATGAAAATTTCAGGGTTTGTTCAGAATTACTTGGGTTTCTCAATTAGGGTTTCCTATTGACCAAATTAAAATAATAACTAGGACTTTTGATGAGAGTTGTTACATTCTTCCTACCTTAATAAAAATCTCGTCCTCGAGATTTACTGGAATAAATGAGGATACTTCTTCTTCATTTCTGATTCCAGCTCCCAAGTGTATTCAGCTCCTCTTTTTGAATCCCATCTAACTTTGACTAAAACTAGTCTTTTATGTTTGAGAAACTTGATTTTTCGATCCTCAATTTGAAGGGGTTTCTCTACAAATTTCAGCTTTTCGTTTACCTCTATTTCTTGAAGAGGTACTACCAAAGATTCATCTGATAAACATTTCTTGAGATTGGATACATGAAATACATCATGTACTCCAACTAATTCTTCTGGTAGTTGTAAACGATAAGCAACTAATCCTATACGTTGGATCACTGAAAATGGTCCTACGTACCTTGGACTTAGCTTTCCTTTCTTACTGAATCGAACAACTCCTTTCTAAGGAGAAACTTTCAAAAGTACTTTATCTCCAACCTGAAATTCTATCGGCTTGTGACGATTATCTGCATAACTCTTCTGGCGATCTCGAGTAGTCTTCAACCTTTCCTTGATTTGAGTAATTTTGTCGGTCGTCTCTTGCACTATCTCAGGCCCTGACAATTGACTTTCTCCTATTTCTGCCCAACAAACTGGAGTTCTACACTTTCTTCCATAAAGTGCCTCAAATGGAGTAGTTTCAATACTTGAATGATAACTATTATTATAGGAGAATTCAATTAATGGTAAATGATCATCCCAACATCCACCAAAATCAATTACACATGCTCGGAGCATGTCTTCCAGGGTTTGTATTGTCCTTTCACTTTGTCCGTCTGTTTGAGGATGATATGCAGTGCTTAAATTTAGTCGAGTTCCCATTGCTTGCTGGAAGCTTTTCCAGAAATGGGAAGTGAAACGACTATCTCTATCTGAAACAATAGAGAGTGGGACTCCATGTAAAGATACTACTTCGTCTACGTATAACTTGGCTAACCTTTCCATACTAAAGGTTTCCTTCATTGGTAGAAAATGAGCTGATTTGGTTAATCGATCCACAATTACCCAAATCGCATCATTACCTTTTCTGGTCTTGGGTAACTTAGTAACAAAATCCATTGTTATAAGTTCCCATTTCCATACAGGCATTTCCAATTGTTGTAGTAATCCTGAGGGTTTCTGATGTTCTGCCTTAACTTATGAACAAGTAAGACACATAGAAACATATTTTGCTATATCTTTCTTCATTCCTATCCACCAGAAACTCTTTCTTAAATCTTGGTACATCTTATTGTTTCCAGGGTGCATAGTATACCTAGATTTATGAGCTTCTTCTAAAATCTTATTTCTTAACTCTCCTTGTTTAGGTACCCAAATTCGTTTCTTGTGGAATCTCCAAATTCCATCATTTCCTTGCTCCAGTTCTTTTATATAACCTTTCATTCCTTCAGCATCGTCCTTGATTGCTGTTTCTTGAATGTTCTTTAATTGTTCTATTAAATCTACTTGTAGATTTAATCTAAGAGCACGAATTTGCTTTTGTTTTTCATGATACTTACGACTTAAGGCATCTGCAACTACGTTTGCCTTCCCTTCGTGATATTGAATATCACAGTCGTAATCGCTTAGAATTTCCATCCATCTTCTTTGCCTCATATTTAATTCTTTCTGTCCAAATATATATCTTAAACTTTTATGATCTGTATAGACAGTAAACTTACTTCCGTACAGATAATGTCTCCAAATTTTCAAGGCAAAAATTATGGCTCCTAATTCTAAGTCATGAGTCGTATAATTTTCCTCATGCTTTTTCAACTGCCGGAAAGCATATGCAATTACCTTCTTGCGTTGCATCAATACACATCCATATCCTAATTTTGAAGCATCACAGTATACTTCAAAATCTTCTGTTCCTTCGGGCAATGCTAAAATTGGAGCATTCGTCAATCGTTGCTTTAAAATCTTAAAAGCTTCTTCTTGCCTATGTCCCCATTCAAACTTAGTGGCTTTACAGGTTAACTTAGTCAAAGGTACAGCTATCTTAGAGAAATCCTTAATAATCTTCTGTAATATCCAGCTAAGCCTAGAAAACTTCTAATTTCCATAGCTGTTTGTGGGACCTTCCATTTGGTAATTGCTTCTATTTTAGCAGGATCTACATGAATTCCTTCATGATTCACCAAGTGACCTAAAAATTGCACTTCCTTTAACCAAAATTCACACTTTGAGAATTTTGCATAAAGTTTTTCCTTTCTTAACAAAGTTAAGAGTGCATGCAAATGTTTGCAATGTTCTTCTTGACTTTTGGAGTAAATTAGTATATCGTCGATGAATACGATTACAAATTTATCCAAATATGGTTTACAGATCCGATTCATCATGTCCATAAATGCTGCTGGGGCATTTGTTAGTCCAAAGGGCATGACTGTAAACTCATAATGACCATACCTAGTTCTGAAAGCAGTTTTAGGTATGTCTTCCTCTTCTACTTTTAACTGGTGATATCCGGATCTTAAATCTATCTTAGAAAAATACTTAGCACCTTGAAGTTGATCAAAAAGATCATCAATCCTAGGTAATGGATATCGATTCTTAATTGTAACTTTATTTAGTTCTCTATAATCGATACACATTCTCATCGATCCATCTTTCTTTTTCACAAACAACACTGGTGCTCCCCAAGGGGATGAACTAGGTTGTATAAATCCTTTGCTTAATAATTCATCTAACTGCTTTTTCAATTCTAACATTTCGGTGGGTGCTAATCGATAAGGTGCCTTAGCTATTGGTGTAGTACCTGGAATTAGATGAATTCTAAATTCTACTTCCCTATCTGGTGGTAACCCAGGTAATTCTTCTGGAAAGATGTCTGGGTATTCTGAAACTATAGGGATGTCTGAAAGTTCCTTACTTTTAGTGTTAATGATTACGGAAATCATATACACTATTCCTTTCTTTCGTTCATAACTAGCAACTTTCATTACTGATATGAACTTTAGTGGCTTTCGTGGTTTATCTCCGGTAATTACAATTACCTCTCCTGAAGGAGTACGGATTTCTACGGTATTCTTGTCACAAAGAATTCGAGCATGGTTGGCTATTAACCAATCCATTCCTAACACGACATCGAATCCGGCTAACTTCATAGGTAACAGGTTTGCAGAAAACTTATGACCTAACAGTTCTATCTTACCTTCTTGCAAAACCTTATCTATGTTAACAGAATTTCCGTCTGCCGTTTCGACTGTAAAAATTTGCCTAAGGGTGGTTAAAGGTAAATTAAGGGCTTGGCAAAATGAAGTATTGATAAAACTTTGGTTTGCACCAGAGTCAAATAATACTTTTGCATAAACGTCGTGGACCAAGAACGTACCGGCTATGACATCAGGAATGAGTTCAGCTTCTTGAGTAGTTAGCTGAAATGCTCGGGCATTCTTCTTTGTTGTTCCATCAGCTGGTTTGCCTTTATTGTCTGCGGGTTTTGTCAATTTAGGACATTCGGTTCGAAAATGACCTATTTCGCCACAGTTGTAGCAGATTAGGGATTTCTTCCTGCAATTCTCCTCTTGATGTCCTGGAATTTTGCAAAAATTGCAATATCCCTTGCATCTTCCAAAATGCTTCTTTTTGCAATTTCTACAATATGGAGGAACTGAGGATTGCCCGGTTCCTCTTTTCTTGAATCGATTATTATCATTACCCACACGAAATCCTTGGGTAATCTTTTGAGCCAATTCCTTCTTTCTGTCCTCTTCTCTTGTTTGCACCAATTCATCAGTTAGGGTATTAGCTAATTCTACAGCATCGTCAATAGTGCGAGGTCTCGCAGCTTTAACAATATTGCGGATTTCACTAATTAGTCCCCATATGTAGCGAGAAATGAGTACCGGTTCTGGCGAAGCCAGTGTAGGTACCACTCGTGTATATTCAAAGAATGTCGAAGTATAACCGCGACACTCTACTCCTATCATACGATGATTTAGGAACTTATTTGCCAGTTGTTCCTTTTCATATTCAGGACAATATTTCCTTTCTACAAGATTCTTGAATTCTTCCCATTTCATGGCATAAGCCATCCTTCTTCCTTTTGCTTGTAGCACCGTATTCCACCATTCTAATGCTCCTTCTTTGAATAAATTAGATGCATACATCACCTGATCTTCTTCTGAACACTTACTTATTGCAATTACTGCTTCGGTTTTCTCTAACCAACGCAATACTGCAGTTGCTCCTTCATTACCTGCAAATTCAGCAGGTTTGCAAGCAAGAAATTCTTTGAAAGTGCAACCAGGTGTTGCGGCTTTCATTTTCTTAGGAGGTGGAGCCTGTCGTAGATTATTATCATCATGATTGCTGCCTCCATTTACACTATGACTAAAATTATCTTCCTGAGTACGTTTACTAGGAATGATTTGTTGCGGTTCTACTGGATTTTTAACAGCAGCAACGAATGCTGGAATAGCATTGGCTATCCCTTGTGCAACAATATTTTCTATATCTTGTCTAGTCATATACTGGTTTTCCTGATTTTGTTCAGATTGATTCCCTTCATTAACTGGTTCATTATTAGCGTTTTCCATCTGATAATTATTAAAAATATAACTATTAGTATCGAGTGATGAATAAAAAATTTCATAGAAGCACATAAAATCTGGTAACACAGATATATATCCAAAATTGTCGATTGTTTCGACTTCTATTTTGCTTTATATATATTAGATAGGCATCCATACACACTGTTTATCTTACAATGTTTTATTTCCCATTTTACAGAGTTATATTTAATTATTATTATTAATATACAGGCATTCTTCCTAACCCCACTATTCTTTGGTCACAGGCAGTTTAGTAACGACGTTCCCTTTCGTCGTACTTCCAGGTAATCCTTTCTCCCATATCCCTAATCCTATTTCCTGTATTTATCAGTTCTTCACCGTACTGACGGAGTTCGGCTAAGTTTTCATTACTCATTGGAGGATTGGGGATAGGATCTGGTTCCCACTGTGGAAGGAAAGAATAAGGACTGTTGACAATATTTTCGAATTGCCAGTCATTTGTCCACCATTCTTCCATTTGACCTAAGGGTCGAGTGTGGATCAGTGGATCTGGAATAGCTGGTTCCAGATTGACAGGAAGTTGGGTTTCTAGGTAAGGATATAGATTATTATGGATAGGGCTAATGATATCACAATTTGCTAGTAGACGGTCGATTTCGTCTTGAAATGTGATTTCTGCAGCTTGTCTAGAATTCTCTCCAATTTCTATTCCTTTTTGTTTATAATCGTTCCTGATATCTATCTCTGCTGGATTTGAGCTTTCTCCGATTTCGATTCCTTTCCCTTTATCTATAGGGTTTTCTATTTTAGGGAGTTTCCTAGTAGCTGGCTTTCTTCTGCGTACTTTTCTCCATCCTACATATCTTCTCTTCTTTTTAAGTTTTGCTTTTTCCAGCGGTGGAGCTTGGAATTCCACGGGTTCCTCTATGTCAGCAATATAACCAGTAAAGTCGTAGGAGACTTCAATTGGTACTGGGTAGAGGTTGAGATTCTGAAATGCTTCTGATATCTCAGTCATGCTGGACAGCATATATGCAAAATGCACAAAAATGCTAAGTTAAAACTTTGGAACAAAGTTTAACAAATAAACATTAAGTTTATTGCATATGGATTTGTACAAAAGACTACAGGAAAGTGAACACACTTTAATTTATTTATTTACTGGGTATTACTTTTCTACTAGACCAGAATTTTAAAATTTAGAGATTTGCATTCTCTGCTACGGTAGCTAGCATATAAAGGTTTGCCCATTTTTCATCTAAGGTATCTTCCCAAGGTGACTTATTGCCTAATTCCTGGATTTCTGAATTTAACCTCACTTTCTTGGCTTGGGTTTTCTTTATTTTCTCATCTCCCTTTCTAAGAATCGAATTTCTTTTATCTTGGGTGAGAGGGTTTTCATAATTTGCTTTACGGACAAAAATTCCTTCATCTAGATCTGCGGGGTGTTTAGAGGATGAGGTTCCTTTTCTTGTGGGTGCAGTATCTAATTTGTGGTAGATAGCAGAAATCTTGTGTTTACCCATACTGTAACTCAACAATTAATCAGTTAATAAAACATATTTCCATAGAATAGCAATTAAATTTCCTAATTATTTTAATAGGCTAAAATCAATAGTAAGCTTAAATCAGTGGCTCTGATACCACCTTTTCCTGTCACGGCCCTTGGCCCCGGTTTGACCTGGTCCAGAGCCGCAAGACAGGAAATCCCGTGGTATTTAATTTAGTGACAGCGGAAGACTTTTTTAAACAGGATCGATTAATATTTAAAACTGCTCGTTTATATATAATATAGGGATAAATCCCATAATTTACAAATACTTGATTTCACTGGGAAATCCTTATTTCTTAAAACATGTTTCTTTATTTATTTACATTGAGCCACTTTCTAAGCTTGTAGTGCTTCACGGCACTTTTCTTTTGCTCACAACAGATCACCTGAAACATGTTTGAAAAAGGTTTTGTCAGCAGGGAAATACTGAGTGAATCATTCTATTTATTAAAACATCCTGTTTATTATAATGTACAGTATTAAGAGCGATTACAATTGCCTCATCTTTTAAATTAACTGATCCAGTTGTCACTTTACCGGACTGTGACTGTGGACATATCACTTGTAGGGTCCTTTCACCCCAAGTGATAAATAATTAGTAGCTATGTGCACATCCCCCCACATACTGGCAGTAATTTCAGATAACAAAGACTTAATCCCTGTAACTATAATTTTTATAAAAACATTCTTTTGAAAAGTATTTTGATAAAAAGAGAATGACTCACATTGTAGATTTAACGAGCAGAATATAAGCCTACTGATTAGCCTTGATTAACCTAATTTAATTAACAATGCACACACAATCGGTTAGTAACTAATACAACAGTTACGACAATTCACGAGATTAAACCTTCACAACAAGTTATTAGTGCAATACTTAACAATTCAGTGGATTCACAACGAATGACAGAGTATAGTCCGAATTCGAGCAGTACTCAAACATTCAAGTCGAAATCACAATGAATTAATAAAGTATAATCTCAATTTGAGCGGCACTTAAACAATCGTTGGATAGTTATAATCGATCGGACGTTGAATCGTAATAGCGATCGAGTTATTACCCTGATTGTGGCGTCGATTAGTGCACTGTGTGTGTTAATTGTAGTATACAGAAAGTAAATTCGATTTCTGGAACGAATTCCTTCGTCGATCATATGCCAAATTTCAAGTCCCAATGTCTGCTATTTATAGCCAAATTTTGAGAAGCCCTGCGCATCGTAGGCCAAACATCCCCTACGCATCGTATGGGGTTTTAACCTGGCTGCGCATCGTAGGCCATATATAGCCTGCGCAACGTATGGGTTCAAAATTAGGCTTATAGACTAGCCACGTCTGGGACTAGCTATACTGAGTCAGGACATTCGAATTTTCTGAATTTTACAACGAATTTTAAAGGATAATTATCAACTAGGGTTTACCCCCTTTGAGTTTTAGGGGCCCTAATCCTGATTTTGAAAATTATGAAAATTTCAGGGTTTGTTCGGAATTACTTGGGTTTCTCAATTAGGGTTTCCTATTGACCAAATTAAAATAATAACTAGGACTTTTGATGAGAGTTGTTACAAGGCCCTTGATGAACTGACAAGTGTGGAAGAGGCATTGGTCGACCGCATTAATCATTTGACGGTGGGACTAGAAGGATGTCTCCGGGAGGTCAACCTTTTGCACCAAAGGTTGAACATTCTCGCCTCTCCTCCTTTGGTGCCGATTATCACCCAAAGGGCATGGAATGTGGTGCCGGAAGTCATCATTCCGGCCGAATGGTACACCCTACATCCGGAGCCTCCTCGAGACGTACTACAAGGGGTTCCGATTGGTGTCGCTCCTCCTCCACAAGACGTCGAGGAACATGAAGCCGCCTACCTTCTCCCGAGGGAGATAGAAGAATGGCTCTAGCAACATCTAAGGGACACCGTTCGGCTTGGAGTTCTACAAGGCTTTTAGACCGGAAATCTATTTCCGGAATTTTGGTTCTTATTGTAGAAGTAGGGCTCCTTAGGAAGATTTTACGGATCACTTGACCTATTTAATATTAGGACTTTTAACTTTTATTTTCTGTTTTATTTTTCATTTTTAGGACTAGTATGTAACTCTCTATGACGTAATGAATGATGGTTTTTAGTTAATTTGGTGTTTGGATGGTGTTGAAATGAATAAAACACACTTGAGATGGCAAAGGATACAAGGGAAACTTGAACCAGCACCCCATGCAGGAAAACAGGACCGTCCGACAAAATTATTCGTTTACAGTAAGTTCGGCACGGGCCGTGTCCGGCCAACACGGCCCCGTGCTGCACAGTCTGCAGAAAAAGACCCAGTTCAGGTAACTGGACACGGGCCGTGTTCACTCAACACGCCCCCGTGTCCAGGCTTCTGTTTCTCTTGATTTAATTTTGTTACTGGCACTTGAACACGGGGCCGTGCCCGGACAACACGGGGCCGTGTTCAGCGCCCAGTAACACAAAATTTTTGCTTTTTACACCTTTTTACACATTCAATCAACCAAAAAACTTATTTTTGGGACACATTGAGGACAATGTGTAATTTAAGTGTGGGGGGATGCTAAAACCTTGAATCTTGCAAGTCCTAAATACAAGCCTTACACAAAACTCTATTGGAACCGCTAATCACCCCAAATTTTTTTTAAAAAATTTTCATTTTTTAACTTGTCTAGGTTTAACTTGTGAATTTCAAAATTCTAAAAAAGGTTATATTTTTACGAATTTACAACCGATAGCGTCGTGATAAAAAGAACCAACATAAGAAAATTATGAAAAGGCATGGCAAACTTAGTTAAAATTTGATTATATATACTTGATCACATAAAAACCCATTCCCATAAAAGTGAGTTTTGAGCCTTTATTGAGCAAACACTTACATAACATTAAACTAAATGCTCATTTTCGTTTCTTGTGTGAATAGCCGCTTGGTTCTTACGACTCTAGAACTTGCCATGACGATACATTCCCGGTCCTTACCAACTTAAACCCGAGTAAGTAAATGATGGAGGCATTAGGACTAACCCTTTTTATTTCTACACCATTATTTTCTTTTTTTTAAACCTACCCAAAATCCCCCTAGTTAGCCCCTTTGAGCCTAAACATTTTCCTTTCATAACCCAAAACAAACACCCTTTTTACCCACCAAAACCTTTTTTCATTTTTAACCATTTGTTTTAGTAACTAGCTCGGTTTCTCATATGACTTTCAAAAAAAAGGATTATGAAGCAAAAGCAAATAATTTGAAAAATAGCTTCATAAAAATAAAAATGGAAAAATAGAAAGTCTTACGAAAACCGACGCTTGTTACGCTTTTCGCCTTTTTTTCTACTAACCACTAACCCAACCACCTACCTTTAACCCAAGCCTAACCCTTCACCCACAAAGTTCTCTTGATATTTACGAAGGTATATAAGTTAAAAAGGAGGAGGATTGATTGCTTGGCAAGCCTATGGTAGGAGTAAGTTCCATGCCGCTCTCGAGTGATCCATAAAAATACATTTTCGGCCGAGTGTTGAGTGATCCCCGTGAGGTATGTGAACTTATATATAAATAAAATTTTACAAAGGCATGTTATGCCCTAATAAGTAATTTATCTTATGAAAAGTTTTAAATAAATCATAACGAATAGGATTGTAAATAAATAAAAATAAAACTAAATAAAGAATCTTGGAAATCCCGACATTCTATGATAAGCCCAAAAACCTTCTTTTCTACCCATTCTATTTGGGAGTGTAATAGCCACATATTAAAGAGTTTTGCTTGAGGACAAGCAAAGATTCAAGTGTGGGGGTATTTGATGTGTGCAAAATGCAACATATAAATTACATCAATTGTGGCATAAAACTAACCCTTTTTTAGTACTAATGTTGGAAAAAGTGTGCTTTTGTCTTCTTTTTGTATTTTTAGGATTAAATGAGCTCAAATTAACAAAAGAAGCAAAAAGACATCAAAATCTAACATAAATACAAGAAAAGGAACAAGACGTGACATGCCCGACCCCACGACAGCATCTTCCCAAGCAAAACAAGAGGTCTGAAGACTGAACACGCCCCGTGCTCAGCCAGCACGGGGGCGTGCCCAAGTGTCAGCAGAAAAGACAAAGTTGTAGAAGCTTCTATTGCCCACCATGGGGCCGTGCTCAGCGGACACGGGGCCGTGGTCAACTATAAGATTCGCACAATCCAGGCAAATCTTCATAGTGCAAAGATTCTTCTGCACACGGGGTCGTGCTCAGCGGACACGGGGGCGTGGTCAACTAATAAGACAAAGCTGCATTAAATGAAGAAAGAGAGGATCTGGACACGGGGCCGTGCCCACTGGACACGGGGCCGTGCCCGAGCTTCTGTTCAGCCTATAAATAGGAGTGCTTGGCTCAAGCTCAAACCATCCCTTGGCACACCACCTCTCTCACACTTCACCCACCACCCACCACCACCATAACACCATCATCCACCACCATCATCCATTGTCCATCATAGAGTGTGTGAGTCGTCTCGGGATCGAAGATTGATCGTAAGAGTTCTTGACAATCAAGGCCATGTTTGCCTAAGTCTCTTACATCACTTGGTGAAGACAAGTGTCTAGTGTAATACTTTTTATTTCTAATCTTTTCACACTTTTTATTTGGTTTGTATTAATGACTTTAATAACTAGTTGCTTATGTTGAAGGTGATCTTTCCTTATCGTTTGTCCGTGGTGTCTTGGCATTATTTTACTGTCTATATAAAATAAAAGATTTTCACCATTCATATCTCCACGGTCTATATGGAGGTATGTTGGCTACCTGGTCGGGGGTTAAGGGAACGGTTTGGTAAAGGTCTTGCCATTGTTCAGCGTTTAGAGGTCCTGCAATGGACCTGGGTCAAATTTAGTAGGATCTCCTTCAATATTTAACGGTATTGGATGGCGGGGGTCCAAACTCTTTGATCCCCTCATAAGTTAACTACTATTAATACTATAACCCGGCTATTTAGGACTGTATCCCTGCTGACTCAGACTACTTAGTCGAGGGTAACGTCACCTCCAAAAGAGGGGCCTACCATAATTTGCATTAATAACTTAATTAATTATCTTTCAATAATCCGACCCTTTAGGATTGTATCCTTGCTGACTCAAACTACTGGGTTGAGGGTAACGTCACCTTCAAAAGAGGCCCTACTACAATAACTAAGATGATCTCTTAAATAAGTGCAAAAGTGCAGAAATAATCAAAGGTTACACTATACACGAGTCGGAACCAAGTGATTCATCTTGTCTATCTGTTTTTTCTTTTATTTTTATTTTTCAGCATTTTTAGTTAGATTTTATTTTTCTTAGTTTAATACATTTTTCTATACTTTTGTTTTGATTAGACGTTGAGGATAAACCGGTACTAAAAGCTCTTGTGTCCTTGGACGACCTCGGTATTACCAACACTATACTACGCTCATGATGGGTGCACTTGCCCATATGTGTGTTTAGTGTTAGTAAATATCGTGTTTTATAAATTTAAAACTTGACTAAAAAAAGTGTTAAAGAGGCTTAAAATATACACCTAATATATAAAACACTCGACACGCATCAATGAATTAACGTGTTAACACACTAAAAACCAACACGAGCTACTACAATACACAACGTGTTTTGACCCAACATTACAATGAATTGTCATCATTGAGATTTGAGAGATAACTGTCTATCAATAGTGTAGAGAAACACAAACATTGCTTAGAATTGTGATTAATTATTGGCGTTGATAGTTAAAATTTAAGGATGTTATAAATTATATGATACCAAGCAGTTTATCTTAAAAGATTGCAAACAAAGGTAAGCAAAAACTCAGCAAATATTAACGAACATGTTATCAATATAAGAACATTCTAATTTTGAATAAAACAAACGATAAATGATCAAATTCAGAAAGATAAAGAACATTGAAAAATGTATATAAGAATTTTGGGTGTTGTGAAAAATCAAAGAAAAAATAGTCAAACATCTCAACACAACAAAAAATTTATCAAGTAAGATGGTATAAGTTCTTACCTTTGACCGAGAAAATTATAAGATTCAATCCAACAATAATTAGAGAGCACAGTGAATATATTCTTGTTACGCATGTTAGTATAGATATGGAACACTTAAAATGACGTAGTTTTAGTATATAAACTATGAAAACATAGTAGTTTTCACCAATTTTGTTTAACATATCCCTTGATAAACTCTCAAGTAACGTTCATTTCAGGGAATATAACGGAATCGAAATTCGTGTAGGAATTGAAAATTGATTTGTAATTTAGGCGCATTTGTTTCACATAATGGAATGGAATCTGGATGGAATTAGAATGCAGATTTCATTATTTATTTTATTGTTCAATTCTTGTTCCTTCTTTTTCTGAAATGAACAACATAAGAAATAAAAAGTCAACTTACAATCAATAGGTTCTTCTGTTTTTCAGCTCCTATAGCTGAAGTTCACTAAATACAGAGTGACCTATTTATAGAGGAGAGATTTGCTGGTGACATCACCATGAAAGCGACCCAAAAAACCCATAAAATGTGTAACTGCCTGTAGTTTCGCAGAGCTGCTGGACAGTTAGGACATAAACAACTAAAACTAAACCATTGGAAAATTACAAGTAAACAACATGTATTCCAAAACTGTTGGTCAAAACCAGCACATTTAGAATCCTGTACTTCCAGTCTTTCTTTGACTTGTTGACTTGGTCTTCTGGTCTTCAGTCTTCATTGTGTTGACTATGACTAGTTGACCCAACACTTTTCAATCTAGTACTTGTACTTGTTGTCTTGTATCTTTGAGGCAACAATTATTTGTTCTAGTAGTTTGGGTAGTTGTTTGGATAACTTTCAAAGGAGGACACTTTTGGACCTTGACTTTCAGTTTGATTTACACCATCAGACAGGGAGATGGTTTCCCTTGAGTTTTGGCTTTCATCATCGGCATATCTTATATAACCCAAAATTAGTTAATTACTAATTATAGTAGATTATAGGGTACCTAGGCATCTAACCTTGAAGCATTGTGTACCACTTGTCTGGGTTGCTCTCATGAGATAAAATATGAAATAACAACAGTCTGTCATGAGAATAATTTTTTAGACCAAGAAGATTTAATATCTCTGGATGATAAAGTTTTCTCTAATGTAATTCTAATCTCTATAGAATTAGTTTACCTTGTTTTCTTGCTTTAATCATTCAAAACTTCATAACAAAAAGCATTGGACTAGATTTTGATAATAGTTTAGTATTGGGAGTTGCACATCCTATCATGTAGACAATACATGGTTCTTATCATACTAAATTACAAATTTCATAGGTCCACTTGCCAACGTATGTGTAGTATTTGGGCATTGAACATTTTTTATAACTATAAAACCTAAGTGTGTGAATTTCGTGTTTCTAAACTTACAATTTCGCACATACCGAGTTTTTTGTGCGGTTGCAGTGGACATAGAACTTCCAAGGACAACTCAAGTCTGTAATTTAGCTTCTTTTGTTGGTTTCATTAAAATTTATTCAAAACCCCAAATAAATTTGTTTTATATTTATGTGTTTAGTTTTGTGTTACTTGTGTGCCTGTCATGATAGTTATTTTCTCTATAGGATAGCCACTAGCGTATACCTTTAAAATTCCTCTAGGGGTCTTCATGTTCCATTTCCCAAACCATAATGAG
The DNA here is from genome assembly GCA_030545235.1 of Helianthus tuberosus. Taxonomy (NCBI): domain Eukaryota; kingdom Viridiplantae; phylum Streptophyta; class Magnoliopsida; order Asterales; family Asteraceae; genus Helianthus; species Helianthus tuberosus. The sequence continues at coordinate 101,050,741 of CM060371.1, read as the reverse complement.
AGTTTCACAGAAGGTTATGAGAAAGTGCACAAATGAAAACTAATGAAGTTGGCCACGTAAAGCCAACAGAGTGGGAGAAATGCAGAGAGCGATAACTACTGATAATGTGAAACCAACATCGAATGTTATTTGGCCAAGTGTGGTTAGACCTATACTCTAGGCTAGCAATTTTGAAATCAAACCAACTGTGATTTAGATGCTACAGTGTCACACCTCGCATATGGTTAAACAAACCCTTACATGATATTAATACTTGAACATTTTACAACCCAATCACTAGGATTTATAAACAAGCCTACCCTAAATAAGTTAAAGTAAGACTCTTCCAGGAGCTCGGTATCCTAGTATGTTTGAAAACTCAAATGTAGACCTCCCACTTAGCTTAAACACTAAAAACATGTTTAAAGACATCAACATAATGTTGGGGAGTTCACAGGTTTATATCATGTCATTGTAAACCATTTTCTCTAAATACTTATTTGAAATCTTGTTAATCATTTGAGAAACACATGTAAATCATTATTTAAAACATAGTTTGATCATCCCCTTCGAATGCTTGTAAGGCACTCCTTGGAACATTTGTGAAACACAATCCTTTAGACCCCCCATAGGTTATCCTTGGAATCCTAGTCAGGTATTCCATTGAACCATTATCAAATATAGGTAATTCCTTTGGAATACTTGAAACCATAAGCTATTCCCTTAGAATACTTGCGAAAATTTATAAATCCTCTCCCTCAGGATATTTGAACAACATCATAATCATATAGAAAATGTACGCATAGTTCATGAAATTGTGACTAGTCTAATCAATGCCTAGCTAGGACACTAATCAATGTGACATCATGAACCTATAACCAAACTAAGATAACAAATGTTCCCCGCACATGGAACACTCAAGTCAATAACATTCATGTGTGGCTATTCAAGCACTCCTCTTGTCGGTTGGAACGATCAACTAGAAGTGGGAGTGTTAACTCAATAGATTTATTCGTGAATTCCATGGCTAAATCCATAGATAACGTTTATAGTCTAGTGCAACAAGGATCTTTGTGAGCTCAATATATCAATAATCAAAACTCATGAACTTGTAATGATCAAATATATTACATCCACAACCATCGTATTCATCACTCGAACAAATGCATGATCAGATCTGTTTTTGCATGAACTTAGCATGTTTTCCCCCAAAGTATGAAAACAATAAAAAGGGGCTATGAAACTTGTCACACCCTGACTTTTGCGGAAGCGTGTGATGTGTGACTTGATCAGTTTCATTGCATTCAATTATAATAAACAACTACATGATTAAAACATGATGTTCATCCATACATAAGTTTCAAAATATTACAAACCCAAGTTGTTAAGTTAAACCAACAAACTTCAAGTTAAGTTTACAAACCATTCAAAGTAATAAGTTCCATAAAGGACTTTTTAAAACAAAAGACTTTTTAAACTAAGGCTTCGGTTCGTATATCTTATCGAAGATAAAATATACTAACCAAACCTTTCCAAAAGGATGACATCAAACTTGAGATATCTTCTTGAAATCTTTCTAACACCGCCAGATCCAGTTAGTTTCCTAAAATACATGTAATTTGAAAACATTAACAAAAGTTGAGCGAGTTCATGTGTTTTGTATGTGAGATCGTATAAACTTGTAATCATTTGTAAGTATTCCTTTGTAATCCGGTATGCAAGCGTCTATGAACAGATCATTAATGGTTAGCTAAGACATTAATATGTGTGCAATGGTGTAGGAAGGCTAAAACCTAGTGAATTTTGTACCGGTCCACCCGGCTGGAACGACATAGTCACTACATTCGGTCACTCCCGGGCCCATGGGTGGGGCTTGCAACACCCAGATAGATCTATCACTCATGCCCCTCGATCTTTATACAAAGATTAATGGTCTTAAGTGTGCGCCTACCCATTCACATGATCTAACAGTTCATTCCTTAGCTAACCATACCATTTGAAAACGTTTGTAACATGTATTTCACCCACGTAAGTTATAAACCGAAAACAGTTAAAAGAAAAGGGGGACATGAACTCACAATTTTGCTTCCGCAGTCTTGTAACTCAAAGATCCTTCTTACGAGTTGTACAACTACCTACACACATGCCATGTTTTATTAGATGTTTAGGTCGTGTGACGACTCCTAGTCTTAGTTGTTTATTAAGACTTATTTTTGGGATTTTGGTATACTTTGAGTTATGCGTTCGGTGTACATTATATAATTCCAAATTATATAATATTAGTTAAAATAAGGATATTTTAACTTAAATTATTTTTATTCAATTATTTGGAATATTGTTAAAAATAATATATTTTTAACTTGATTTATCATGTATTCTTCATATATATTTCCCAAGTATAGGTATACTTGTATTTGTGTATTTTGTCAAGTGTTGGTAGAGTATTCCGGTATATATTTATACGTATAGGAATACATATTTTCTTGTATTTATTAAGTATTTTATACTTAATTGTGTATTATTTTCCAGAATATTATTTTTATACAACTAAAAATCACCAACTTTATATTCTTAAAATATACATATTTTAAGAGAATTTTTGTAGAAAAATATCTATAAACTTTACTTGGCAAAAATAAGTATACTTTCATGTACATCTTAAAAATAATATATTTTTAAGATTAAACTTAGAAAATATATATATTTCTAGTTTTCATCAAAATAATATATTTTTTAATTGTTTAAGAAAATATATATTTTTCTCCACTCAAAAATAATATATTTTCTATTTGACAAAATATGTTATATTTTGTAATAGTTATAAAAATTCATATTTTATCGTTTTATTTGGTTTCAAAAATACCGTTTATCACGTTTGTTAAGTTACGAATTTATTTCCGGTATATATATATATATATAGGGAGAAGATCATGCGAGAACCACCTCTTATTGCGAGAACCGCGAGAACCAATGTGAACACACCAAAAATGCCTAAAAATAGCTAAAAATCACACAAAAATTTTTTTTTTGATTTTTTTAATATTTTTTAGGTTAAAATCGCTACTTTTCGAACCCAAAAAAAAAAAAATTTTTTTTTTTAAATTTTTTTTTTTTTTAAAAAAATTTTTTTTTTTTTTTTGCTTCGAAAAGTAGCGATTTTAACCTAAAAAATATTAAAAAAATCAAAAAAAAAATTTTGGATTTTTTTTTGATTTTTTTTAGATTTTTTTAGGTTTTTTGGGGGTTTAGTTTTTAGCATTTTAGCTTGGGGGGGGGGGTTTAGGTTTTTGGGGGGTGGGGGAGGGGGGTTTAGGCTTTTTTTTTTGGGGGGGGGGGGTTAGGTTTTTTTTTTTGGGGGGGGGGGGTGGGGGGTTTAGGTTTTTGGGTGGGGGGGGTGGGGGTTAGGTTTTTTTAGGGTTTTTTTTAGCTATTTTAGGTTGTGTTCACATTGGTTCTCATGGTTCTCACAATAAGGGTGGTTCTCGCATGAGCCCCTCCCTATATATATATATATATATAGTCCAATATCCATTGTCCGATTTGTCTGATATTCGGGTATAAGATATATATATTTATTTTCTTGTGAATTTGGTAATATTTCTTATTACAATTTTTGGTATTTTGGTGTGGTGCATTATTTTCAAGTCCTAATTTTAATATAACTAATACAATCAATATACAAGTAGCACATTATTTTGTGACATCTAAATATATATTTTCCTAAATATATACTTAGTGATTTTTATTATCAAAAATCAATCTTCAATATTTGTAATTTTTGTAATAAAAATTATGGCAAATTTTTATATTAAAACCATGATTAAAATTTACTTGTAAATATTTGTTTAAAAATATTTTTCTAAGTGTTTAATTTTTACAAAAATTTTGTCATAGTTTCCCCTTAAAAATGGAGGTTTCCATGCTTAATAGAATATCTTTTTCTTTTGAAAATTCATCATCAATCAACAACAAGTTTCACACAACTTACCATAAGCCAAATATGCATTTTCACAATATGTCATGAACTTGAAGTTTAACAAAACCTTGTAGTGTTTTAACATGTTGTTTAGTAAGGTCTAGTAACACTAAATCCATGGTTTTTGTTTCATAAAACTCATTATTATAAAATTTTATCCTTTACAACTTGTAAAGTGATTTTACAAAAATCAATCTTCTTGCATTTTTCATGTTACATACACTTTACTAGTTCTATTTCAACTCTTAAAACATGATTATTTTCCTTTAAAACCAAATCATGTTGAATCTAGTAGTAAACCTTTAGTTTCCTGAAATTTTTATTTTTGAAATCTTACATTTTCAAGACTTATATTGTCACACCCCGACCACGTAAAACAACAAATCGTGGCGGAAACATCAGGGAGTGTTGTAACAGAATTATCGTTTCATAACCATGGATACAAAAAGAGTTTCGTTTTATTGATAATATTAAACATTTACATTGTCTTAACACACAACAACCAAGTACATATCGTCTATCATTATTATTATGTCACTAAGGCCTCGTCCAGATCCTATGTGACGCATGCATCCTAGAAATCAATCAAGCAACAACACCTGAAACATATGTAAAAACAAAGTCAGCAAGGAAATGCTGGCGAGTACATAGGTTTTATAAGAGTATCGGAATCATGGCTTCGTTTACATGTTACAGTACTTTATTAGACTTCAAGAGTCAAAAATGCAAACCTCGTTTTGAAAAGTGTATTGCAACATAATTTAACCAACTCAAATCAAGTTGGTTATAGTTTATAAAATCTCGTAGCCATGATTCTTAACCCAAAAACATTTGTTTTAGAAAACCAATTTGTAAAACATCTCGTAAGAACTCGTTAATAAAACTCGTGTGGTTTATATCTTTATATAAAACATCGTTGTGTGACATTGTTTCGAAATCGTTTACCCAAGTGAACTAAATAACGCCACGGTATGTAATATGATGAAAACACTTATATATAGGAAATACCAGCAGCGTATCCACCATGCTTTCATCACATTACCCCCGTCCCATTATCTAAACACTAACAAAAAACCAATCGTTTACCCAACTCGTTTAACTTGTTCAAATTGTTTCAAAATCGTTAACTTGTTTAAATCGTTTAACTCGTGTGAGTCGTTTAAATCATCCCCGTTTTAATTGTGAAAACTTATTTATGGTCGTCTCCCTAATAACATTCAAACCTTCGTGACTCGACTACCTCGTTTCTCGCTTCTCGCATTAACAAACCTCCAAAGGGTAAGTTAACAATCACAGATTCAGTCATTACCCACAACCCCCACACATAACCATGGGTGTAGTCGATAACAGGATTTGTCAGATCCTATGGTACCATAACCTAATACTGGTCGGTTCGGCCAAAATTAATGAATGTCATTCGTTATGTAACTACAACCAACTAGTTCGTTCACATTATTGAAATCGTTGTTAGTTTAGTATAAACCATTTTAATCGTTTTTGAAATCATCGTTTAAACTTTGAAATCATTTTTGAAGGCGTGACTGACCAGGATCAAGCCACCAATCATATTGAACAAGCATGTAAGTAGTATATATAATCAAACACAATACAATTGGTGTCTAAACAAAACATAGTTTAAGTTGCAAGCGGAAGCAAAAATCATAAGTTTAAACGTTTCAAATGTTTAGCATGGCACACAACTGTCCATGTCCCACAACGACTCTTCCCACTCCGTTGCAAGCTCCATAGATACCTAACGACCTGCAAGGCATGTAACAACGAGTCAACAACAAAGTTGAGCGAGTTCACAGTTGATTGTTCAGTTATTGAGTTCGTTTCAGAAATCATAAGTTCGTTTCATAACCATGTATTACTCAGTATCATTAATTTCCCAAAACGTTTTAACGATATTTAGTGGGGGCTTCCCATTTTGTATGTTACTAGACTAGTCGTATCCATAAGTGTCCTTCCCAATCCGAGGACAGTGTTAAGTATGAGTGTACGTAGGTTTTACGTACGTGCCCTTCTCAATCCGAGGACAGTAGTAAGTATGAGTGTACGTAGGTTTTACGTACGTGCCCTTCTCAATCCGAGGACAGTAGCAAGTATGAGTGTACGTAGGTTTTACGTACGTGCCCTTCTCAATCCGAGGACAGTAGCAAGTATGAGTGTACGTATGTTTTACGTACGTGCCCTTCTCAATCCGAGGACAGTAGCAAGTATGAGTGTACGTAGGTTTTACGTACGTGCCCTTCTCAATCCGAGGACAGTAGCAAGTAGTCTAGTAGTGTTGATAATATAAATAATTATTCAATCCCATTCCCAACCCACCGGGAATCCCATGCCTTAGGAGTGTGAACTCACATTGGTTTGCTCGGTATGCTAACTTATGTGCTCACAAGAAATCAGTCAAATCCTAAAGTATGCACGTATACACAATCAGTTTTCGTCCGTAACGATTCACATGCAATCTATGTCACAAAGTGTGCTTAAGCAATCATCATCAAGTAAAACATAACAGTTATTTCATGTTCATACAATCATACTTCATGCAACCGAGTTCTTAGTCAATTCTAACCTGGGTTATCAATTTAACTGGTTTAACATACTTGACAGACTTAACGGAGTTAATAAATTTAACATCGTTTACAACTTAACAGCAATAATAACCCAACAGAGTTAATTAACTAACAGAGTTAATTAACTAACAGAGTTAACAAATTAATAGAGTTACATACTTAACAGAATTAATAAACTTGACGGAGTTGACATATTTATTCTAACAGGGTTTACTGTATCAAAACATATGACGAAAACACCTGGGACGAAATCACTATGGACGAAAACCCCTAGGCGACGAAATCCCAAGGGTTTTCGTCGAGCCTAAGGTGTGACGAAAACACTAGTGTTTTCATCTGGGTGGGGATTTCGTGGGGTAGGGTTTTCATCACCAACAGTTACGAATCACACAGAAATCCTAATGATCATCAGGCAGTTACATCGGCTTCAACATAAAATCACCCAATCATATCAATTCATGCAATCATCAATACTATCAATAATCACAACAACAGCATCACAATACATAACATTTATCAGGAACCCTGGTTTATGCATTCAACAAATAGATTAACATATCACCTAATCAAACACTGTTAGCAAGTTAACATGCTTTCAGATCCTGATCGCCTTCACATCATTCAAGATTAATCATTCAATCATAACAACCCTAAAACTCTAGATCACACCAGGTTTCGCATACAATAATATAACTGATCATGTCATGCATATCGAACTCAGAGCATCATAAACATCCATTTAGAACTATCGTTAATTTAACTGTGGAAAACACTAACCGAACAAAGAATGATCAAACTAGGGAAAATCTAACTTCGAATGAGAGGAGGGCATCCATCGGGTTTCAAAGGAGAGCGAGAGAGAGAGGGAGAGGTGATTAGGGTTTGCCGATTAACTTCCGCGTAAAAGCTATGAACAAAATATTATAACCGGTCGTTACTGGGCCGAAGCCCATTCTGTTTTCGTTTGCCTCTTAATAGACGAAAACACCTAGTGTTTTCGTGGGGTGTGTTTTCGTGGGGTGTGTGGGTGTTTTCAGCTAAGGGTCCATTTTGTTGATATTAAGCATGTCACTAATACAAGACATATAATATATTATATAAACACTTATAATGCACACCAACTACAAATATAAAAACAACACTTGTGAACAGTTATTAAGTCAAGTAGAAACCTTGAAAACTCGAGTAGTCACATTATCCCCAACTTAAAGAAATTTCGTCCCAAAATTTAGCACGTGGTTACTGAGGAAGCTAGTCGTGTTGTTTTGTTTCCTGGTTTTCCTGGGGTGTCACATCATTCCCCCATTGGTTTGGAATTTCGTCCTGAAATTCTGTGTTGGTGCATTCATCTGTCGTCTTCGTCTTAATATCGAGTCTCAGTTTCGTTGCAAATCTGAACGAGAATGATGTCATCATATTAAATGATGACATCATAACAAGTGATCTCATTGATGACATCATGGAGATAAGATGGCACACGATATACAATGCAACATCACATGAAACACGAAACTGCACATGAAATAGGATTTGTATATTTGTTTATTATAGGATTCGCTTGAAATAGTCAAATGTATGGTTCAAGCGAAATTGATTCTTGTGATTTCGCTTGAACAGCCATGTTCATGATTTAAGCGAAACCTAGTAGCCTATATATAGGTGTTAGTTGCTTCTCATTTGTAACAGTCCCATTATTCGTGTAACGAACTGCTGCTGGTTTGTCACGTTGATTAGATCTCGAGTGTTCGTTGTATTACATGTCGAAACTCTGTTCGGTTGTCATCGTTACGTAATAAAACGTTGTTTAATTACGTCTTCGCGCACGATTACGGTTCGATTTAATGGATTCCGCACGTTAAATCGAATCCACCGCAGATCTAGTGATCGTTTACGATCCGATCCTGTACTCACAAGTGGTATCAGAGCTATGGATGCTCTGCGTGTAATCGTGTTTCGAATCGGACGAGTTTCGGTGAAATCGATTTGGATTTCGTTTGATTTTGAACTGTTTTAGGTTGAGTTTCTGTGATTTCAAACTGATTTGACAATATACGGTTGAAATTTTGATAAATCAGAACTGATTTGATAAACAGATCTGATCTGAAATCTAAAGTTTGTGTGTTCGTAATCTCATAAAAACGTATTCAATCAAGTATACAATAAAAATCGTAAAAACTTCATATTTGTGTTTCAACTATGAATCATGTTATAGATCTAAATTGCTGAAGTTCTGAGCGCCATTTCACAATTTGAAATTTGGATCTGAATTGAAATCGAATATGTTGTTTTTGATTCAGCGTTGATATGGGTGTAAATTCGAAAATTGTTGTTGTGATTGTTTGTTCAATCTGAATTCCGAACCTATTTTTGTTTGAACTGATCATTGCTGAATTGTTTCGAGTAAAGTGAATATTGTAGGACTGCTTCGGTTGATTTGTGATGTGTTTCGAACAAACTTTGATCTGATTCAGTTTGTTGATTAAAGTCATTTTAGATAAGTGAAGAAAGAATTTATTTCAAATCAGATTTCGGATTGTTTCGTGTGATTTCGACGAATTTCAAATCATTTTGGTGTATATCGGATCGAGCCTGAACGTCTCTGTTAGTTTTAGAACAGTATACTGAATTGATTGTGTTTTCGGTAACTTTCGGCTAAAGTTTTCGATAAATTTCGGACTGTTTTGATTGGTTATTCTCGCTGCGAATTAAATTGTGAGTCTTGAATCAAAATATAACTTGAATTCTGGATTGAAATCTATTTGTTTTGATCAGTCAGTGATTTCAGTGGATACGTGATTTGGAGTGTGTTTTGATATTTTCAGATCTTAATCTTAATCTGTTTTTTAGTGGCTGGTTAAATTGATTAGAAAATTAAGTGATAAGGTACATCTCATTGTTTGGATATTCATCGAAGTTACAGCAGTGAAGTTTTTTTGCAAAACATGTGTTTGTTTGGTTAGAAACTGGTTTGCAGGTTAATATTGAGTAGTGTAAATTGGGTGATTTTGCTTGTGACGGTTGAAAGGTCATTAGTGGCATTAGGATTTTTGTCATAAATAAAGTGTGAATATCAAACATCATCTCGAAAATTCAAAGTTGAAAAGATAAAAATAAGAAAAAATAAAAAAATCAAATCAAAACTATAAAGTCAATGAGCTGTTAAAAGTGTAGACATAGGTTTTTGGGTATAATAATCAAAGTGGGTCAAAGATTGTGAATACATATTGAGCTAGAAGTTTTTGGGCCGAACGAATTGGGTTTTTGATTCGAATTTGGGCTGTGAGTAAGTGAGTAATAGTTTTGGGCAGAAAATTTGTCAAGAAGACTTTGTGTTTGAGTTTGATTAGTGGGACGCTAGCTTGTGGATTTCTTGGTTACAAACGTTTAGTGGGCTTTGTGGAAGTTAAAATTTGTGAATTTGAGCTAAAACAATTTTTGAACCATGTCGTTTAACGAAGAAAGTGTGGTTAAAATGTTTGACGAAGAAGAAAATTATAACCTTGAAAGGTTAAATGATTGGTTTGATGGGTGTTAGGGTAGTAAATATCACAATGAGAATAAGAATGTTTGGGATAAAAGATTTGAATGTTTTTTGTGTATGAAAAATGAAACAGTGGATACGTTGGAAAAACGGTTTAATTGTCTAATTGAAAAGTTAACAAGGTACGAGATAAGGATATCAAATGCTGAAAAGGTATCAAAATTTGCTGACGCGTTACCTTCAGAGTGGGATGAATTTTTGATTGAATTAAAAAAGGATTCTAGGTTCTCAAATTTTTATCCAAATGAATTTATAAATAAGCTCAAAACACTCAAGTATGAAAATAATAAGAAAAAGAAAGAGTTTATGAATGGAATAGAAAAGGAATTGGAAAAAATGAGTTTGGATGTGGTTTTTGAAATATGCAAAAGAGTCCATATGTGTCGTGTAGCAAAAGATGTTATGAAATACGATATTAAGAGGGGTTGTTATATTGATGAATATATGAATCCTCTTGATTTTGTTAAAATTTTTTGTGCAGGCACATACAAGACAGAGACACAGGATATTTCTAAGAATGAAGAATCCAAGCAAGATGGAACTTCAAAATGTGAAGTTGTGTGCTCAAAATGCGAAAAATTCAAAGCAGACAACGTTAAACTCTTGAAGGATGTGGAGAGTTTAACATTGGAAATCAATCGTATGAAGGATGAGAAAAGATCTGATGATAAACAGATTCTTGAAATGACAGAAAATTTTGAGAATTTGAAATCTGAAAATGTCAAACTGTTGAGTGGTTTGGACAGTTTGATATTGGAAAACAAAATTTTGAAAGAAAAAGAAAAAGATTTTGAAAATGAAAAATTGAAAATTGAAAAAGATTTTCAAAGTCAAATAAAGATTTTAGAAGATGAGAAAGATATTTTTGGTAAAAATAATCTTGAAAAACAAATTGCAATAAATTCTCATCTTACTAAAATCATTCAGCTTGAAAATGAAGCTGAAATTGCTCGGAATAAAATTGACGATCTTGAAAAGAAATTGAAAGGTTTTGTGAATTCATCAGTACCAGATTATATCTGTCCAAAACCGATCAATTATGTTCCAATAAGTAACAATGTCACAAATTTTGACAAAGTCAAAATTGAAGATTGCGATGACAAAGCTGATGATGAAAAAGAAAAAGAAAAGAAAAGAAAAATATTTTTAGAATTACAAGAAAAATTTCAAAATACTGTTTTGCAATCTACTGAAATAGGTGAATGCTCAAAGCAAAAACCTGTTAAGAAGATTGTAGAACAGAAACAAAAAGTTAAAAATTTGAAAAATTTTCAAAATGAAAATAAAAGCTCATCAGTTCAGTCATCCAATCATTATAAAAAACCACAAAAATCTGAAAATAAAAACTCACAAAAAGTTGGTGATATGTGGTGCAGGTTTGACCACAGTGCTTTAAAGCCAAATCTAGCTTTCAGTAGGAGTGACGATTACCACAAAGCCAGACAATGCTATGATCTGAGTGTTTGGTGTGAAAGTGGTGAATGGTACGATAACAGAGTGTGTTACTCTTGTGGTATTCAAGGACACATTGCTGTTAACTGCCAGAATCAGTGGTTTGAGACGAGGAGATGCTATAATTGCCAAATCAAAGGACATATTGCAAGAGATTGCCCAATGAGATCAATGGGAAGATCGAGGGCTGAATCTCAGAAAGTAGTGAAGAAGAAATCAGTCAAGGTCGAAGAAAAGCCCAAAGTACAGAAAGTGAAGCTTTCACAAGGGCAGAAAGACCGACTGAGAAAGAAAAGAAAGAAAGCCCGAGAGTATCTTGAAAGGATTTTGTCCTCGGATACAACTGGTAAAACAGATAAAAGTTCTGATAAATCGTCTTGCTCACCAAAGAACAACAAATCAAGCAAAACGCATTCATCAGATACAAATCTGAGGACGAAAGAGGAGATAAAGAAGAAGAAAATGGTCGGCGATGAATCTGACATGTCGAAGTCAGACAAGCCATCTTCAGGCAATGATTCTGGTTCATCAAATCCAGAAGAGCCGGTAGTTGAGGTAAAAACTGAGAATTTAGGTTTAACAATGGATGATGTAAACTATCCACCATTGTTGAACAAGAATTCTAAATCACCCAAGGACCGTCAGGCTTGGGTGAATCTGTTTAAATGAAAAACCTGACTTGCCGGAACTCCCAGGTTGGTAATTGGGGAGTAGGAATCGGCACATTTCTTGAGAAATTTCACTCTGGTGATTTTTCGTCTTACAAGTGGTTAATTAAGGACATTGAGTTGTACTTGATTTAACTATCTTACAAGTGGTAACTGTGTTTGTGATAAACCTACAAGAAGTTGAAATCAATATGATGATTAAACCCCAAGTTTGTGAAACGACACACAAAACTAATTTTCCGGAAAAACCATTTTGATTAAAACAAACTTAAGTGTTTTGAAATCATAATGGGAAAATAGTTTGTTGTCAGGGGGAGTTCTGATTGTTTATGCTAAGTGGATGGCGAATTGAGGCAATTCTCATCAGTTTGTCACTTTACTTTGTACAGTTTATTGCTTTTATTTTCAAATTTTCCGGAAAATCAAAATTGAAACATATTTTGATTTTAGGGGGAGTAAAAATTTTAAAAAAATTAGAAAATTTGAAAAGTCAAAAACATTGAAAAATTCAAAACGAGTTTTGTTGAGAACAAGAGGAAATGATAGTAAATCAGTGGACTATCACAGCATGCTAAAGAAATGGAAAGTTAAAATGTGATAAACGGTCTCACTAAAGATGTGACGATAGGCTCAGCTAGACTAGTAGATTTGCGATAACGATACAAACTTAAATGAAAAAGCCTAGTTCTAGTGGGAAACATGGTTGAAAGCATAGTACTTAGTTTTGTCCTTCGTGATTGTGTACCTACTCAGTAATCGCTGAATGCCAAAAAGCATAAAACTGGTTAAGTTTGTGAACTTTCACTACTTTGCTGAAAAGTCACTGGGATTGTGCATTTCATTTTGCAAAGATTTAAACTTGTTTTATTTATTTATTTTGTTTAAGCATCGGACATCCTCTGCGTATACGTGAGTATCGACCTGGATGTTGTTGCCTAAACGTTCTGCTTTATTTTCTTTGGTGTTTCGTTTAAGCTTTGGATCACCTCTGCGTATACGGGAGTATCGACCTGGTGGTTAAAGCCTAAACAACTTCAACTTGTTTTATTTTCTTATTTTGTTTAAACATTGGACTTTCTCTGCGTATACGGAAGTATCGACCTGATTGTTAATGTTTAAACATTCTGCTTTGTTTTCGCACAATTCACAGTTGATGAAAAGTTTAAAGGCATTACTTGAGTTAGTGTATTGCATGATGAGGGGATATGCTGAGATCGTGGGGTCCATAAGAACTTAGTGCAAAATTAATACACCTTAACGTATCGGTAAGCATTTCGAAAGTTTTTAGATTGAGCTTAAGAGGACAATTATATCATCAATCAAGGTGAATCGTTTAGAACTTAAAACGATTAAAAGCTTAACGGTGCTTGTGATGTGTCTCAAAAACTGATATGATCCTCTTTCGCAAACTCACAAAAATATGTTTGTACATATTTCATTTCTGCATTATATTTCTCTTATTTCAAAATCCAAAAAGATTTTAGTGTGTTTTAGCTTAAATTTTTGAAAAATCCAAAAAGATTTTCGACAACTGATGTTGAAAAGCTGATATTCAAAATCTCAAAGGCTAAACAAGATGAACAATTGGATTGGTTAAGATGATGAGAAGTTGGAAAATAATCCTCAAATGTTTAGATGATTCATTAATTTGAATCACAATATTGTGTGGTATATGTTTGAGAATTTTAAGTGAATTCTTTTAGAATCAAAATTATTTTGTCTTACGAGAGGTTGAGACGTGTAGGTGTTTTGATTCTTTGGCCACGGAAAGCCAGGCATCGATCCCAAAAGCACGGAAGCTTGACGTAAGGGGGAGCCTGAAGAGACTACCGAAAGGGGGAGCTGAATCTGAAGACAGATCCACCAGGATTCTGTTCGAGCAAGAGGGAGTTTATTGATGCTGATTGAAAAATGAAGCACAAAGACTGATTAAGACTGAAGATGCAAAGACTCGACACTTAAGACTCGTCAACATCTGAGGGGGAGTCTGTTGGTGCATTCATCTGTCGTCTTCGTCTTAATATCGAGTCTCAGTTTCGTTGCAAATCTGAACGAGAATGATGTCATCATATTAAATGATGACATCATAACAAGTGATCTCATTGATGACATCATGGAGATAAGATGGCACACGATATACAATGCAACATCACATGAAACACGAAACTGCACATGAAATAGGATTTGTATATTTGTTTATTATAGGATTCGCTTAAAATAGTCAAATGTATCGTTCAAGCGAAATTGATTCTTGTGATTTCGCTTGAACAGCCATGTTCATGATTTAAGCGAAACCTAGTAGCCTATATATAGGTGTTAGTTGCTTCTCATTTGTAACAGTCCCATTATTCGTGTAACGAACTGCTGCTGGTTTGTCACGTTGATTAGATCTCGAGTGTTCGTTGTATTACATGTCGAAACTCTGTTCGGTTGTCATCGTTACGTAATAAAACGTTGTTTAATTACGTCTTCGCGCACGATTACGGTTCGATTTAATGGATTCCGCACGTTAAATCGAATCCACCGCAGATCTAGTGATCGTTTACGATCCGATCCTGTACTCACATTCTGTAGTAGCTTTAGCCTCAGTAGTGGTTGCACTGTTCCCGAACAAATGGGGATACTTGAGTTTCATTTGGTCTTCTCGTTCCCAGGTGAACTCTGGCCACGACGAGAGTTCCAACGAACTCGAACAAGAGGTATTCTGGTGTGCTTGAGGACCTTAACGTCTCGGTCTGTGATTTCAACTGGTTCCTCGACGAATCACAACTGATCGTCGATAGTGAGCTCCTTCAAAGGAACTATGAGGGTCTCATCTGACAGACATTTCTCCAGATTTGACACGTGAAATACGTTGTGAACTCCACCGAGTTCTACCGGTAGGTTCAGTTTGTAGGCCACTTTGCCTATTTTCTCTATGATTTCGAACGGTCTGAAATATCGTGGATTGAGCTTGCCTCGTTTGCCAAAACGAACTACACCTTTCCAAGGTGAGACTTTGAGTAGCACTCGGTCCCCAACCTAGAACTCGAGTGGTTTCCTGCGCTTATCAGCGTAGCTTTTCTGACGGTCACGAGCTGTCGCCATTCGTTGTCGTATCTGAGCAATCCTTTCTGTTGTGTCTACTACAAGTTCTGGACCTGTGATTTGGCTGTCACCAACTTCTGCCCAGCAAAGAGGTGATCGACATTTACGTCCGTACAATGCCTCAAATGGAGCGGCCTGAATGCTGGCGTGGTAGCTGTTATTATACGAAAACTCCACTAACGGGATATGTTTTTCCCAGCCGTTGCCAAAATCAATCACACATGCCCTAAGCATGTCTTCAAGGGTTTGGATGGTGCGCTCAGATTGCCCATCCGTTTGTGGATGATAAGCGGTGCTCATGTCTAAACGAGAGCCAAAAGATTTGTGCATTGCTTGCCACAGTTCTGAAGTAAAACGTGCATCACGATCAGAGATAATAGAGGTCGGCACTCCGTGCCTCGAAACCACTTCCTTTAAGTAAACGTCTGCTAGAGTGGAGAACTTATCCGTTTCCTTGATAGCCAAAAAGTATGCAGACTTTGTGAGTCGATCCACGATCATCCAAATAGTATCATTTCCACGTTGAGATCTAGGCAGGCCAGTAACGAAATCCATGGAAATTGGCTCCCATTTCCGTTGTGGTATCTCTGGTTGTTGGAGTAGGCCCGATGGTTTCTGATATTCAGTCTTGACTCTCGCACAAGTCAAACATTTTCTAATGTAAGTTGCTATCTGAGCTTTCATACTAGGCCACCAATACGTAGTTCTGAGATCGTGGTACATCTTATCCGAACCAGGATGTACCGAGTAACGAGACTTATGTGCTTCATCCATTACAAGTTCTCGTAAATAGCCATAGAGTGGGACCCAGATGTGTCCTGTCACGTAGTAGGCGCCGTCTTCCTTTTGTTCTGACCGCTGCCTTGAGCCTCGTAAGGCTTCAGCCCTGATGTTTTCTAGTTTCAATGCTTCTACCTGAGCATCTCGTATCTGGGAAGGAAGACTCGATTGAATGGTGAGTTGTAAAGCACGCACGCGTTTAGGTGTAGTATCCTTTCGACTGAGGGCGTCTACCACAACATTGGCTTTGCCCGGATGGTACTTGATGGCACATTCGTAATCATTCAATAGCTTGACCCATCGACGTTGTCGCATATTCAACTCCTTCTGTTTGAAGATATGCTCGAGACTCCTGTGATCGGTGTAAATGGTGCACTTGGTACCGTACAGGTAATGTCTCCATATCTTGAGTGCGAAAACAACAGCTCCCAGCTCCAAATCGTGAGTAGTGTAATTCCTTTCGTGAATCTTAAGTTTGCGTGAGGCGTAAGCGATGACTTTATCCCGTTGCATCAAAACACAACCAAGACCCTGAATTGACGCGTCGCAATAAACCACAAAATCGTCTGTGCCCTCTGGCAATGAAAGTATAGGTGCACTACAAAGTCTATCCTTTAAGTGCTGAAATGCTGATTCCTGTGCGTTACCCCAACGATAGATAATGCCTTTCTGAGTTAGTGAGGTGAGGGGTTGTGCAATCTTGGAGAAGTATTTGATGAACCTTCTATAGTAGCCCGCCAAACCCAAGAATTGGCGGATTTCTGTTGGTGTACGGGGTGCAGGCCAGTTCTTGATCGAGTCTACCTTGGATGGATCAACGTGTATCCCATCCTTGTTTACCACGTGGCCTAGAAAATGGACTTCACGAAGCCAAAAGTCGCATTTTGAAAACTTAGCGTACAACTGCTCTGCTTGAAGTAGTTCCAAAATAAGTCGTAGATGGTGCTCGTGTTCCTCCTGACTCTTCGAATAGATTAGGAGGTTGTCGATGAAAACAATAACGAACTTGTCCAGGTAAGGCTTGCACACTCTGTTCATAAGATCCATGAAGACTGCAGGTGCGTTTGTCAATCCAAAAGGCATAACCATGAACTCGTAATGTCCATACCGAGTCATGAACGTTGTCTTAGAGATGTCCTCCTCTCGGACTCTTAGTTGATGGTATCCTGACCTCAGGTCAATCTTCGAATAGTAGCTCGACCCTTGCAACTGATCGAACAAGTCATCAATGCGTGGGAGAGGATAGCGATTCTTCATGGTCACCTTGTTTAGTTCGCGGTAGTCGATGCACATCCTGAAGGTACCGTCTTTCTTCTTCACAAACAGAACTGGAGCTCCCCAGGGTGAAGAGCTAGGACGTATGAAACCCTTGTTCAAGAGCTCTTGCAATTGCGTGGACAGTTCTTCGAGTTCTGATGGAGCTAAACGATAAGGTGCTCGAGCTATGGGCGCTGCTCCAGGAGCTAGCTCGATTTGGAATTCGACCTGGCGATGAGGCGGAAGACCAGGTAAATCCTCAGGAAACACTTGAGGAAAATCGCGTACTACTGGAATATCCTCCATTTTCTTCTCTTTCGTTGATGCGTCAGTAACGAGTGCCAAAATAGCAGTCTGGCCCTTTCGCAAACACTTCTGGGCCTTAAGAAAAGAGATGATGCCCACAACAGCACCACTCTTGTTGCCTTGAATCACAAGAGGTTCTTTACCAGAACAGGGAATACGAACAATCTTCTCTTTGCAAAGGATCTCTGCTTGCTATTGGGATAACCAATCCATCCCAATGACAATGTCGAAACTACCCAAAACTATAGGAATGAGATCGATAGAGAAAGTCTGACCAGCTAAGACGAGATTACAACCCTTAACTATGTGTGTGGCTTCTAGGCTTTTGCCGTTTGCTAACTCTACGGCATGCTTGGTGTTCAAAAGTGTTGGTGTGCGTTTAAGCATTTGACTAACTTTTAGAGATACATATAAGCGTTTCTCATGTATCCAAGGCTGTTAAGCTTTTATCTTCAAAAGATTTTGGCACAAAACATTTTTGAACAGGATGGCAAATGAAAACTCTTTCCAATGAGACCTTTACTCACATGATGACCAATAAAGGTCAAGAAAATGTTGTGGAGGGAAATGCTTAAGAAACAGGGGCAACGTCTGTTGTCCAAACATCTGTTGCTGAGCCCATAGCTCCCCTACTAAACACAGGGCATAACCCACCACTATGGAACCAACATCATAAATCCCCACATCATGCACTCCCATTCCAAAAGCCAAACGTACTAGAAGGGTATCTCTGGAGGATGAGATGCTTGAGAGACCTACTTAACACAAATGCAACCAACAACATTTGTTGATACTTCCTGTTAACAGATGCAAACATCTCAACCCATCCAAACTCCTCACAAATCCTCACAAAAGGATAGTTTTGTAAGCACAGGGGAACCAAACAATGAGTTTGATGATTCACTTGAACATCTATACTCAGCCCTTCTCTCGAGGCTGAATCTCTCTCCACTCCATCACACACAAATATATTTACATCCATCAAACCATTTCTTGATGCAATAGAAGCATCCGACTGGCTTAAAACTAGTTCCTCTCAACCACTCATCTTGTAACAACCCGTAACTTCGAGGTAAAAACCGTTCGTTTCGCTTTTGCAAAATAATTATATACTTATCTTATTCGATGAATTAAATTTATACTTATTTAATTTAAAGTGTGCAAACGTGTAGTCGAAACCAAATCCATATTGTGTTGAACCGACCCGAACCGTTCGAACCAAAGCTTATGTCTTGCGTGTCGATTCTACCCACTTGCGTAGCTCGGAACGTACAAGACCCGAACCGTAGCATGAATAGTATACGATTATATTAGTTGATTATTATTAGTTGTTCTAAAAAAAAAGTAAACTAAAGTTTTACAACAACAATCGATGCTGCCAATGTTTCCACTTTGTTTCTTCATTTACGGCCCAACACACCCTCACCCTACCTCCTTTTTATTTATAATCGGCCTAGCCCAAATATTATCCCGAAATAGTCCACATTGTTGGCGCATATTTTGTATGTCTTCCACTGTGTGAATAGGTTAGATAGAGCGTGTGTAGAATATTGTATAAAATAGTGTGAAATCCAGTACGAATCAAAAGGTTCTGTGATGTAACAGCTCCTTCGTACAAAGGGACAATAGTCTTGGTTCATACTGATGCACGCAGGTTCATACGAAGGTAGCTTTGGGGTTCGTACGAAGCCATGCAACCTATATATATGGGTGTTGGGTCTTGTGTTGAACAAGCTTTTCGTTCCCTAAGGGGAGATGTTGTCCAACTCGTTTCGCGGGTATGTAACTTTTATACTTTAATAGAAACCAGATTATAAGTGAATTGTTCGGTGTCATTCTCTACTTCTACTCATTTCTTATCACTGAACCGGTTATCTCGGGACCAAAGCTCCGTCAAACTCGTCGGATCCTTGAATCTCAATTGGTATCAGAGTTACGGTACCGATTCAATCGATCTAACTGTTGACCGAATCACCTTCGCTCATTAATTTTGGATGTGTAGTGAGTTTTGACGTAAAATATCGGAAAAACTTCAAAATGAAGGTCAATTCACAGATGGAATTCGAAATTGAAGACATCATTATGTTCGGAATTGATTTTCGCATAATCATATGAAGTTTCATCATAAAATTCAAAGAAATAAAGATTCGGGATTGAAAAATGTTCTTGGAAGTGTTCTTGTGAAATCATCGCAGCTTCGTACAAACGCGCAGCTTCGTACGAACCGACGTTATAAACTGTTATACAGGTTGGTACGAATCCACTCACGGGTTCATACGAAGGGAGACTCCATGGTTCGTATGAATAGGCATGGGAACTTAATTGTCAATTTGTTACAGCTTCGTACGAAAGGACATTTCCAGCTTCGTACGAAGGGACACCTGGTATTTAATTGTCTTTTCTCCAGAACTTTAGCCAACATATTTGATGATGCGATCATGGATTGTAGAATTTAGTGGGGTAGTCATGATACTAGTACAGTGTCGCAACCCCCGCCCCTATCTATCCCGGGAACGGGCGGCCGCGAGACAAGTTTTCGTGGTATCATTATTTTATTATTTGGCAGCGGAAATTTCATCAGGACCGTAGTTAGGAAATATTTATCAGAGTAAAACCACCATTTTAAGTTTCTTATTACAACATAATTATAGGGATAAACCCTATTTTATTTAAAACATCGTCTTTTAGGTAACTTTTATAGCCACATTTTTCCAAGCCGTCAGTGCTCTCTAGCTGGCTTTCTTCTAATTTGGCTTTTACATTTTGTTACCTGAAACGTATTTTAAAAATATTTGTCAGTGGGAAATACTGGTGAGTGAATCCCAGTTTAATCAAGAAAAGTTTCATCCATTAATAGTATTGAGAGCAATCACATTGTTTATTTCTACACAATTACTCATTCAGTATTGTCAATCCTGACTTGTGGGTCATATTACACATTGGCTAACTCGTTGTCCAATGGTAACGTGTTCCACATTTTGTATACAAAACCCCAACATACCGGCAGTAATTGAAGAACTACAAAGACTCAATCACTGCTTAATCACATTGTAAAACATTTAAGGTTTTGTAAAAACAATTTACCAAAAGGAGATTACTCACATTGCTGACTTAGGTTTCTTCTAAGGTTTCCTGGTGATTATCTATAATTTACACAATGCACATGTGTTAGTATAATAACCCTTTATATTTACAATAGTTATACCTTCCCCGAGATGGCATTCCAACGACTACGTCAGGCAGAACCCTGACAGCCGTTACGGAACCCTGGATCAATCGGGCAGCGTATCTAATACGTAACCGGGGTTATAATACTTACATTGGGGCAGAACCTAGTTAATTAGGGGGGTATTATACTTGAAAATTATGCCTTCTCTTTAGAATTTCATTGAGAGAGAAAAAATGAGAGAGTTTCGACTGAAGGCCAACGAATTCTATATATAGGGCTGTTCAGCGAGTTTGTCGCGCCCCGCGTAGCATTAGGCCAAAGCCTATGCGGCCCGCCAGGGACTACGTGTCCGGGCATAGTCTTGCCGAGTCAGCCTTAGACCCCACACGTGTCGGACACGTGGCGTGCTCCGGTGCATCCTCGTATCTACCCGGTAGCGGCCCGCGTAAGAAGGAGTCATAGGCTACGCGCCCCACGACAGCCTTTAAAATTTTGTTTTTTTTATTTTTATTTTTAATGTTAGATAGTATTTTGGGCTCGGTTTTCACGTACGAGGTACATTTAGAGACATATAGGAGTATTTTAAATTAAATTAGGGTGTCGAAAAAATATTCAGGAGGGTTGTTATATGCAGAATGTTTATCATCCAGGGTATCTGACTATTTACAGGCCGTAACGTTAAATCCGCAGAGATGAAAAACTGACATTCGGAACAGAAATTGTCATATTCTCAGTATATTCAAGTTTTTCAGAGATGACAGAAAACTGAATTACTCAGTTTGAGGGGGAATTCAGTGATAAGACGTCAGAATTTGCAAAAATGATGGGGAATAAAAAAAATTCAGCTAAAATTCCAGCATTTTGAAATTCGTGACGATGCAACAGTATTCGGGTGGTTCAGACTTCAGATTGTCTGGAGATGCATGGGATCTAGATTCATGATGTTGTGATCATAGGAAGTTCAGACTCTACAGATCAGGGTCAGATTGACGTCTTAGGGTTTGAGTCTCGGGTCTTCGTTAAGCCGGTTAGCAGGATTAGCATCTGGAGATGCAAACTGTATTGTGGATACTTATAAGAAATCATAGACGTGTGATAGTCTAAAGTGTCAGAATGATTAATCTTCGAGCAGATAAATTGTTTTTCGGACTAACCGCCAGGGAATGATGATGTTTGTTGGTTAAGTTGCTGCTGGAACTAGCGGAGAAGACTATACATCTTTTATCGTGACTGAAAAGGAAGAATATGAATTTGATCATGGATGAATGTTTCTGAGATCTGAATATGTTACCAGATGATTCGTTATCCGATGAAGATTTGCTGATTGAGGAGAATATCGTTTACACGGATCTATCATTCTTGAAGGTGCTTAAAGTTGATCACGGAAAATGGGATGTAATCATAGATTTGACATTAACCAGTGGCGTGTTTGAAGTTTCTATCAATTGCCGGTTGGGTTTTTGTACAATAAACAGATCAAGCAGGCGGAATGCGCAATCGATGGTGCTGAAATGTTATATCAAAAACCAAATACGGATGTGGTTAAAGCTGAAACAGAGAAGCTGTATTGATTAGTTTTAAGTTGGTAATTGTTCGTGAAGATTGCAGTTTAGCAAATCAGAGGAGGAGTCGTGAACTGTGAAAACAAAGACCTGAAGATTCATTTCAGGGGGAATGTGTGTATAACATTGTCAAAGCAAACCCAGATCATCAATCAAGGGGGAATTGATTGAAGATTTCAAGATGCCTGATTGAAGTTGCAGAATATTCAAACACGGCTCA
Source organism: Helianthus tuberosus (assembly GCA_030545235.1). NCBI lineage: Eukaryota > Viridiplantae > Streptophyta > Magnoliopsida > Asterales > Asteraceae > Helianthus > Helianthus tuberosus. The sequence continues at coordinate 101,028,165 of CM060371.1, read as the reverse complement.
AGGTTTTCAAAGTGACAATTCGACAGTGACAGCCAAGGGGGAATCAAGTTGTAGAATAACCTATTTTCACAAGTGGTATCAGAGCTTGGAGACCGGATTCGTGATTGAAGATCAACTGATACTGGCGATTTCTACCAAATTCGAGCCGATTCGAATCTGCTTTCATCTCATTTCTACTCCTACTTCTTCTTTTTGAACTTTTTCAGACTTAAAATCAAAATTCACGTCGAATTTATGGAGAAATTCGGCTGAACTTTTGACATAGTGTGCGAAAAGTGTTTTTAATCAATCCTCCAGAATTTCATATCAAAATTCAACTTAAATCTCATAAAAATCTGATAAAAACCATGAAAAACACAACTAGTTTCTTCACAGGTTAGCTTCGTATGAATGGAAACAAATGAAAACTGATGGCCTCCTTAGTGACACCCGTAAGGTGGAAAGTACTACAGACACTACCAAATCTAGTAAGATGAGCATGCGGGTCCTCGTCTCACAGACCATAAAACTGGATCGAGTGGGGAATGGTCCAGTTGTTCTCCTCTACAGTGGGAAGGGTAATGCTAGAGCACACGGTGGTGGGAGCAACACTAATGTGATCAGCAACGGTCTTAGGGTTTGCCATAACTACGGAATAAACAAGATCGGAAAGAGGTACCTGTGGCTGGCGTAGACGATGATGAAACTCGCATTCGGGCTCAGAAAATGGTGAAGTTTCTAGTGGTCCCGAGGAACGTGTGTACATGCACTAAAAAGCAGGCAGAAACAGAACGAATCACAAACAAGGTAGCTAAACAATTAGGCACACAAGAATATCAATTATCCTAAGAAAGCAAACAAGTATTTTTTTTATTTTTCATTTTATATATATATAATGGAAAAAACAAACTAATCTAAGAAAGCAGTAAAATGGCTAAATCCCCGACTCGGGTCGTCCTCAAAAGCACACTATGTCCCCGGCAATGGCGCCCAAACCTTGATGTGTGAAATATGTGTATATATTAATTAACTTCAAACAAGTTTTAAAAATGGAAAACTTGCTAAACCACACACTACCGGCTAGTGTACCGGTTGTAAGTAGTAAAACAAGTAAGTCCGAGTATCGAATAAGGACACAATAAAAATGAATTTTGATACTAGACCTCTATCGACTCCTAGCCTAATAATTTGGTTTTGTTTTGAGAAAAAAAATGTTTTTAAACTAAAAAGTAAATAAAACAACTAGACAACCAAAGCAGAGCAGCAAACTCAGAAAACTGAAGAGAAACTCAGACTATCGGAAAACAACTACCTAGGTCTAGAATCCTACTTGTAACTCATAACTCTCGGAATTGGATAACGGAAGGACTACCGAGTTCCTAAAAATACCACTGACTCAAGAAAACCTTAAAGAATGCTAGATCACCTCCCGGTCTCACTAACACCTCTCGAAAAAACCCTAAGGGGTGTAAATCACCGGTTACTTGTTTGGATCACCTCCCGGTTTCACCTCACTAGGGAATCTAAGGTACTCAAATGACTCGCTTACCTCTCAATCTCAGTCATCATAACACGCCCTAAAGTATGACGGAGGAATCTATGGTTGATGATAATAACTCGATTTTGTTAGGGAAACTAAGGCAACTAAGCAAGGATCACTTCTCGGTCTCACCTTTAGCCAAAACCTAAGAACTAGACATACAGACACTCTATCTCCTCCTGGTCTCAAGAGTGGCTAAACACTAAACTCAAAGACTCAGACGGTTGCTATTAGAGTTATCTAAGACAGACACCTCTAGATTAAACCATTAACACGAAGTCAATGGAAAAATCAAGTAAAACCCTAAATTTGAAACTACCAAAGTGGCAAACTAGAGAAAACGCTATACAACAATCATGCAATTCAATTATTAGTAGTAATATGCATCGTCATCATCAACACAAAGATATTTTTACCAAAGCATTACGCCAAACTTAAATTAATCCAAAACCGACAGTCATAAATCACAACTTATCATCCATTCGACCTAGGTAGCATAAAGGTTTAGCTATTCATGCTTATAAACGAATCAAACACAGGTTTTAATTTAACAATTCAGAAAACATGTCAAGATAAGTAATCAAAACAAAGCCAAACATGAATTCTATGGTGAAACAATGGATAGACATGTGTAAAACTGACCCTTACCTCTCCAAGCATCAATCTTTCAATCCCTAGCCTTGTGATATTCAAGAAAAACTCCAAAATCGCCTTAGAACTGTTGTGGTTTGTATAGTTTCCGAATGAATGAAACCCTACGGAAAATAGGGTTTAAAACATATTTGTTTTGGTTTTTCGCATGCCTTGCGGACCATACGGGCAACGCCTTGTGGTCCGGAAGGCACACTGCTTCTTTTTTTGCCAACACGGTCCTTGCGGACCGTATGCATTGCCCCTTGCATTCTGCACTTAAGCATTATATTTTTTTTTCTTTTTCAACTTTCTTTCCCGCGACCTCTTTAAATCTTGATTACTTTAGCTCGTTTTTGGTTCTTTCTCATCCCAGGGCCTGCATTTACAAACACAAATCAAATGTACATTAAAACCTACTAAAACAACTCAAAAACTATCAAATTACTTTACAAAATACATAGATAAATGACGGTGTTTTGCAACACATCACATCTATAGAAGGATGCTTACTCAAACAAACACATGAGGAAGCCTCGTGCCCCTAGAGAATTTGGCTCAAATGAGTTATCAATGGCCCACTGCTTGACAAAAATCCTAGCACCTAGGTGTTTAGGTCGATGACTACACATTACTATTCGTGAAATATGATGATTTGCCATTAAATTTTGATCACTTGCAAGTCAATAACAAAAATTGAGTTGTAAGTTAAGTAGCGGGGGAGGGGGTGATGCTATTGAATGCCAATAACTCTCTAACTACTAAGCAAGTAAATTTTATGAGATGACATAACCATCAAAATAACCCCTACAACAGTACTTAAAATCGAAGGGGCGGGGGGATTACCCAGACTTCAATTGGAGATCAAGAAGCACTTTTGTAACTCCATACTTTAGCTTTAGTTTATTACTAGTGATCATACCATGGTTGCACCACTAGGTTTTTGTTATTCTATTGTGGCCACTTGTTGCTAGACTTCTTTTATCTCGTTGTTGTAAATGAACCCTGAATGTTAATTTACAATATTATATTTTTAGGTTAATGGTCTGTTTATGTTTTTCAAATTCTAAGTCATGATTATTTTTATGAATATGAGTGTTCAATTTTTATCAACTTGAGTTTTAAACTTGTGCATGTATATGTAGTTTCTCGATGCGGTTTTTGCATGCCGTGTGTAGGATCAGTATAGAGAAATGCAGGTGTCACACTAGATATGGTGGATACAGTTTTCAAAACATAAATATATATATATATATATATATATTGATTAATGTGATATATCAAATGTCACTTGCTTCCTAGTAATCATGGAAGCCTTTTGATTGGTAATCTATCCACCACATGGTTGTGTTCTTGTGCTCGTATTAAGTATCATTTGTGCATCTCGGGGTACCATAGGCTATGAAATGGGACTTTACACTTAAAGATGGTCATGTCTTATATGTGTCTAAATCTGGTTAAGCAGGAGCTAGTGAGTCTTATCTTGGTTAGTTTTGCAAATGAGTTGTGGGAGATGTAGTAGCTCGATGTGGTCTCTCCATTTTATATAAAAAGTGTAATGGGTCCTAGGCGCGTTATCCCGATGTGGTCATTTCTAGTCTTTGATGAAAACCACAAATTACCACACCACTTTACCAATGTTCAAGTGCTTTATTTTACCTCACGTCGATGTGAAGCTAAAGTGATATCTCTCTTTTGATCGACTAAAATTTAGCAATGATTTAGTAGTGAAAGCCACCAAGTTCCTAGGTCGATACTTAGTTTTTACCACACTATTCTGTGTTATGATAGATAAACCTACGTTATTTTGTGTAGTAGCGTATTTAAAATGATGATTTTGTAAATACGTGAATTTCCTTGCCTTTGCATTATCACAAGAAACACTATAAATAATACAAGAATGAGAGGCCAATCAGGAGCTATACACGGCAATCTAAATCAATCCTAACTAATAAATCAATACACAATATTTAGAAGATACATGCCAATAATATTGTGCAGATATTATTGGCTAACAGTCCCCCGCAGTTTGAGCCATAGAAGTGCGAAGGCATAAGCTGCACCGAAAGCGTTTAAACAAGTGCTTAGGTAAGCCCTTGGTGAAAATGTCCACATACAGATAATCAGCTGGCACATGGAGAACTTTGACGTCACCTAGGTGAATTTTCTCATGCACAAAGTGGATGTCCAATTCGACATGTTTAGTGCGCTGATGTTGAACCGGGTTTTCAGCTAAGTAAACTACGGAGATGTTATCACACAAGATAACGGTGGCATGTCGGACTGGTACGGGAAGTTCAAGCAAGAGGTTGCGTATCCAGCAAGTCTCGGCTACCGTGTTAGCTACCCCGCGATATTCGGCTTCAACACTAGACTTGAATATTGTGGGCACCCCAATCTGCATCTGAGTAGGCTGTCAGCTTAGTAGATGGGGAAGGTCTGATGTGTAGACCCTGAGAAAGAGTTCCCTTGATGTACCTAAGGATACGTTTAAGCAATTGAAAATGAGGCTCCCTTGGGGCATACATGAAAAGGCAAAGTTGTTGAACTGCATATGAGATGTCTGGTCGTGTGATAGTAAGATATTGTAGAGCGCCACCCAAACTCCTTTATAAGGATCCATCTGAGAAAGGGGTACTGTGAGTGGTGTTGAGTTTGTAACCGACCTCGATTGGGGTGCTAACTGGGTTACATGTGGACATGAAGCATGCGATAAAATGTCTGCAGCATATGTGGCTTGTGATAAGAAAATGCCATTTTGTTGTTTGTGTAACGCAATGCCGAGAAAATGATGTAGTTGACCAGGGTCTGTCATGTTGAACTCAGATGATAGTGACTTGATGATGCTTTGGAGAAAAGAATCACTCGAAGCAGTGAGGATGATATCGTCCACATACAAGAGAAGGTAAGCTATCGGGTCTCCCTTGTGATAGACAAATAGATATGTGTCACATACGCTACTTCTGAAACCACATATGGAGATATACCCTACAAAACGTTGGTACTAGTCCTATGGTGCTTGTTTTAGGCCATAAAGGCTTTTCTGGAGCTTACACACATATTTAGTATGTTCGAAAGACGTGAACCCTGGTGGTTGAAACATGTAAACAGTTTCTTTAAGATGCCCATGCAAAAATGTGTTTTTAACATCTAATTGATGAATGGGCCAGGCCTTGGACATAGCTAAGCTAAGAATGGTGCGTATGGTAGTAGGTTTTACTACCGGGCTAAAATTATCATCACAGTCGATTCCAATGGTTTGACTTTTTCCATTGACCACAAGGCGAGCCTTATGTCATTCCAAGGTTCCATCAGCATGAAATTTGTGTTTAAATAGCCACATGCATCGAATGACTGGTGCATTACTCGGTCTTGGTACTAATTTCCACATGTTATTTTCTAATAGAGTTTTATATTCGTTAACCATGGCATCCTTCCAGTTAGAGGAGGGAGAAGTGGAATGTGGGTGGACGGGTAATGTTGGGGTTTAAGTATGATTAGTGTTGGGTTGGTGTAAGGGAATGGATGGATATGTGGCAGTAGGTGGGGAGTTGTGGTAGGGTTGAATAAAGATAAGTGGGGATGGGTTAAGGAAGGAGTGTGTAGGTTGAGATTTGGATGGATTAAAAAACGAAAATTTCGTCTCGTCAGAAGTGACGTGTCGAGAGAAAATGGCTTTGCTGGTGGAGATACCTAAGCACCGGTAGCAGCGATAATTTGCCGGGTATCCTGGGAACACACACGGAGTAGAGCGGGGAGAAAGTTTGTGTGGGAGAGTGGATGAGGTTTTCGGATAGCAAAGGCATCCGAAAACGCGAAGATGATCGTAGGATGGTTGGCGAAGGTAGAGGAGTGAGGTAGGGGTTCGAAATTTGTGGAGTTTAGTGGGAAGAATGTTGTGGAGGTACGAGGCGGTGTGGAGAGCTTCAACCCAAAATGAGGATGGTAGGGAAACATGAGTGAGGAGAGTAAACATGATTTCATTTAAGCATCTAATCATGGGTTCGGATTTCCCGTTTTGTTGGGAGGTATGAGGGCATGAAAAACGTAACTGAATGCCATGTTTGGTTGCAAAATTTTTAAAGTCGGTGTTGTCAAATTCTCCACGCATGTCGCATTGAAAAGATTGTATTGGCATTTGAAATTGTGTTGCAACGAATTGGTGGAAGTGAGTAAATTTAATAAACGTCTCGAACTTAAATTTTAAAGACAACAAACTTATCAAACAAATAAATGGCTTTTTCCTAATTGCCTAAAAGATCCAAACCCTTAATAACACTAACCAAATCAACCTCAACCAACTTAAACTTAACAGAATACAAACACACAATCAAACCAGATAAAGACTGTTCCAAAATACAATCCAACACAAACTTACCCTTTTTTGAAAGAAAAGCAAGAGACTTTTCAACATTTTTAACATCATCAACATCCAAAGATTCAATCTTTGGATCTTCAAGGGTAAGAACTGAACTTGTACAACTTTTCTTGAAATGGGTATTCTTGAATCCATATTTTAAGTCAGCAGAGGCAACCACCACCACCACCGTAACTTTGCCGGCGAACACAAATCTCATCATCCTCCTCCTCACTCGATCTTCGAGTTCACCGAATTCAACATCTGGAACGTCGCACCGTCGACGGCGAATCGGAGAGAAGTCACCGGCACGATGGCGCCGGTTGATGTTCAGGACTGGCAGATGACACTGAAGGAGGAGATGATGGAGAGGTGGGAATTTGATAGTGATAAATCGGTGACTGGACCGGGTTTTGGGGAGCATGTGACGCCGGACCATGAACATGGGGTGGGGTCAGATTGGTTCCAATTTTGGAGGAGTGAAGGTTGGTGGGGGAGGATAGAGTGTTTGAAAGAAAGGAGTATAATTCCATCGAGTTTGAGAGTAGAAATGGAAGAAAGGAACAGAAATGGTGGTGTGTGATGGATTAGGGTTTGTGGGAAGATGATAATCTCTGCTGCTTTTATAAGGTAAAGAGATTATTTAATTTTATTATTTTAATTAATAATGTGTTATAATAAAAATTATAATGACCATTTTGCCCATGAGAAAAATGACAAAATAGCAGGATTTTATTAGGCAAATATGAGCTGATTTTACTTTTGGACCAAAAATGACAATAAAACTGAAACCACAAGAACCCAGATTCAAAAGATTTGAGTTTTGAACTGAAGTGATAAAAGTGACCAAACTCAGGGACCAAAATGGCAGATTACTCTATATAATTTGATACGATTATATATTTATTGATATAAATCCATAAATATTTAGGCATGCCTTGTTAATTTTCTTTAATGTCTAGTAAATCAATAAACTTGAGTATCGTTTGAGAGTAATAAGGAAGAACAGAACATCCACACAATCTTTTATAATAAGGACATCATAGAAGATAAATTCTTCCAAAGAGTAAGTTTTATTGCTTTCGTCAATCCGTATAATGTTGAAATTAATCAACATAAACAAAATCGAGTCTCTCTAATCAAAGCAGGAATCAAAGGATTTGAGACAAATTCAAGCCCCAAAATACCAAAAACATTATGAAAAAAATCACTCATGTCACAAGAACATAATTTAAAAACTCAAAAACCAAAAGACTCATGAGTCAAACCCAACAATTAACACTTTGGAAGATCAGAAGGTGGTGGAGGTAACTTCTGGTTCGGAAGCTTTCCATCCATTACTGCCCACGCCAATCTCAATCCCCAACTCAAATGAATCTCAATGTGACAATGCATAAACCATACGCCCGGATTATCCGCCCAAAACCGAACCGCCACCCACCCGCCTGAGGGCACCCCAACGGTGTTTCTTTCAACAGGATCAACAAGGTTGTATTTGGCAGGATCGGTAGAGGAGTTGAAGTTTCCGGTGCCTTGCCCCACCACGTAAAAGTTGAACCCATGGAGGTGGAGAGGGTGATTTTCGGCTCCAAGAATGCTAGTGCCTTGCATCACCAGCTCCACGGTCGTGTTGTATGATAGCACCACCACTTTTGTGCCATGCGAAACCATTGTGTTGTTGGGTGGAGTGCCAGTGTAATTGAAGTTATTAAGAGGGAATGATGGGAAGTTGGTGGAGAAAATGTCCTTTGAGTTCCCAAAATACCGAGCCTGAAGAAGCGCGGTTGTTGGCAAGGTGAAGGAGACGTTGTTAACCGAGGCCGCAAATTTATTACCATTGGGACCTTGACATGTTTGGTTCTTTGGGCACGGGTCGCTCCCGAGCCCCACTGTGAAAAAGTAATTGTTTTTGACGGTTTGTGGAACATTCACCGGAAACTGCGAGTTTCCCAAACTACGAAGCTTATTGGTCCAGTTGGCTACATATGACGTGGCATTGATCGCTGGGAGTGGTGGTAGGGCAAGTCCTTTCGTAGAATTATTGGATAATGGCGTATTATTACTATTGTATTCAAGAACCCCGGCGACAGTGGTGTTATCGAATGTCCCGGAGGCGGCGGTGGAATACGGTCGGGCCGCCATAAAAAATCTTGTGTTTGAGGTGAGATTTTTTGTCTTGAGAAGGACATTGCTTGTTTGGCCGGGTGTAATGAAGATTGTGTCTGTCTCAAATGGCTTAACGTAGCTTGCATCGGCATCAACAACGGTAAAAGTATGGTTTGTGATTTTGAAAAAGAGTTCGTCATTAAGTGCAGCATTGATCAAACGAAGGAGGTATGTTTTCCCCGGTTTCACCTTAAGCCGAAAGGTTTCTGCATATAACAAAAAAGGTTATTTGTTCAGAAAATGCGAGCCAAAAGGGTTTTAGGTCATTGGGTTTGACCCGTTATCCAGCCCATTTTCCACCTCTGGTAAAATGATAGAAATGAGTATAATAAAAAAGAATTAGGTACCCTTTGGTGAAGAACAATTGTATAACGGTCCAGGCAACCCGTTAATTGTATAAGCGTCAGAATTATTTGGGCCAGCTCCGGTTTGAAGGGCCTGGTTGATCACTGCTTCTGTATCGGCCTTCCACCACTCCCCTATTATTGTAAAAGATGAAGTTTAGTTCAAGAACAAGTCTATTGGCCCATACAGCTAAAAAAGGTTTGGTAACTTACCGAATATAATTGGAACTTCCTTGTACGGTTTGAGAAACGGGTATGAAGTGTTACGCCTGGGGAGAATGACAATAGGGCCATAAAGGGTAGACCTAATCCATGAAACATGGGCGTGGTACCAAAGTGTTCCTCTCTGTCCGCTGATGGTGAAGTTGTAAACGTATGACTGGCCCGTTTGGATTGGGCATTGTGTTATATATGCTGGCCCGTCAGCCCACCCACTCCGAAGCTGACGAATTCCATGCCTGAACATGACAAACAAATTACATTGAGCGACAATATATATTTGTTTACAAGGTGGCAATCATGACCCACTTTTCAAATGAGTTAATTCAAATATACGACATGTCAATGCAAATTGTGTACCAATGGATACTGATATTGTTGGGGACATGATTGACAACTTTGATCACCAATCGGTCACCTTCCCTGGCAATAATCCTTGGCCCAGGGAATTTTCCGTTGACTGTTATTATGCTTTTCGTCTGACACAATCTAGTCACATTTTGCATCCGAATCTAAAAACGCATGAATAGTTCTATGAAGCACATGTATAAAGTTGTAAGATATAGCCAACATTAACCTTGTTACACTTACATTAAACTTATAGTGTCGGGTAATGCCGGTGGCTGCATGTTTTGCCATAGCCAGGTCAGGAGGGTACAGGCAAATGAAGCATGAGAGGAAGAAAAAAGCAGCCAAGAAAGATGATGGTACACCCTGCATGTTTATTGTTTTTAGTTGTAGATGGAATGGAATGGAATGATGGTTATAACATTGTCATTCGGAGAATAGTGGTTTTTATAGGGATGTATGTATTCTATTATATTATATTTATGTCTAACTGTGAACAACACAGATTCACCTACTGCATGTGGACCAATCGGTTATAGAGTGATGTTAAAGTCAATTTATCTGAATTTGACATGAATTCTGTCCTTGTCAACTTTTGTTATCTCAAGAGTCATTAGTTGACCATGTTACCCTTAGGGTGAAGGGAGTGGGTGCGGCAAATGAGCGGTAATTGGGTTTGCCGATCGGTGTACACCACCACCAACCAATGTTGCCGCACGGTTTCATTCCCGATCGATGTTTCATTGCCGAAGCGGTGAAATGAGGGAAGGAGAGAGTGTGTGTGGGGGGAGTGGGGTCCATGCCATTTTTAACCAATCACACCTTTTTCCTTTTTTTTTATAAAAAGTTTACCACTTTACCAAGTGTCTAACCATTGCCAACACTTTTCAGCAAAGTTTAAACTTTTTCTCCTCTCTGACGTGGCACTCTCTGATTGGTCCATTTTAAAGTTTACCACTTTCACCTGTTTAACCACTCCCTTCACCCTTAAAACAAATAGGTGTTTTGCGAATACTAACATTATTCGAAACACGTTTAACCCCCGTTTAACACTAATAGATAAGCCCATTACATATATATCTGTTATATTGTTAAAGCCAACCCGTTTAACCCCCTTAAAACACACCAACCCATCAGTGACATGCTTAACCCATTTACCGTTTAATTACAATACCCTAACTAGTTAACACGTTTGACTCATTCAGATAAATGGCTTGCAAGGGTCAAGATGCTTTAAATTTGTATGATTACACGGATAAATATATGGGTCGTAATTCAACCCGAACTTATTTTTACATATTTTTCAATGTGTCTCGCTATGGTATTAGCTATGAGTTATACTTATCTTTTTGTTAATGTAATACTGATAAGTTTTCATAAAAAAAAACCTTAAAATTTTCATAAAACATAAAATTAAAAATTAAAACAATTAGATTTAAGTTGTTATTTTTAATTTATTTAATAAACCATTCGTATTCTGTTTGACACTATACAGGTTAGCCTATCAACAACCTGGGTAAAACTAAAATAAACACACACATATATCAAGGTATATGATTACATGCGTCATGATATATTTAGGGGGTGCCTTATTCCCACATACCCCATATCTTATTTTCACATCCCCTATTGTATACGGGACGTATATAATTATACGGCTCGTATAGAATGTTTTTGAATAGGAAAATGCGCAGAGAATGTTTTTTTTTGTTTTATTATATACGGCCCGTATACAGTTATACGAGTCGTATACATGTGTATACGATTTGTAAAACGTATACGGCTCAATTGATTTATTTTTGTGGGTTTTTGATGTTAGGACATGTATACGGGCCGTATAACTATATACGGGCCGTATATATTGGCTTTTTTCAAGTATCACGTTTTATTCCCGTAAAAACACCATCATTCTAGGGTTTCTAAAACTCTTCATCACCTTTAACAATGTCGATAAACGTTGATCGGAACATGCCGCTTAAATCGGAGCACAGGTAGAGTAACGTTACCGATCAGTCCGTTGATGAAAACCTTAGCGATCGCAGAGATCTTCGTGTTGGTTATTTATCGATTCCGAGTAACTAGTAGAAGAACCTGCCACAAACAAGTTCTCCACAGTTTGTTATTCAGATCTCTGTTCGGTCATCTTTCCAAACTACAACACACGATACTTTTAATAAGCTGTCATAGTTGTCAAATTCGATTTCAACAAATCTTTTCATTTTCCTTCAATTTCTAAAACATTCTCTGTTACATGAAGACGTGTCAGGTTCTTCTACTAGTGGTATTTTACTGAAGTATTGAAGATTGAGGCGGGCATTGTTTAAATCAGAATATAACTAGATGTTACGTGTATCAGCGTTGTTTATCACCCTGTGTGAGCATTGGAAACCCGACAAACAGTCTTGACAACTGTGACATTTTATCTATCTATGTGTGTCACATCCATCCTGTTATTGCAATCGATATGATTAATTTTTTCAGATTTTTTTCTAATTAGCGTTGTTAACTACCAAAAGAATGCATACACAAATAGTTCTAGTAGACGAAGCAAAGAGACCGTTGTGTATCTGAATCAGGTTCTCAAACAAACACTACCAAAGATGGGTTGGTGAAAAATACCGGAGCTGTTATCTCGGTTGTTCAGTACTCTCCTATATCAACTTGAACGGTTGATGGTTACAAGGATCGTTCTAATAGATTAAAGAGAATAAACCATTTTTTTACCAATTTTCACTCCAGTAGTTGAAACTTGAGCGCAGGAATCAATTCAAAACCCTCACCCTCAAAAATCAACCAGAAACCAAAGGAAAAAAGGGCTGATAATGGTTGATGGTTCTTCGTTGAGGAAACCAAACGTAGACGGAGATGATAGGCCTGGTAACCGGAAGAGAAATCAATTGAATTTTTTTAGTTGCTTCTCTGGTTAAGTTTCTGAACCAACCGAAATCCACAAATTCCAACAGTTTCTTCATAGATTTCGTCCGGTTTCCAAACTCTTTCACACAAAGTTAATATTCACTGTGGTGGATGCAAGCATAAAGTTAGAAAAAATTCCATTGTTTAAACCAGAATCAGGTTCTCAATACAAGGATCGTTCTAAGAGATTAAAGAGAATACACCATTTTTTTACCATTTTTTACCATAGTATACGAGCCGTATCAGAATATACGGCCCGTATACAATCATCGTATACATTGTATACCATCGGTAAATTTGTTTTTTACCGAGCGTATACGGCCGTATAAACGGTATACGGCCCGTATACATATGGTAAAAATGGTAAAATAAGGTCTTTCTTTCCTTTTTTTATTTGCTTCTCTTGTTAAGTTTCTGAACCAACCGAAATCCACAAATTCCAACAGTTTCTTCGTGGATTCCGTCCGTTTTCCAAACTCGGTCATTCCTTGTGATACATGAACGTTGTATTCTTGTCTTTCAGAGTGCTGTAATAGAGAAATCATCCTATGTCTTTTATCAACCGAAGAGGCAGCAAGGACAGATAATACTTCATTTGTCGAGAAACCATACTGTCAAGAAACTAACATCTTTTAATACTTCATTGCGTATGTGCTTGTGCTGTAGAAACCGGTGATGAATTTGTGTATCTAAATCAGGTTCTCTGCCTTAGATCGGTCATTCCTTGTGATACATGAACGTTGTATTCTTGTCTTTCAAGACAAGGATCGTTGGAAGGATTGTAGTAGCAGGACATTGGTACCACTGTGAAAATTGCATCAGGAGGGGAGAGAGTCTGATACAATAAGGATGTTGGGAATTAAACGCATGTACGTGACAAAATAAGGATGTTCGCATAAACATATATTCGTTTCATAACCTCCTCCTATAAATCAACCACAACCGACAAAGAGCCTGTATTAAAAGCCATCCTATGTCTTTTACCAACCGAAGAGGCAGCAGAAGACGTGTCGGGTTCTTCCAACATTCACGAACCACAATGGACTCAGACTCATACTACTCACCCTCCCCTGAGGAAAAGTTTTCCCGACGACTCAACAAAATCCTGATAGAGAAAAAACATCAACAACCATTTTTTCTTTTCCTTCAATTTCGAGAATATTATCCCCTGTGTATGTGCTTGTGCTGTAGAAACCGGTGATGAAAAGTTTCAACCAAAGGGAAATCCATGAAACGAAAGGGATTTCGAGCAGTTGGTATTGAACCAACAAAATCCGAATACTGAAAAACCGACATTCCTTCAAACATTCTAAACCCTACCTGGAAACAAACCAACAAAAGTCTGCTGGCAAGAATCTTTTTTCACATGGTATTGAACCAAGAATATGATACCTTCGAGATACTTCGTGTTAGTTTGATTTGAATTTTGAAAGTTGGATGTCCGTTATCTCAACCGAACGTTAATTGCTATTGTTTTAAATAACAACAGATAATGAACGGATTGTTGGTGGATAACGCAAACAAGTTCTCCACAGTTTGTTATTCAGATCTCTATTCGGTCATCTTTCCAAACTACAACACACGATAAGTTTAAACTTTATAGTGTGTGATTTGACCAGGAAATGATTGGAGGTGAAGGTTCAGTGCACGAAAAGTTTCTTACGAAATGTACGTGACAAAACAAATATGTTGGGAATTAAACGCATGTCCGTAATCCCGCGTTGATAGCTTCCGTTTTATTCAGACTCCTTACAACTCTCATCAAATGCCTCACCCTTCCTTTTATTCTATAAATATTAAATAAAAAATAACACCATGCCCGTAATCCCGCGTTGATAGCTTTCGTTTTATTACAGTCATACGACACGTTTTCTTGTTCTTCAATCTTTATTACTTGTTGATGTTTTATTTTGAGCACCTCACCACTCTAAAATATTTTAAAAATCAAAATTTCGTTCCATACGGGCCGTATACTGTTATACGGCCCGTATACACGTTCGTATACATTGTATACGACCAGGCAAACTTATTTACACATGGTGTATACGGGCCGTATACTGTTATACGGCCCGTATAGAATAAAACAGTATACGGGCCGTATAACAGTATACGGCCCGTATACACCATGTGTAAATAAGTTTTCCCATGTGTTAATATTAGGACCCTATATTTAGATATCTACAAATTTTGGATGTGTTTGAAGCTAGTAAATATATGAGTTGTATATGTGTTCATTGTTTCAACCTGTCAACTTGAACCGATTTTTATGTTACAACTTATATTTCTAACTAGTGAGTTATAACTTATATTTCATGTTAATATAATAATGATAAGTTTTCACAAATAAAATCTTTATATTTTTGTTTCCATAAAACGCCAAAAGAAAAATTTTAACTCAAATGACATTTTGGGAAAGTAAGAGTAAGGATATCACAAAGGTAAGAAAAATAAAAATATAATATAACTTATCTTTTTAGGTAATACAATAATGATAAGTGTTCGTTCATAAAAGAAATCCTTAGGAGGTCATTTTCGGAAAGTAAGATATGGATATGACAAGGACAAGAAGAATAATAATAAAAGAAAGATATACTTAATGTTTGGTATGCAAGAATGAGAGGTGGAATGCAATGGTCGATTACTAGAGAATGAAGAAAAGAGTGTTTGTTGGTCAATGTAATGGAATCACTTGTTTCAAAAGGCATTCCATTCCCTTAAAATCATTTCTTTCATCCCCCATGTTTTTTTTACATTCTATCCCCTCTTGCACCATTCATCAACAACACCACAAGCCACCACCTTCGCCACAACACACCACCACCGACGCCATCGCCGCCACCCGCCACCACCTCACCCCGACAGCCACTGTCGCCGCCACCACCTACTCGCCACTGTTATCACCCACAACCGCGACCAACCGCCAACGCCACTCGTCGATGCCGCCCACCACCATCGTTGACGCCGCCATCACCGTCACCACAAACCGCCGCCGCCGCCACCCACCGCCATCTCTGCTGCCACCCACAACCAACGGCCACCTTGCTGCCACCACCACTCGTCGTCACCGCCGCACCGCCACTCGCCGCCACCACCACCACCCATCGCCGCCTACCGACACCCACCACCGCAACCTATAACCACCCACAATTACTACCACTGACCATCACTACCACTCACCGCTTATTTTATTACTATGTTTTTCTTGCCTACCGAACAATACACAATAATAATTTATTCAATTCACACATGGTAATCAAACAAGACATGGAATGGTAATGATCCATTGCATTCACTCGTCCATTCCATTACCTCGTCCATTTCATTCCTTCGTCCATTCCATTCAACCGTTAATCTTGTTAATAAAGAATAAACAATGGTTAACTAGATTTGTTAACCAATCAATTTATTTTTGTTATATTGGTTAGGTTGTGATGGCACAGATTCAACCAAATAGGGCATTAACGACTTCCTTCTCAAATGACAAAGAATACGACATCGTACCAAAATTCGTTTCAAGCAAAAGTAATCATATCATTGTGATACAGATGGAACTTGGAAATAGACCCAAACAAGTGCTGCAACGAGTTGTCATCATTTAGATTCGAGAGAACCGTCTATGAGTAGTGTAGTCACGTAGAGTCGAACCCAAAACTTGCTCTGATAGAGAAACGCAAACATAGCTTAGAATTGTGATTAATTTATGGCGTTGATATCAAGTAATTTATTTTAAAAGATTGCAAATAAAGGTAAGAAATAACTCAGTAAATGTTAATCAACATGTTATCAACTATGCACTGGGATGGGTACGGGGACGGGTACGGGTACGGAAAACCGCAAAACTAAAAAAATCAAGAAGCGGGGACGGGACGGGTACGGGAATAAAAAATATAAAAAAATAAATATATATTAAAGATAATGTAAAAAAAACCCCAAAATAGTTATATATTGATGTAAAGTTCAAAAATCACATATCTTCCTAATCTAATCAAACGTTAACAGCATAGTTATCGATAGCGAATAGCGACAACGTACCTATATGCTACGTAACGATAGCGATGAAATAGCGCTCGCTATTTCGTGTTTAGCGATAAGGTAGTTTAAAATTTAAGAAATAAAAAATAGCTATCTATATAATTTTTTTATATATATAATGTTAATTTTATACCTTTTTATGTATAAATTTATAAGTTTAAGGACCAAATGTAAGCTAGTGAAAATAGGAGGGTTAAATGTTAAGATACACAAACTAATTTTACACTTTTTATGTATATTTTACAAGTTTTAGGGAGTAAATGTAACTTAATGAAGGATAGAGGGGTTAAAAGTTAAAATTCATAAACTTATTTAACCCTAAAAAGGCTCAAACGCAACAAACACGCAGTCGCTCTTCTTCTTCCTGGTTTCCAGCAGGTTTCAGGCGTAAATTGCAGGTTTCCGGCCAGAAAAATAAACGGAAACTTGACGGAAACGTTTCCTGCACGTCCCCAAACCCCGTCCCCTTCTGCAGCACGTTTCCAAGCCGTACCCAACATGTCGGGGACGTTTCCCGGCCGTCCCCGTGCCGTTTCCGTCCCCTAGTTGTCCCCGGGACGGGAGACGGCACCTCAATGGCGTTTCCGTGCTTCCGAGGTTATCAATATAAGAACATTATGATTTATGAATGAAACAAATGATAAATGATCAAATTCAGAAAGATAAAGAATATTTGAAAATTATCGGTGTTGTGAATGTTGGTTCAGTTCTGTCTATACATGAAGGAAAACAATAAAACATACCTTTGGTTGCATCAGCACAGGTTAGCAGAGAATCCATTAAGGGTTGACATGATTGTCATCTTGGTCTGGTTCCTCCTTAGGGTGCTGACTGATGATGGTGGCTTAGTAAACCGATAAGGGAATCGGTATGGAGATGGAGGTCGAAATTATGATGTTATGTGTTATTAGGGTTGTGTCTAATGTGTAACTGTCTAACCCCATAACCTCCACATTATTCTCCTTATATAAGCACCCAGGAGGAAACCTAAATTAGTTAATAAGGGTAATATGGTCCATCAACAATTACCAACTAATTATTTAATAGGTTATTATATATTTTGATCTCTATAATGTAAATGATTATAATGGCTACTAGATTAAATATTAATACGTAATATATTTAATCTTACATTCTCCCACTTAGCCGAGTAATCATTTACTATGAGTATTAGATAAGCCTGATCAGGAGTTAACACTCATTTTAGCCTTAAACAAATACTATAGCAGAAAAATACAGCCGTTGAATCATTATGCGACTCAGGACCCCCATTAATCATACTATAGCCTTAATTTAAAACCTAATCGTTATGATCAAAATACGCATAAGCCCTTTGTTTGATTTGTAACTATATTTGTCTATATGCCGTTATGCTAGCTTGACATATTCTTAGAGACGTACAAAATCAAACTGATGAGGAAAATTAACTAATACTTAGTCATTCATAGTACGATATGCAGTTGCGCATGGCCATCAAATAATACCCGTCTCTGAGCTCTCTTAATAAGACTTATGGGTAATAGCCCTTCAGTTATAGGATCCTTAAGCATATCATGAATGTATTCGATACAAAACTTAGTTTCCTCAATTCGTTCATAAATGAATAATTAATTGCGTATCGAAACTTAATGCAGCACCTCTTGAACTGTTACTGTTCAAGGAGTTATGGTAGCTGACTTTATCACACTAAGTCTTCAAAACATTAATTATATGGAGTCATTAAACTTATGAGTCCACTGATAAACTTCCAACAACATTTAGTGACTATATTATGTCGTTATAACTTAGGTTGTTAATATCAGTACATTATGACTCCTCCATGAGATATGTTTTGTCTGCTAACATAAGGATATACCCGAAATTACATTCTTGTCATTTTTTGAATATCTCAAAATTAGAGTAATAAACCGGTTTAATTCTCACTTCTTCTTAAAATTATAGCTTCTCGTTTCCTTTAAAGATATTGTAATACTCCATTAGATGCTTCACATTAATCTAGACATATCTAGTGTGTTGCAATGTGAGTAATATCTAAACGAGTATAGACTTAAACTTACATAAGGCTTCTAATTAATGAAGCGTAAATAAATAATCTCATTTATCCTATTATCCTCTAAAAGAGAGCAGTATTGTTTGTTACACATGTAAGGACCCATTTAATGTTAAACTTATGGAACGAAAACTAATATCCCATTGGGTCTATCTCAGTATGTTATGATATCAATCACGTAAGAGATATCTTTGAGATCTATTATATCAAAGTTTGTGTTAACAATGCTTTGACTTATGTAACATATACTTGTCAAGAGAATATCATCTATATAGACAAGTTTATCTTAGTTGCTCCCACTCATTTTGAGGTAGGTACATTAATCCACTTGATTCTTGATGAAAATAATTACGTTAGCTTTTCATCACATTATGATGTTTGCATTAACCCATACATGGATATTATTGGCTTACAAATAAAGTGTTCTTTAACCTTCAGTTTGAAACTTTAGGTTGTTATCTAATGAACATGTAAATGTGTCAACCATTTGTTATGGAAAATTGTCTATAATGTTCATCTAATGTAGCTTTAAACTATTATAAGCTACTAGAACAGTGATGATCCTCAAAGAAATCTTCTATAAGATATGTAATAAAGATTCTTTAATAATTTATCTCTTCCTGAGTACAACCTTTGACAATCAATCAAGCTTCTTCGTGTCTTAACGCTTATATTAGGATTTGGTTTAGTTATGAACACTCTTAGGTAATTCAATCAAATCCCAAACGTTATACGAACACATGATATTAGTTTTACTAGAAAACAGTTTTATTCCATTCAGAATATTGATTGACGCTAATGGCTTAATTAGAAGAGATATGGATAGGATCAGTAAACATTTCCAAAATCCATTTCAACTTTAGTTAGGGAGGTTATGTAATCATCAAAGTTAGTAGGCCTTTAAACCTAGATGACCTCCTGAGTTGATTATTGGGTTCATTAGAAGTTTCAGTTTTATGGATTAGCTCTTGGTTAGGTTGCTATCATTTTCATTCTAAGTTTGTAAGAGTTGGTGCAGTATGGTGTACAAGAGGTGTAATCGGAGTTAAATTCAGAGTGAAATTTAATGACACTCTTCCCCCCGCCTCTTGTATTCCTTGCAAACCATGATAAGGATTTTGACTGCTCCCACTGACCTTAGAAATCTTTAGGAACTCAGCATGCTTAGGGTCAATATGTAACGACCAACTAATTCTAATAGAGAAACAAGTTAATGACGTTAGTCGTGATTTCTCTTGTTGAGGATTATGTTAGTTTAGGTAAGAAATCTAAGTGTGCCCACAATTAAGCAACAATGAAACTTTTGTAAGAGTAGCATTAGATTTTAAGGAGATAAGTTTTGATAGAACAGCGTCGTGATGGAGCGGTGTCTTGTACAAGAGGTGCAATTTTAGGTAATGTAAAATTTTCACTCCCCCACCTCTTGCAACTATTGCAAGTTGTTATTAAGACACTTAATGCTCCCATTGATCTTTGATATCTCTAGAAATGCTACAAGAGAAGTTTCAATGAGGTACGTGACGTGGGAACCTATCATATATACGTTAGACTTTATTTGACTTCCTTAACGTCCAAATGTCATAAGAAACTTAAGGACATATTTAATAGAAATCTTAATAAGTAAACATATGAATAGATTTCTTCTAAGACTGTGGGCCATATACGACAAAATTTAGATACAAGTTGATAGTCTTTCAAATGATAAATAAATTATGTCTGAATACTCCATTTGGAATAAGTTCCACGAATGTCAATGAATGACTTATGATGGACCCATACTTATTCCTTAAGCCAAGTAATATTTTAGGGCTTTAACGTCATGATCTTAAATCACTTAGAATGAGATTAGATGAATAATCATCCTCATTAACCATGTCATAATTTCTCATGAATTTTGGTTATAATGGATGAAATTTATAAGTCTCATTTTCCTTTTGTCAAATTCTCATTTTCATGATGACAAAAGTTGTGAAAATGTAAGGTATCATCTAGTTCCATCTTAGTAATGTTTCAATCCAGATATTTAGAACAAATAAGATGAGAGTTTAAGGTAAGTGTGACTTTATGTTGACTATGCAAGCCTCACAACCTTCATGACATAGCCTAAGTAATGATACTGTATTCTGATTAATCTTCAGAATATGTAAGGTATCGAAAAGCTTTGCGAGAAGACTGCTTATTATGGTTCTTATAGCCTTAACAATTAATTTTGTCACTAACTCTCATGTTAGTTATTTGTCGAGTTCTGGTAAGGAAACGTATGGAACTAGAGTCAACTAATCATGTGTTAATTGGAATATTAAAATTATCAGACTTAAATATCATTAGTAAGTGACTACCTAATTAACTTATCCAACTGTTCTTTGGAATAATGGATAGTCTCGTTGCTTATGCCTAGTCTAATGACATAATTATGCAGTGAGATTTTCCCTTGAAGAACCTTAGAGTTGGGATTAGCACTTGTAATTTGTCTATGGACCTTAGAACAATCCTCTTTTAAACTATTAGTGGTTGTAAGGTGAATAACATCTTATTTTCCAGTTTCAAACATTTATTTCTTTGTACATATGTTGCTTATCAACACACTCGTTATACTTTGGTATTTTTGAGTGTTATAGTTGATTTATAATGCATCAAATTGTACAAGTGAAAATCTTAGTATGTAATGTACCGGAAAAATGTACTTATTTCCATGCGTAAGCCCTTAACTTTATGGGTCATGGTTTTGTACATTATTATGTATTCACATATACCACTTAGCTTTATAATTTATAATTTAAATGAAGACATGCACCTTAGGAGTTCTAATGATTATTCTACAATTATAGATTAGTCTTAGGAAAAAAACGTAATCTGGAATAACCCTTTAGTGACATCACTTATTCTTGATTATCATAAGAGACATCATGTTCGATTTATCCTAATCATCATGCTTTACTTTTCTTCTGTAGTGCTTTATCAGAAGAGAGCAATAGGATTATCTTGCCTTAAGAGATAATCAAGGATTTAATTTAAGAGCTAATTCTAATAGAAACTTTAAATAAAGCAAACATTTAGGTTTTTTTTTTTTAAATTAGAGTGGATGAGATATATATAGAAGAAAATTATAGTGAGCAACATTATGGGTATTAAGAATAAGGCAGACGAAATGATCATAAAAACTTAATTAAGGATCATTAATCTAAGGATCATTATGTGAAGAGATGGTGATATGTCTATTACTAACATCAAAATAATAGACTTAGCTAAAAATTCTACTTAAACGAAGACAAAACAGCTTTGGCCAGAAGTGTAATCATTTAAGCATATGTGCAAAGTGGTTGTAACAAATCAGCTTTGGCCAGAATTGAAACAATCACTTTAGTTATGCACTTGTTGAGTATGCCATCTATGAATGAATTAAATCAGCTTTGGCCAGAAATTAAGACATTCATGCTTATGATGCATACACAACATAGCTTTCGTAATACTTGAATGATAAGTAGATGTATCAAGTCAGCTTTGGCCAGAAATGATATATCAAAAGCTCATTCAAGTAAAGCCATTTTGGTTTTGTAAAATATTATTTGATCCTTATTAATTAGCTAAGTAATTAAAAAAATTTTAGGTCACATTAAACAACTTAAATAATGAGGTCTCGAGTTGGGTCTCGAGTCAGGTCTCGAGTCGAGACTGTTGTCTCGAGTTGTGAAGTTTTCAGCCCTTCGAGTCAAGACCTTGTAGTCTCGAGTCGAGACCTGATGGTCTCGAGTTGTAAGTTTCTGATGACCTTTATGATTTCGAGTCGAGACCTTATGGTCTCGAGTCGAGACCTTGTGGTCTCTAGTCGAGATCTGATGGTCTCTAGTCGTGGTCTGATGGTCTCGAATCCTCAGCTGATAGCTGTTAATTGTGAAAACTTAACTGAAATTTCGAAATCTAAGGGATTATGTGATAATGTTTCCTATTTCAGTGCTGATCTAATTTTACCAAGTATTTCGAAAATCATAATCTGTTTATCTAATAACAGTTTTCGAAAATTTTTAGAGGACAAAATCAGATCAAAATAGGAAAAACACTTAATAACCCAAATCATATTCCTAAACATAACAGAATTTTCGAAATTTTCTTAGAACATGATGAACCCTAAAACATAAAACATAAATTCTGGAACCCGAAATCTGGGATTTTAATGATTTCGGAACAGTAACTTAACACATTTGATTTCGGAACAATGATTTAAACATCATAACATAAGATCCGAAAACAATTTTTAGGAATAACTCGAAACAAAGTTTCGAATTTTATTAGGTTTTCAAAAAAAAATATGTTTTCCAGATTTTAATTCCAGAATGATGGATACGAAAACAGAACTGACTAATCAACATATGCTCTGATACCACATGTTGGTTCAGTTCTGTCTATACATGAAGGAAAACAATAAAACATACATTTGGTTGCATCAGCACAGGTTAGCAAAGAATCCATTAAGGGTTGACATGATTGTCATCTTGGTCTGGTTCCTCCTTAGGGTGCTGACTGATGATGGTGGCTTAGTAAACCGATAAGGGAATCGGTATGGAGATGGAGGTCGAAATTATGATGTTATGTGTTATTAGGGTTGTGTCTAATGTGTAACTGTCTAACCCCATAACCTCCACATTATTCTCCTTATATAAGCACCCAGGAGGAAACCTAAATTAGTTAATAAGGGTAATATGGTCCATCAACAATTACCAACTAATTATTTAATAGGTTATTATATATTTTGATCTCTATAATGTAAATGATTATAATGGCTACTAGATTAAATATTAATACGTAATATATTTAATCTTACAGTGAAAAATCAAAGAAAAAATAGTTAGATATGTCAACACAATGAAAACTT
Organism: Helianthus tuberosus; assembly: GCA_030545235.1. NCBI lineage: Eukaryota > Viridiplantae > Streptophyta > Magnoliopsida > Asterales > Asteraceae > Helianthus > Helianthus tuberosus. The sequence continues at coordinate 101,004,714 of CM060371.1, read as the reverse complement.
TGTCAAGTAAGATGGTACAAGTTCTTACCTTTGACCGAGACAACTATAAAGATTCAATCTAATAATGTAGAGATCATAGTGAAAAATGAATGTAGTGTTGTTATGCATGTAAGTATAGATGTGGAACACTTAACACGACGTAGTTTTAGTATATAAACTATGAAATGATACGGTACGGGGTTCCGAGACCCATGACCGATCCACCCAAGTGCATTAAAAGAGTAAACAAGTTGAAGGCAATTCAATTGAGTTTATCTCCTCCTAGTTTTCCCATAATAATAGGAAAATAGTTTCCTCCTACTGCTTCATTTTTAATTCAAACTAGTATTAAGCACCCCCGCGTTGCGGCGGGGGCGAGCACTAATGCCACACTACTTCCAACAATCATCGACACTGAAGTTGCGGTGTTAATGCGAAGAAATTAAACCGAAACGTAAAATACGGAATAAAATAACTAAGTTGATCTAGGACTCGCGCGTTATGATGAACCCGCGTCTATTTTTCCTGTTTGACAGGTTCATCGTAATCTATACATATACAAACCATAATGCATACATTACAACAACCATTGCATTAATATGTTGCAAATTATATTTGTACAAGATTTTGGCCAAATTAATTAGATTATTATAAATAATAATAATAATTTACAAATAAAACAACACAACTTTGAATGAATCAAACCGATTGAATATGGTAAGATAATGAAACCATTATTTGATTAGGGTACAACCACTTAAGCACAATTTACAACTATACATGCATACAAAACAGATTGAACTTGGTAAGATAATGAAACCGATTGAATAATGAAACCATTATTTGATTAGGGTACAACCACTTAAGCACAATTTACAACCATACATGCATACAAAACAGATTGAATTTGGTAAGGTAATGAAACCATTATTTGATTAAGGCACCACTTAAACACAACTTACAACCAATATTTGATTAAGGTACAACCATTTAAACACAACTTACAACCAAACATGCATACAAATGTTTCAAATTAATAGTATATAAATAACTTTTATAAGATCTATTATGTTACCAACTTGTTGTGTTTTGTAAGTTATATATAATTTTTGAAAAAAAAAAACCCAAGCTTAAGGTACAACTCTACCAAACATTAAATTTTTTTTTTGAGAAACCCCCAAAGCTTAAGGTATAAGTTTACTAAACACCAACATGTTGGTAATTTATAATATGGTAATAACCTAGTACTATGCTTTATTTTAGGGTTATTGGATTTTATCACCCCAACTATCAGTCTTTGGCCGTTGTCACCCGCAATTAACACTTTGACACCCGGCACCCCAAATGTCGCAACCCCCGATCCCTGATCCCCGGGAACGGGCGGTCGCGAACCAGCTTCGGTGGTATTGTGTGTCATTTAATTTGGCAGCGGAATTTTTCATCAGGAGCGTAGTTAGGAAATGTTTATCAGAGTAAAATACCACCACTTATATAATTAAACATATTGGGATAAAACCCAAGTTTTTATTACAAGCTGATTTACAGGGATAATTCCGATTTTATTTGAATTAAAACGCCTTCTTTATTTATGTAACTTTTATAGCCACTTTTCCAAGCCTTCAATGTTGTCCAGCTGGCTTCTAATTGGCTTTCACATAGTGCTACCTGAAACGCGTTTTAAAAACATTTGTCAGTAGGAAATACTGGTGAGTGAATCCCAGTTTAATCAAGAAACATTAATTAAATTTAAACAGTATTGAGAGCGATTACAATGTTTATATCTACCCAATTACTCCATTAGTACTGTCAATCCTGACTTGTGGGTCATATTACACATTGGGTAACTCATTGTCCAATGGTAACGTATTGTCATCCCGACTTACTACTCACAGTGTAGTACATTTTGTATACAAAACCCCAACATACCGGCAGTAATTGAAGAATTACAAAGACTCAATCACTGCTAAATTGCATTGTAAAATAGTTAAGGTTTTGTAAAAACTGTTAACAAAAAGGAGATTACTCACATTGCTGCCTTAGATTTTTCGTAAGGGTTTCCTGGTGATAATCTAAAATTTACACAAATGTACACGCGTTAGTATAATAACCCATTTTAACATTAGTAATACCCTTCCCGAGACGGCATTCCAATGACTACGTCAGGCAGAACCACGACAGCCATTACGGAACCCTAGATCAATCGGGCATCGTATCTAATACGTATCCAGGGGTTATAATACTTACAACGGAGCAGAACTTCGTTAATTAGGGGGGTATAATACCCGCGTATTATGCTTTCTATTCAGAATTTAGAGAAAAGAAATCATTGCGAGCGAATTCCAAATGAAATCCGATGGCCTTCTTAAATAGTTGCTGAACTTGGTTCTCTCGCGGCCCGCGTAACACATGAGCTGGGCTTATGCGGCCCGCGTCAAAGCTAGTCAACAGGGTAGCTTGTCCGGATCATCACTAGACTCGACACGATGATGACACGTGTCATCACCGGGCTGCGCCACATTTTGGGACTCTCGCGGCCCGCGTAAACTAATGGGAGGTCTTACGCGGCCCGCCTGAACTTAAGAAATCAAACGAAATCAAGTTCTAACCTTCATACCGCCCGCGTAAGGGTTGGGGTGGGTCTACGCGGCCCGCCTCAACTTAATATTTCTATTTTTATTTATTTTTTTAATGCTATTTAATATATTTGAGGCCCGTTTTCGCGTATGGGGTGTATTTTGGGACATATTGAGTCAATTTAAAATATATTAGGGTGTCGGTTTTATTTAGGGTTGTTACATCATCCCCACCTTGTTTTAGAGCTCGTCCTCGAGATATACTGGAACAATTGCGGATATTTCCTTTGCATTTCTGATTCGAGCTCCCATGTGTACTCAGGTCCTCTTTTGGAGTCCCACTTTAGTTTGACTAGAACTAATCTCTTGTGTTTGAGATTCTTGACTTTCCTGTCTTCAATCTGTAGAGGCCTTTCTACAAACTTGAGTTGTTCATTTACCACTATATCTTTAAGAGGTACTATTTGCGATTCATCAGCTAAGCATTTCTTGAGATTAGATACATGAAATACATCATGTATTCCTGCCATTTCCTCTGGCAGTTGTAGCTGATAGGCTACATGTCCTATTCTTCTAATGATTTCAAAAGGTCCAATATACCTGGGACTTAGCTTTCCTCTTTTGATGAATCTTACTACTCCTTTCCAAGGAGAGACTTTCAATAATACTTTATATCCTACTTGAAATTTTAAGGGTTTGGGTCGGTTATCGACATAGCTCTTCTGTCGATCACGTGCCGCTTTCAGTCGTTCCTTGACTTGAATAATCTTGTCAGTTGTTTCTTGCACTATCTCAGGTCCAGATAGTTGTTTTTCCCTAATTTCTGCCCAACAGACTGGGGTTCAACACTTTCGTCCATAAAGTGCTTCGAATGGTGGAGCATTGATACTTGTGTGATAACTATTATTATAAGAAAATTCTATTAAAGGTAAGTGGTCATCCCAATTACCTCCGAAATTAATTACACAAGCTCTAAGCATGTCTTCTATTGGCTGAATTGTTCTTTCATTTTGTCCGTTCGTTTGAGGATGATAAGTTATGCTCAGATTTAACTTGGTTCCCATGGCTTTTTGGAAACTTGACCAAAAATGAGAGGTAAATCGGCTATCTCTATCAGAAACAATTGATAAAGGAATTCCATGTAATTAAACAATTTCATTTACATACAATTTAGCTAGTTGTTCCATACTGAAAGTTTCCTTCATTGGTAGGAAATGAGCTGACTTAGTTGGCCTATCTACAATCACCCAGATTGTATCATTACCTTTCCTTGTTTTGAGTAATTTAGTAACAAAATCCATTGTTATTAATTCCCATTTCCATACTGGCATTTCTAATTGCTGTAACAAACCTGAGGGTTTCTGGTGTTCAGCTTTAACTTGTGAACAAGTTAAACATCTAGAAACAGAAGCTGCTATGTCCTTTTTCATTCCTATCCACCATAAATTTTTCCTTAAATCCTGGTACATTTTATTATTTCTAGGATGCATCATATACTTAGACTTATGGGCTTCTTCTAATATACGATGACGTAGGTTTCCTAATTTAGGTATCCACATTCTCTTTTTATGGAATCTCCATATTCCATCTATTCCTTGTTCTAATTCTTTTAGCATACCTTTTAGCTTTTCAGTATCTTCCTTGATTACTAATTCTTGGGCTTTTCTTATTTGATCATTTAAATCTACTTGTAGATTTAATTTAAGAGAACGTACGCTTTTTGGCTTTTCATGATACTTTCGACTTAAAGCATCTGCCACTACATTTTCTTTTCCTTCGTGATACTGGATATTACAATCATAGTCACTAAGCATATCCATCCAGGGTCTTGTCTCATATTCAACTCCTTTTGCTCGAAAATATACCTTAAACTCTTATGATCTGTGAATATGGTAAACTTACTACCATAAAGGTAATGTCTCCAAATCTTAAGGGCAAAAATTATAGCTCCTAATTCTAGATCATGGGTTGAATAATTCTCTTCATGATTCTTAAGTTGTCGAGAGGCGTATGCTATAACTTTTTGGCGTTGCATTAATACACATCCATAACCTAACTTGCATTGTAAAATAATTAAGGTTTTGTAAAAACTGTTAACAAAAAGGAGATTACTCACATTGTTGTCTTAGATTTTTCGTAAGGGTTTCCTGGTGATAATCTAAAATTTACACAAATGTACACGCGTTAGTATAATAACCCATTTTAACATTAGTAATACCCTCCCCGAGACGGCATTCCAATGACTACGTCGGGCAGAACCACGACAACCATTACGGAACCCTAGATCAATCGGGCAGCGTATCTAATACGTATCTAGGGGTTATAATACTTACAACGGAGCAGAACTTCACTAATTAGGGGGGTATAATACCCGCGTATTATGTTTTCTATTCAGAATTTAGAGAAAAGAAATCATTGTGAGCGAATTCCAAATGAAATCCGATGGCCTGCTTAAATAGTTGCTGAACCTGGTTCTCTCGCGGCCCGCGTAACACATGGGCTGGGCTTACGCGGCCCGTGTCAAAGCTAGTCAACAGGGTAGCTTGTCTGGATCATCACTAGACTTGACACGATGATGACACGTGTCATCACCGGGCTGCGCCACATTTTGAGACTCTCGCGGCCCGCGTAAACTAATGGGGGGTCTTACGCGGCCCGCTTGAACTTAAGAAATCAAACGAAATCAGGTTCTAACCTTCATACCGCCCGCGTAAGGGTTGGGGTGGGTCTACGCGGCCCGCGTCAACTTAGTATTTCTATTTTTATTTATTTTTAATGCTATTTAATATATTTGAGGCCCGTTTTCGCGTATGGGGTGTATTTTTGGACATATTGGGTCAATTTAAAATATATTAGGGTGTCGGTTTTATTTAGGGTTGTTACACCCAACTTGACTTTTAGTTTATGCTGGCACCACTCAGTTAAATCTTTACTAACTGGTTTTGTTTCTTATCCTACGTGGCACATAGTTGATGAGTTAGACATGATTACGTGGCGAATCTTGATTACGTGGCACATTATGTATGTATAAAAAGCTGCATTCCTAAACCCTGCATCTTCATCATTCTCTCCCTCAATACAAACCTCTCATCTCTCTCTCTCTCCTACTCTCTCCCTCCGCCACCACAATATCCACAATCTCTCTCCCAAACCACACCTGCTCCACCACCATCCGCTTCCTGCTGTTCGGCGGAGCGTCACCTCTAGTGACTTAAACACGACACTATAATAACTCAAAGCCTCCTCAAATCTTGAAACAAATTAAGGGTTGTTATGGTTTGCTTCCTTTTCAGCTAAAGTAACAGCACTAGGGTTTCGTTAGGAAGCCGGTCAATGATGGAGAGGTGGTTGATAACAACATCAACAATTTTGTTAATGCTGTTAGTAAGTAAAAGAGGAAAGATCCGGAACCAAAGGCCGAGTGAGTGTGTGAATTTGGAGAGACGATCGTCGGTTTTACGGAGGATGTTAAGGTCGGTTCCTACGTCAGTGATGCGGAGGGTTAATGGAGGATGGTGGTCGGCGATTGCTTGCATTAATTGCGGAGAGAGAGGGCTTGGGTGAAATAATGGATAAGTTTTTCCTATGAGTCGCCGGAAGGGGAAGAGTTGGAGGAAAAGACGGTGGAGATACGGTGGGCGGTGGTGAAGTTAGAGAGAGAAATGGGGCGTGCACAGGCTAACAAGAGTTGGCGAAGGTAGTTGGATGGTGGTGGTATCTGGTGGTAGTGTAACTCTCTGCCGGCAGGTGGTGGTTGTAGGGATGTTAGATCTGGTTGTAAGTGAAGTTCTTGATCTTGGTTTTGTTGGTAATCAAGATTTGCCACATAATCATGTCCAACTCATCAACTATGTGCCACATAGGATAAGAAACAAGCCCAGTTGGGGGTGCCGGGTGTCAAAGTGTTAGTTACGCGTGGCAACGGCCAAAGATCGATAGTTTGGGGTGATAAAATTCAATAACCCTTTATTTTAGGACCTATAGTTGTTTATTTCAACAAATGTAATCGTATTTTCATTTTATGAAATCAAGCAGATAGAAATTGGTTTCTCTTCTTGTTATATTCTTGGAGTTTGGTTAACTCAAATCAACCTAACAGTAGTTTTCATCAATTTTGTTTAACCTATCCATTGAAGGTAGCATTCATTTCGTTGAATGTAACGAAATCGGAATTGGAATTCGTGTAGGAATTAAAATTTGATTTGTAATTTAGGCGCGTTTGTTTCACATAATGGAATGGAATCTGAATGGAATTACAATACATATTTTGTTCCTTATGTTATTGTTCAATTCCTATTCCTTTTTCTTTTTTTAAACGAACAACGTAAGAAATAAAATTTACATTCAAATTCCATCTAGATTTCATTTTATTCTATTAAACGAACACTACCTTAACGTTACTGTGATGAAATAGTGATTTTTCAACCTCCATGAGTGCTTTTTGTAAAGATTATGTGTTAAACACTTTGATTCACACACATTATATGAATCCTTTCAAACACTAAAAACTTATTAGTGATTTTTGTTAAATGTTTATGTTGATGTTTGTGACAATGTTAAGAATAATCTTCAGTAGTCATGTGCGATTGTTTAAATTGATGCAAAGTTTAGGTGTGGGTATCTTGACCATAATGTGTTGGAAACCTTATGTGTTAACATATTTACATGTATATGTTGTTTGTATGAGTTTGTATGAAATTTAACTAGGAATGGTGAATGAGAATTGAAAGTTTGGGATAGTTGGATGAATGTGCGTTGTTATATATATGTATGGAAAAACCATTGTTCTTGTTATGACTTATGAATCGCTCACGTCATTGTATATATGAAATTGTAGTTTATTTGCATAAATCTAAATTTCGTATGCTAGATATGAACTGAATATAACATAAATTACATGCTTGTGTCCAACAAACATGAAGCAAAAGAAATTTAAGAACCCCGTAGTAAGTTACACCACTCTGCCGTAGTGATAACCTTCACACAAGTTTGGAGTTAAAGAATGCAAAAAATAAAAAAAGAATTAGTGATTGGCACAAGAAGAAACCAGTCTGGCGCAACCTTGTGTCAGTTCTGACGCAATACAGATGACATCAGTCAGGGGCGCAACCTTCTGCCTAGGTGGCACAACCTTGCGCCTAGGGGGCACAACCTTGCGCCTGGTTCAGAGCTGCAATTTACAGCTTTGCCTTTTGTACGTAAAAACTTCGTAACTTCTCGAAAACTCATCCGTTTCGTTTCAAACTTGTTTCTAATTGATCGTAAAACATTTACCCACATTTCTAACTTGTGAACCCATGATCCGGATTCACAAAAATTTTTTCTACGCTATTGATTTCTATATATATATATATATATATATATATATATATATATACTACTTTAATAAGCATATAGGAAGGACAAAAATGGTCATTTGCCACTTTACAACCATTTGAAGCCCATTGTACAAGCTTTAAAGCACAAACGTGTTGAAAAATCCATTCAACACGCGGACCAGCTCACATAAACTAACAGGATCTCTTTGACCCGGTTTACTCAAATGGATCCAATATATACTTTCTTTCACTCAATCTAAACCCTAATATTCATTTCATTACAATCCGCCCCCATGCTTCTTCTCTTTCTCTCTCTCTCTCTCTCTCTCTCTCTCTCTCTCTCTCACCAGACGCGGTGTCTGCATGCGACGGATTTCACCGGCGATTTCACCATCCTTCTTCTCAGGTACCGTATTTTTAACGTTATCGGCATTTTTTGTGAAATTTTAGGGTTTGACTTAGATCTGTGAAATTTTAGGGTTTCTTTCTCTGGCGATTCCGACATCAGATCTACCGGGTTCAACTTCTTTTAGGGTTTCTTTCTCCGGTGGAAAAAGATCCAGGTACTTTTTTTTGGCCAAATGTTTTCTTAGATCTATCGTACCACCGTCGACTTAGAGGTTGTTTTGTTTGTTCTGTTATATGTGGTGTATTTTGGTCCATTTTATGAAATTACGAATGGGTGGTTCAAGATTTTAATAGATTTCATTATCAGGGTAAAAAGATAATTGTTTGGATTATAAGTAATAGTTGGTTTTAGATAAAATTGTTCATATAAAATTTATCACATTTTTGTTTTTGTTTTTTTTTTGTTTGTTTAGTTGATAATAATGAAAATAATTATAATATCGAGTCACGAGGGTTGGATCCTGTGAGTCTAAAGCCTCTATTCTATTATATGGGTTTTTGTTTTAAGTTTTCTTGATTATGTATGTTTTAGACTTCATTTAAGCTGTTAGACAAAGCAATTGATTCTAGAATCAACTTCTTTGATTCTGCTGAAATGTAAGTTTTTAGTGAATAATGAATAATTTGGTTTGAGATTTGTTAAGGTATCCGGTGCCGCAGCGGGCGGAAAGTTATGGATGCAGTGAAGAGTATCATGTTGGCTGGAGATAGTTAATTTCAGCAGTTGCAGGTAAATTTATTATTGGTTGGTTTTGTTGATGTGATCAACTGTTTGATTCTTTATTAATATTTCCTAGAACTTTATATATATCCTGATCAGCATAACAATTACAAATAGATTTTTGGCTACACTTCAGTTAGCGACATTGGTTTCGTTGTTAGTAGGACTTTTAAATCAGTGACAACTGACTTCAAGTCTCATGTTTCTTATGTAATCAGGTAAGATCAATCAGGATGGGCGGCTCCTATGCATTGGGTCTCTGTGGGGTTGCATGTGGAAGGAATGATCTCTTTTATGAGATCGGCATTGGTGGTCCTTGGTTTGGAACTCCTTTTTTGTTTTCGTTTATTGAAATGACAATTTTAACCAGTTCGTTTACATTGCTATCTTCTTTGCATTTTAGGGAAAACTACGAGCAACTCAAGCAAACCCTGATGTTTTCTTTGCATTTTAAGGGGAACATGGGTGCTTCTCTCCCATGGCATACAAAACTCGGCCGCTCGCCATATTTAACATATAAAAAAACTTTATATGTTAAATGTGGCGGGCTTCCGCTGATAACCTGTGTTTTGTATGCCCTGTGGAGAGATGCGCCCATCTTCCCCCTAGAAAGCATAGAAAACCTTAGGCTATTGAACCCGCCGCAAGTGAAACCGACAACGAATCAGGTTAAAACTCTAAACAGCTTTGCTCTTGCATAAAATTATAACTCTTTTTAATAAACTTTTTGAATTTAAAGTAAAAATTGATTTAAAGTAATGAATCAGGTTAAAACTCTAAACAGCTTTGCACTTGCATCAAATTATAACTCTTTTTAATAAACTTTTTGAATTTAAAGTAAAAATTGATTTAAAGTAATGAATCAGGTTAAAACTCTAAACAGCTTTGCACTTGCATCAAATTATAACTCTTTTTAATAAACTTTTTGAATTTAAAGTAAAAATTGATTTAAAGTAATGAATCAGGTTAAAACTCTAAACAGCTTTGCACTTGCATCAAATTATAACTCTTTTTAATAAACTTTTTGAATTTAAAGTAAAAATTGATTTAAAGTAACGAATCAGGTTAAAACTCTAAACAACTTTGCACTTGCATCAAATTATAACTCTTTTTAATAAACTTTTTGAATTTAAAGTAAAAATTGATTTAATGTAATGAATCAGGTTAAAACTCTAAATAGCTTTGCACTTGCATCAAATTATAACTCTTTTTAATAAACTTTTTGAATTTAAAGTAAAAATTGATTTATTTTTTTTTTATGACAAAAAATTGAACAGTAACCTGTCAAGAAAGACTTTTCGAAACCTTTTTCAGAAACCTACATCCTGATTTTACAGTTGAACAATTTGTGATTTTACAGGTTCATGTCCTAATTGTGGAGCAAAACGATTTCAATTTGAATTTGATACCTTTTGTTGTATGAGTGGGAAAACTGTGTTAGCAAACTTTAAAATTCCAGAGGAATTGTACCGACTTTTCACGTCTCAAGATGAAATTGGAGATATGTTTAGGCAAAACATATGTGCTTATAACACCAATTTTTCTTTTGCCTCAATGGGTGTGACATTGGATGATACATTGAACAATATGAGAGACGGCGTATATACTTTTCATGCACATAAAGGAATATATCACAGAATCGACCAATTAGTTCCGAGGGATGGGACCCCTAGGTACTTGCAGTTGTATTTTTTACGATCCTGATATTGAGTTAGATCACAGACTCTGATGGCCAAATCTTGATCGGCGTATTACTCATATTTTAACACGCGTTCTTTCTACAAACCCATATGTCGATACATTTAGAAGACTTGCGGAACTAGGACCTCTGGAAAACTATAGAGTCACTTTGAATACTTCGGTTGAACTTGACCAAAGGGTGTACAACCGACCAACGACATCGGAGGTATATATAATATTATATTAATTGCAATTATTTAATAGTATTGCTTATTTTACTTACTTATAGTTCACAATTATATAGGTTGCTGGTATTTGGGTTGAAGGTAATGACAATATCACATCGTATAAACGAAGTATTGTTGTGTACGGTAGGTCTGAATATAGACAAACTATTCAGCCGTACTTTAGTTGTTACGATCCATTGTCGTATCCTCTATTTTTTTCCTAATCGTGAGTCGGGTTGGCATGCTAACATACCACGTCACGGAGTATCAATCAATGAGGTTCGCAACAATGACAACATCGAAGGAGAAATGGAAGGTACCAACAATTTGTTATCCTTTTTAAGTGAAGATCATAAAAATAGCGTAATGCGTTTTATTTTTATTAACTGTTTGTTTTTAATACATCTTCATCGTTCAGAGGCTAACACACGAAGTGGTAGAACAACCGTGGCTATGCGAGAGTACTACTGTTACAAGTTCCAGATTCGTTCTACCGAAAATGTGCTTTTGTTCGGTGGTAGGCTGCTACAACAGTTTGTGGTTGCTGTTTACATAAAAATTGAGACGTCACGCTTAGAATTTTGTGAGAGAAACCAGGCTAAGATTCGGGCCGAATTGTACCAAGGTATTGTGGATTGCGTCAATACTGGTGAGGTTCATGCAAACAGAGTCGGGAAAAGAATTGTGTTGCCTGCATCTTTCATCGGGGGGCCTCGCGACATGCGACGTCGGTTTCTAGATGCGATGACTTTAGTTCAAGATGACGGCAAGCCTGATGTATTCCTTATACTGACATGTAATCCTAAGTGGCCTGAGATATGTGATAATTTACATGTTGGTCAAGCTGCACAAGATCGTCCAGACCTTGTTTCAAGAGTGTTCCGGGCTAAATTAGAAGATCTTAAGGATCAACTCTTCAAGAAACATGTCCTCGGGAAAGTTAAGGCATACGTCAATGTCATCGAATTTCAAAAGCGGGGTTTGCCGCACGCACATTTTCTCCTAATCATGTACCCGCAACACAAGATCAATAAAGCGGGCCATTATGATAAGGTTGTGTGTGCTGAAATTCCTAACAAACTAAGATATCCCAGATTGCATGAGATGGTTGTCAAGCATATGATTCACGGTCCGTGCGGCAATTTACGATCAAGCAGTCCTTGTATGCAGGGTGATCCTAAAATTTGTCGTTTTCGCTATCCTAGACAATTTAAAGAACAGACGACACAAGGAGAAGATTCGTATACGTTGTATCGAAGGAGAGACACCGGGATAGAAGTGGACCTACGAGGACAAACACTTGATAATAGATGGGTGGTCCCATATAACCCAAGGCTTTTGATGATGTTTAACTGCCACATGAATGTTGAAGTTTGCTTAAGTATAAAATCTGTGAAATATCTTTTTAAATATGTTTATAAAGGACATGACAAACAGGTTATTCAAGTCAATCAAAGTGAGCCAGGGGTTGTTATTAATGAGATAAAAAGATTTCAAGATGCACGCTACATATCGCCCCCAGAGGCTATGTGGCGCATTTTTTCCTTCTCTCTTTCTCAAATCTTTCCTGCTGTTCTAGCCTTACAACTTCATCTCCCAAATAATCAGATGGTTAGATTTAGAGATGATGACATAATGCCTAATATTGTTGATATGGAAAGGGATAAGAGAACAATGCTAACAGCATTTTTTGAAATAAATAGAAACGATGAAATAGCCAGGGTACATTTGTATAAAGATTTTCCAAAACACTTTACGTGGAATGGAAGCACACGTCGTTGGAGTCGTCGTTTCGGTAAAAAACAAAGAGATCGTATCGTTTCCGCTAATCCAGCCGAAGGAGAAAGGTACTACTTATGCCTACTTTTGTCAAATGTCAGAGGGCCTACTTCTTTTGAACATCTTTAAACAGTTAATGGTCAACGGTGTGAGACATTTCGGAAAGCAGCTCTTGAGTTAGGCTTAATAGAAGACGATGAATATCTATCACAATGTCTAGAAGAAGCCTCTACATTTCAGTTTCCCAATGCTCTTCGAAGGTTATTTGCTACCATAATGATTTTTTGCCAACCTGGAGATATTCGAAAGTTATGGAATGACCACTTTGAATCACTGTCTGAAGATCATCGGTTACACTGTCAAAGTATAGAACGAGTTCAAAATATGGTTCTTACCGAAATTAGTGTCTTGGTACAATCCATGGGTAAAAATATCAATGAATTCGACCTTCCTAAGATAACAGACGATGTTAACTTACAAGATGCAGGTTATCGTGAGTTACAAGAAGAGTATGGGATTTTTTTGGAACCTGAACACTTGAGTGCCAAAGATTCACTTAATCCGGACCAAAAAAACGTGTTTGATGAGATCATGATGCATGTTGATAATGATCTTCCAGGCGTGTTCTTTATTGATGGCCCAGGTGGAACTGGAAAAACAGTTTTGTACATTGCCTTGCTTGCTGAAATTCGGTCACGTGGTCTTATTGCTCTCACAACAGCTTCATCAGGTGCAGCGGCTAATAATATGCCAGGAGGTAGAACGGCTCGCTCAATATTCAAGATTCCTCTTAATCTTGAAAATAATTCAATGTGAAATATCAAAAAACAGAGTGGGGCCGCTAAACTGATTCGGTCTGCCAAAATAATCATATGGGATGAAGCGTCTATGGCTAAACGACAGGCGATAGAGGGAGTCGATCGTATATTCCAAGACATTATAGGCGTTAGTCTCCCATTTGGTGGGAAGATAATGGTTATGGGAGGTGACTTCAGACAGGTGTTGCCGGTTATTAAACGTGGCACTCGAGCACAGATTGTAGACTCCAGCGTACGAATGTCATCTCTTTGGTCTTTGACTAGCGCTGAAAGATCCATGCTTTTCTAAATTTCTTTTAAGAGTCGGCGATGGAACTGAAGAACCAATCGAAGGAAACTATATTCGCATACCCGATGACATGACAATTCAGTGCAACAACAGAGAAAACGCTATAAAAGAATTGATCCATGCCATCTTTCCATCAATTGAAGATAATGTATATTCTTCAGATTATATAATCTCTAGAGCAATATTGTCCACTAAAAATGAGAGTGTTGACGAGATTAATAATCAAATGATTGAAAATTTTCAAGGGGAGGAAAAAGTTTATTACAGTTTTGATGAAGCTGAAGACGATCAGCGTAACTTCTATCCGATCGAGTTCTTAAACTCGCTAAATGTTAGTGGTTTGCCGCCTCATAAGTTTCGTTTAAAAATTGGATGCCCAGTAATATTGTTACGTAATATCGATCCATCACATGGCCTGTGTAATGGCACGCGGTTGATATGTAAGGGTTTCATGCGAAATGTTATTGATGCGGAAATTGCAGTCGGTCAACATGCCGGAAAAAGAGTTTTTTTGCCAAGAATCCCTCTAACCCTTTCTGAAGATGACATGTTCCCATTCAAGCTGAAAAGAAAACAATTTCCAATTCGACTTAGCTTTTCCATGACGATTAATAAAGCTCAAGGTCAAACAATTCTGAACGTTGGTATTTATTGATGGTGCATGCGTCTGTCGACTTCGTCTTGTATCGAGTCTTGTACGTAGAATGTTAGATCAGTGCACGTATTTCAAGATATTGAGATTTCGCTTGAAAGAGGAGATTTCGCTTGAAAGAGTCTTGTACAGTCTCAAGCGAAATCAACATGTTAGATTTCGCTTGAACTGACATCTTGTCACTCTCAAGCGAAATCAAGTCTCTATATATATGTGTTCAAGCGAATTCATTTGTAACAGTTTTCCGGTTGAGCCACGAAGTGCTGCCGAAGTGTCGTCTCAGTGTAAAACGTTATAGAATCAATACTACGACAGTTTTAAGTGATATACTAGCTGAATTGATCTCAGTTTGTTTGTTTCCGCCTTTCAAACTGAGCATAACTCTTCTGATCGACTCATTCAGGTCTGTAAACGATCCTACAAGTGGTATCAGAGCTCAGGAAGAAGAGTTATTATCAATTCAGTCGAAAATTCTGATTTCTACACTTTCTTTTTCATAATTCAAAACTTTTTACGGTTAAAATCGGCTAAAATTCTCACAGATTGTGCGCATTAGTGTTTTAACAAAGCCTTGAAAGTTTCAGGACTAAAATCGATCTAAAACTTACAAAAATTTAGTTTTCGCTTGAAAACATGCATGAGATGATGACATCAGCAGCTCTTCAAGCGAAATCTGTCTCGTATTTCGCTTGAAAACCGGGATTTTGCTTGAGTTTTCGATCTGGTTTCGCTTCAAATCTGCCATTTCGCTTCAGTTGATTATTTCGCTTGAATCACATATTTCGCTTCAGTCTGTGATTTCGCTTGAAAGAAGTGTAGGTTCAAGAGAAATAGGGTATTTAGCTTGAACTCGGTGATCTCGCTTGAACAGGGATTTCGCTTGAGAACTAGTGATTTCGCTTGAGTACATCGTTTGAGAAGTTTTGAAAATCCGAAACATGGACGAGGATTTTTACAACGCATTCGCTACTCCGGTTACCCCAATTACTATTGCACAGAACACGATGTTGGAAAATGAGACGGGGACGATGCAAAAACCACCTAAACTCGTGAACATCGAGGAGTATAAGGGTTGGGAAGGTCGGTTTGAAAACTGGGTACAAGCTAACTATTTAGATGCTTGGGAATGTGTTGAGACAAATACGTTCGACCAATGAATGATGATGAAGAGAAGATTGCTATTAAAGATCTAAGTGTCGATGCTAGAAAGAAATACAAAGATGAGAAAATGATGCTAAGTCTTTTACAACAAGCTATGAAGGAAGATATTTTGGTTCTATTGCAACATAATGGAACTTGTTATTCAATCTGGAAAGCATTAAGCTTGAAATTTCATGGAAGCGAAGAAATGGTTAAAAACAAGAAATCACTTTTGAAAAAGGAATTTGATCTGTTTCGTGGATTGAAGAATGAAAGTACAAAGAAAATCGTTGAACGATACTGCAATTTGTTAGCCAACATGAAGAGATTCGAGAAAACTAATGAAGAGTTGAACGCAAAACTAGCTGATGCATTGCCATATGAGACTTGGGGCACATATCTCATGATGTTGAGGAACAAGAAATGTTTTAACAATCTGACAATAAGCAAGTTCATTGAAAAGATTGAGGCTCAGGAAATGGAATAGAGAAAGGCTTTGAGAATGAAAGATTTTGACGGTGAACAAGACATCGGACTGTATTACAAAGGTGGTGTCAGTGATAAAACCACAAATCTTTCACCAAAAATTCAAACTGCATTCAATACAAAGAGTTCATCTGAAAGTTCTTCTAAAGGATCAAATAGCAACACAAGCTTTTCATCATATCCGACATTTGATCCGAACATTTCAGCAACAAAGAATGGCAAAAAGCTGAGTGTAATATTGTTTTGAATCTAGAAAATGATGAAGATTATTCAGCAGAAATTGCTAAAAGCCACATGTCTTTGTTGGGAACAGTGTTAGAATCTTATGGTAGTTTTGTTGCAGGTCGGATCGGAAATCCTATGTTGAAAAAAGAGGATTACGATCAAATCGACGCTAAGGAAATGGAATTGATGGATATTAAATGGTGTTTGGCTAGTGTGTTGAGACGAGCTGAGAAATTTAAGCAGATCACAGGAAGAGATGATTTACGAGAAGCTAATATTTCTACTTTAGGTTTTGATAAATCTAAAGTCACATGTTTTCGTTGCAGGGAAAAAGGACACTTCATGTCACACCCCCAAAATCCACCTGCGGAATACCACCGCTTGGAGGCGTGACTGACCAGGATCCAGCCACCAATCATATTGAACATGCAAGTTAAAAGATATAAAAGTTTAACCAATACAATTGGTGTCCAAACAAAACATAGTTAAGTTGCAAGCGGAAGCATAATGTTTAAAACCATAATCATAAGTTTAAATGTTCCAGAGTTTAACATGGCACGCAGCTGTCCATGTCCCACAACGACTCTCTTCCATGCAAGCTCCAGCTAAGTACCTATTGTCCTGCAAAGCATGTAGTAACGAGTCAACAACAAGTTGAGTGAGTTCACAGTTGGGTGTTCGTTTTAAGTTGTTTCGAAAACAGTTTCCTTTATCTGGCATCATGCCATGGGGGTTACCCCGTAGTTAAAAACGTGACTTGTTTATTCCCGGTTACTCTGGCAATCCAGCCGTGGGGGCTACCCCATGTTAGTTATCTGGCATTTCGGCCGTGGGGGCTACCCCATGTATACACTAGACTCGTTACCATATCGACTGCTGACTGTAGTCATGTTTATGTGCCCTGAAACTGTCAATGTCTATCATCATTGACGTGCCCCAGATCCATTAGTTCACGCCCGTCCTCTGCGGCACGGTGTGAGGTTTGTCAGACCTAAATAGCGCTATCTAACTAATGACCCGCTCGCCATTGGCCCGGCGATTAAGTCGATATAAAAAGGAGGGACTTCGCGATAGAGTTTTGGTCTAGTACGAGTTATCTGTCCACGAGGACGAGGAATTACATTCCTGAACCAATACTGTCCTACCCAAGGAGGACGAGGAATCCACGTTCCTTAACCCCATTCCCAACCCAGGGAATCCCATGCTTTGTAGAGGGTGTGAACTCACCTTGGTTTGCTCGGCAGGTACACAGAAAAGTCAATCAAGTTGTAAGTGGTCAACTACGTCCTAACATAGATACCATTCATGTCAGATTCAAACCAAGTAGTGCACGTATTTTCTACACGTATTCATACACAAGTAACGATCATGGCATACTCGTCTATCATGGCAGTTCAACAACAGTGCACAACATACTCAATTAACAATACACAGAAAGCCCATACATTCGGCCCACTAACTTAGGCCCGTAACTGTGCAAGTCCAGTCCAGCGAGTGTGCGTACATGGTCTCGAGTCGAGACTGTGCGATCTCGAATCGAGACTGTGCGATCTCAAATCGAGACTGTGCGATCTTGGATAATGCTTATGAGTTCTTGAGTTATGCATGAACTAGTCGAGACTAGGTGATCTCGAGTCGTAACCGGACCCGCAACCGAGGTCTCGAGTCATGTTGCTTTGTGTGCTAATCAAGTGTGGTCTCGAGTCGAGACTAGGGGTCCTTGACTCGCAACTTAGTGTCGAAACCGTGATCTCGAGTTGTCATCCATGTGGTCTCGAGTCGAGACAGGAGGTCTCGACAGGAACACCTGCTGACTTCCGACATTGTACTAAACCAATGAGGTTTTGATTTCATGCAACAATTGTGTACTATCCACTAAACATGTTTTCTTGTCTAGTTAGTAACCAAAATGGATCAAACAATCAGATTTCAAATATTCATAACACATTCATATCATATTCAACAAGTCCTTCATATATTCAAGTCATGTTCATGTTGATCATCAAACTTGTTCATCATATTTTTGGGTTTTTAGCATTAGTCATAGTCATAACATAAACAACCATCAAAACACTTGAACATACTCATCTAATGGTTTCAAATCATCACATAAAATCTCAACTCGACTCTACACTAATCCGATTAACACATATGCGAGCCGGTTTCATGAACACCCACATTTAACGGTTTGAATCACATTTAGACACAAGATATCATGAGCTCATTGTGCAATATATCTGAAATCAAAACATGTTAGCCGAATAACATCATTATATATAACATCATCATACAAAATAAATACCTAGCATGCATCACTAACCTATGTCATGACACATCAACACCTTTAATCATGTATAAACATGTATTTGCAAAGAAATCACTAACCGGTTCAAGTGTGGATTCAAAGGTGTGAAGTAGTAATGGATGAAGCTTCCAAATGTGTGTGTGTGAGCCGATCCGAGAACTCCTTGTGGTCACCGGTTTGATCCGAGAAGGAGGAGAAGAGATGTGATGTTTGATTTCTAGGTTTTAGTGAGAGAGAGAGTATGGGAGTGTGTGTGTTGTCCAAGAAAAATGGCAAAGATGGCTAGGAGTATAATATATACTAGTTCTTAAGTTGTTTACCCTAGTGGGTTTTCGAGTGGGGTGGAGAGGAGCATGGCCCAACCCGGCCCAACTGTTACTGTTCACTCGAGACCGCATGGTCTCGAGTCGTGTCCTTGTGTCTCGGTTCACATAATCACACTCATACATACAAGCATACATATAACATAACATATAATCACATAGGATGTTCACATATATCATTACACCAATACGTCAACTAGTCACATAATGTTTCAAGTAGGTTACACTAAGATACAACGAAAGGTTCTAAATTTCGAGTTGTCACATCATCCCCAAATTGAAAGAAATTTCGTCCTGAAATTTGGTAAGCACTCACTGAGGAAGCTAGTTAAGTTGTATGGTTTTCCTGGTTTTCCTGGGGTGTCACATCCACCCCCCGTTGATCTGGAATTTCGTCTCGAAATTCCGTAGCTTCAGCCTCAGTAGTGGTTGTACTGTTTGAGAACAGTTGGGGATACTTTTGTTTCATCCGATCTTCGCGTTCCCAGGTGAACTCTGGGCCGCGACGTGAGTTCCAACGAACTCGAACGGGAGGTATTCTAGTGCTCTTGAGGACCTTAACATCCCGGTCCGTGATTTCGACTGGTTCCTCAACGAATCGTAACTGCTCGTCGATAGTGAGTTCCTTCAGAGGAACTATGTGGGTCTCATCTAACAGACATTTCTTCAGATTCGACACGTGAAAAACGTTGTGAACTGCACCGAGTTCTGCTGGTAAGTTCAGTCTGTAGGCCACCCTGCCTATTTTCTCAATGATTTCGAAAGGTCCAACGTATCGTGGGTTAAGTTTGCCTCGTTTACCAAAACGAACCACACCCTTCCAGGGTGAAACTTTGAGTAGTACCCGCTCCCCAACCTGGAGCTCTAGTGGTTTCCTGCCCTTATCGGCGTAGACTTTCTGACGGTCACGAGCTGCCGCCATGCGTTTTCGTATCTGAGCAATTTGTTCAGTTGTGTCTACCACATGTTCTGGACCAGTGATCTGACTATCCCCCACCTCTGCCCAACAAAGAGGTTTCCGGCATTTACGCCCGTACAATGCCTCAAACGGAGCAGCTTTAATGCTGGTGTGGTAGCTGTTATTATACGAGAATTCCACAAGTGGCAGATGCTTTTCCCAGCTGTTGCCAAAGTCGATTACACATGCGCGAAGCATGTCTTCTAAGGTTTGAATAGTGCGCTCGGACTGCCCGTCCGTCTGAGGATGATACGCTGTGCTCATGTCTAATCGTGAGCCAAAGGATTTGTGCATTGCTTGCCACAGTTCTGAAGTAAAACGCGCATCCCGATCCGAGATAATAGAGGTGGGCACCCCGTGCCTCGAAACAACTTCCTTGAGGTATATGTCTGCTAAAGTGGAGAACTTATCCGTTTCCTTAATAGCCAAGAAGTGAGCAGACTTTGTGAGTCGATCCACGATCACCCAAATAGTATCATTTCCGCGCTGGGACCTAGGCAGGCCAGTAACGAAATCCATGGAAATTTGCTCCCATTTCCATTGTGGTATTTCTGGTTGTTGGAGTAGGCCTGAGGGTTTCTGATATTCAGACTTGACTCTTGCACAAGTCAAACACTTGCTGACGTAAGTTGCTATGTGGGCCTTCATGCTAGGACACCAATACGTAGTTTTGATGTCGTGGTACATTTTATCCGAACCAGGATGTACCGAGTAGCGAGACTTGTGTGCTTCGTCCATCACGAGCTCTCGTAGGTTGCCGTAGAGTGGGACCCAAATGCGCCCCGTTACGTAGTAAGCAACATCTTCCTTCTGTTCCATGCGTTGCCTCGAGCCGCGTAGGGCTTCAGCCCTGACGTTTTCTGGTTTTAATGCTTCCATCTGAGCATCTCGTATTTGGGAGGGAAGACTAGAATGTATAGTGAGTTGTAAAGCTCGCACGCGCTTAGGTGCAGTGTCCTTTCGACTGAGGGCATCAGCCACAACATTGGCCTTGCCCGGGTGATACCTGATTGAGCACTCGTAGTCATTCAGTAGCTCGACCCACCATCGTTGTCGCGTATTCAGTTCCTTCTGCTTGAAGATATGTTCGAGGCTCCTGTGATCGGTGTAGATGGCGCACTTGGTACCATACAGGTAATGCCGCCATAACTTAAGTGCAAAAACGACAGCTCCCAGCTCTAAGTCGTGTGTAGTGTAGTTTCTTTGATGAACCTTGAGTTGGCGTGAGGCGTAGGCTATAACCTTGTCTCGTTGCATCAATACACAACCAAGACCTTGAATTGATGCGTCACAGTAAACCACAAAGTCGTCTGTGCCTTCCGGCAAGGAAAGGATAGGTGCGCTGCAAAGTCTATCCTTTAGATGCTGAAATGCTAATTCCTGTGCATTTCCCCATTGATAAACAATGCCTTTCTGCGTTAGCAAGGTGAGAGGCTGTGCGATCTTAGAAAAATCCTTTATGAATCTCTTGTAGTAACCTGCCAAACCCAAGAATTGGCGAATCTCCTTTGGTGTACAAGGTGCAGGCCAGTTCTTAATCGAGTCTACCTTGGATGGATCAACGTGAATCCCATCCTTGTTCTCCACATGGCCTAGGAAATGGACTTCTTGAAGCCAGAAGTCGCATTTCGAGAACTTTGCATAAAGCTGTTCTGTTCGAAGGAGTTCCAGAATGAGTCGTAGATGCTGCTCGTGTTCCTCCTGACTCTTAGAATAGATCAGGATGTCGTCGATGAAGACTATAACGAACTTGTCCAGGTAAGGCTTGCACACCCGGTTCATCAAGTCCATGAAAACCGCAGGTGCGTTTGTCAGCCCAAAAGGCATGACCAAAAACTCATAGTGCCCATAGCGAGTTCTGAAGGCTGTTTTGGAGACGTCCTCTTCTCGGACTCTCAGCTGGTGGTAACCCGATCTCAAATCGATCTTCGAATAGTAGCTCGACCCTTGCAGCTAGTCAAACAAGTCGTCAATGCGTGGTAGAGGATAGCGATTCTTCACTGTCACCTTGTTGAGTTCCCGGTAGTCGATGCACATTCTGAAGGTACCGTCCTTCTTCTTCACAAATAGTACTGGAGCTCCCCAGGGCGATGAGCTAGGATGAATAAAACCCTTATCCAAGAGTTCTTGTAGTTGTGTAGAGAGTTCTTCCAACTCTGATGGAGCTAAACGATAGGCGCAGCTCCAGGAGCTAGTTCAATCTGAAACTCGACCTGGCGATGGGGCGGAAGACCAGGTAATTCCTCAGGAAATACCTCCGGATAGTCGCGTACAACTGGAAAATCTTCTATCTTCTTCTCTTTTTCCGAGGTGTCAGTAACGAGAGCCAAAATGGCAGTGTGGCCCTTTCGCAAGCACTTCTGGGCCTTAAGGAGAGAGATGACGTTCTCTACGGCACTCCTCTTGTCGCCGCGAATCATGAGAGGTTCATTACCGGAGCCTGGAATACGAACGACCTTCTCGTTGCAAATAATCTCTGCTCGGTGTTGGGATAACCAATCCATCCCAATGACAACGTCGAAACTACCCAAAACGATAGGAATGAGGTCGATAGAGAAGGTCTGGTTAGCGAGAACAAGTTTACAACCCTTGACTACGTGTGTGGCCACTAAACTCTTACCATTTGCTAGCTCTACAGTGTGCTTGTTGTTCAAGGGTGTTGGAATACGCTTAAGCATTCGACTAACTTCTAGTGATATGTAGCTAGTATCGGCACCCGAATCAAATAAAACTGTAACATAAAAGTCGTCGAGAAGGAACTTACCCGCCACAACATTGGGGTCATTCCTTGCTTCACCTTGGCCGATCACGAACGCCCGCCCCCTGGCACCATTGTTGTTGTTGTTCCCATTGTTACCATTCCCCTGATTGTTGTTGTTGTTGTTGTTCTGGTTCTTGTTCAGTTGGGGACAATCTCTCTTGAAATGGCCTTCAGCTCCACACTGAAAGCACCCTTTGTAATCACCCTGCTGCTGCTGGCGCTGGTTCTGTTGAGCTTGTTGACGATTCTGATTGGCGGGGTATAAGCTCCTGCAATCCTTTGTAGCGTGACCTGGCTTGTTGCACCACTGACAGTTACCCCTGGTGCACGGCCCGCTGTGGTGCAGGCTGCAGCGATTGCATTTGGGGTGGTTCCCTTTGTACCCACCCTGACTTTGACCACCAGATGATTGCTGACTAGGGCTCTTGTGGTCATCAGTCTTTCTCTGCTGAGACTGGGACTGAACAGAAGTCGACCCCTTACTCGAAGCTCCATCCCATTTCCGTTTGTTGTCACTAGGGGTACCTGAGGTAGTTGTCGCACCTATGCGCTTTGGCAACTTGTTCTGCTCCACCGCTTAGTCAGTAAGACGGTGAGCCAATTGCACGACTTGCTGGATGGTAGCAAGGTTTGCTGAAGTCACATGACTTTGGATCTCTGGCACCAAGCCCTTAAGAAAGAGTTCAATTCGCTTAAATGGAGGGTCCACCATAGTAGGACACAGTAAGGCAAGCTCATTCGACCTCTTAGTATACGCCTCAATTTCTGACCCCGTCATCTTGAGGTTGAAGAACTCGACTTCCAGCTTATGAATGTCATCACGACTGCAGTATTCCTCCTTGATCATTTCCTTAAAAGTTTCCCATGGGGTGGCGTTGGCAGCAACCAACCCCAGCATCTGAACCTGAGCGTTCCACCACGTGAGGGCTAAACCCTCGAGAGTACCGGTAGCATACTTCACCCTGCGCGCCTCAGGGCATTCACACATTTCGAACACAGATTCTAGTTTCTCAAACCAGTGGAGGAGACCTACTGCTCCTTCAGTGCCGCTGAAAGTGGTTGGTCGGCAGTCCATAAAAGTCTTAAAGGTGCACACAGGTGGCTGAACATGTTGACCTATCGAGGGTGAAAGAAAAGACAGAGTTTAACACAAAGGTTGGTTCACGAGAGTAGGATCTAAAGATCCTAGAATGTGTTTGGACTGCAGGATATACCTCCTGCGTGTGCAGCTGCCAATGCCGCAGCAACTCGTTCGTTAATCAGAGCCGTCAACTGGGCTTGTGTCATGTTTACGCGTCCAGACATGATCTTCACATCAAGAGGAACGTGAGTGAGAGGAGTTCGTGAAAATGCGATTGTAAAACCCGTGAGGATCTCTCAATGATATCAAACAACCTATTGATTGTGCGGAATCCAATCAATAGGTGATTCAAGAATATATATAAGATCTAAGATGAAAATAATAAACAAAACACAAACCGATATCTTGCATTCAATGACTTAGCAAAGACTGATACAAGACTAGAATTGGAACTCGGTTCCTTCTCCTTTGTGTCGCCCCCAATGTTCACCAAACCAACAACCTCAAACAATGAGGTAATGGTGTGCTTAAATACAAAACCAACTGGGCCACTAACCTAAGCCCATGCGACACAAGTCTACTAACCCAAATACTAACAAAACCGACCCAAACATGTAAATTAAACATAAACATAATCAACCCTCAAACTATGCTAACCTACATGAATAAACCTTCAGGTTCCAACAATCTCCCCCTAGGTTTATGCATGCAGGTTCTTGAAACTTTAACCTTCACGATCACCTTGCAACCGATCCTTAATACCACCGAAACCCTTTGTATGAATATGAATAGATGCTGCAACAGCTTTAGTCCAAGCTTTTGCAATTTCTTCATATTTCTCAGTAGCTCTAATTTGATGACGAGCTAACACTTCCAAATCTTCATGAGCAACATTCAGTAAATCAATCTGATCCACCAAGCGAAAACACACATCATCATCACAAACAATCACTGCCTGCCCTAAGCGCTCATCATAAGACCAAAAATGTAAGGACTTCAGAGCACCCTGTGGTATCTTTTTCACCAATGGAATCATCTTCTCTTTATCAGTTACAGGCCAACGCACAATCTTCATTCGCTTGTTTGTATATGGATCTCTGATGCCTTTAGCGGGTTTAACAATGGACTCTGCAGTACGCATTGAAGGAAAACCCTTAAGAACCTCCCTCTTCAACCTTTCGAAAAACAAATATCCAACTCCTCCAGGCTTATCATCTACATAAGGTGCATTAGACAAATTCGTCAAATCCACTTTAGTAAACGACTGAAACTGACCTGGATGTTTGTACCACTCAACAGGTCCAATCTTCCTTTTTATCCACCATCTCTTGCGATCATGATCATAACCCCAGCTAACTACACCAGAACGATTTCCAACCTTATCATAGAGAGTTTCACCAACATCCATCAAATGATGAGTTGCATGAGCATCATCATCATCTGGATTTAGATTCCGATTCTTCATAATCACAAACTCTCTTTTCTTCTTGATTCTTTCAGCCTTCTCTTTGTCTGCAACAGGATCAATGATTCTCTTAAAGTAATGTTCCATAGCAGCACTTCTTTCAGCATCATCCTTTTCAAAAGCCTTTTTCCTGTTTTCAACATCAGTTGGATCTGAGAACTCCTGTCCAAATTTCTTCTCCAACTTTCCACGCAAGTCATACACCATGTTAAACAACAAACTAACATCTCCTTGAAGCTGCTCAATCTGTTGATCTTTCTTCACAACCATATCTTCTAGTTGAATAATCTTCGCATCTTTATGAATGGAATCTTGCTCAAGGACAACCATTCTTTTCTTCATATCTCTCATGCTGACAAACTCATCTTCATCACTCGAATCATCATCAAACGACATTCTAAATGGCTCTTTAGGTCTTTTACCACTTGAACTGCTAGGCATATCAAGATCAACTCTAGAAGAACCTGCAGCTTCAGTAGCACTAGGTAACGTTGTCTCAACAGTGGTATCCACATCAATACTAGTAACCGGAACATCATCAGTAGTGATAACCATATCAGTTCTTCCAGTATCAACATCAAAATCAAAGATGTCTTCAGTAGCGGTGGTGGTATCGGTGACATTCTTCTCAAACTCGAAGTCATAAAGACCTTCATCATCTTCATCAGTAATTACGGGTTGATCTTTGCTATGCTCAATATACATTCCGAGCCGAGGATCCCTCCTTTTCCGTTTCAATGGCATGGAATCAGAATCCTTTGGGTCTTCACTAGGCTTTTCACTTGACACTGAAAGATCAGAAGGAGGATTTCTCATCTTATCAGTTACAGATTTCAATAACAAAGCCAAACTTTCAGCAGTAATCACGGGTGGAACAGCAGAAACAGCAGTATCAATTTCAGCTTCAGGAGGAAGCTCTTCATCTTCACCAGAATCACACATAATCTCAACACCTTCATCGTCAGAGTCTATTGTTAAAATCTCTGTCTCAGGCTGATCTTCAGCATCCATACGAATATCATGTTCTTCAGCAACAATAGCACTTGCAGGTACACTATGCACTGAAACAGATTGTGCTATTTCTAGATTTTCACTAACATCTTCCGTCTCTGCAAACTGACCAAACTTCTCCAATTTAATCAAACCTTCAAACTTCTTCTCAGTACCCTTCTTTGTAGTAAGTGCACCAAAACATGATGGACCCATTGGTTTCAATTCCAACGTATTACCAGATCTCTTCAATTCTGGATATTTATCATTCAGAATCATCTGCAAGAATCTCGGATACATCAGAAACTTATCCTTTCGAAGTCCAATTGCATTCCTTTTCATCGCTTCCAAAATATATCTTGAATAATTGAACGACTCATTTGTAATTACACAAATCACAGCAGCAGACTGAGTAGTATTCAACTGATCAATTCCCCCTCTATTTTCTGTCATGCACAAAAGAAACATATGCAGCAACAGACGCCAGTATGGATGCACAAACTTCTTTACCAAGGGAGGAAACTTTCCTTCGTAGCTTAAACGAGGCAGAATTGCTTCCACTGTTCCAGCTGGAAGTTCTATAGGATCCGTTTCCTGATCATTAAACCTTAACGCTTCTCTAATCATCTGCTCAGTCACTATAACTTTCTTTTCTTGAATTTCAGCAACTATAGCTCCCTTTCCTTCAACAACTTCTACTTTGGCACTCTTCCAAAAATATTGAATAAGCTCTTCATAAACAACAGGATTCTCACGAAGAGCATGAACAATCCGGCAACTATTCAAGCCTTTCATCAATGACGTGTACAGCTGCTTGTGTTTCTCTGGTGGAGGAGCCAAATATCCGACTTGATTATGAGAAGATATAAACTTTAAATCCATTTTCTGCACACAACACAAATCAAATAAGTTTCCAACTTTCGAATATAACAGTGATAAAAATAAAAACCAAAACAAACACTGTTACTGTTCACTCGAGACCATGAGTCGCAACCAAAAGGTCTCGAGTCGAAACCAGTTGTTTGCGAGTCGCAACCAACAGATTTCGAGTCGCAATCATGAGTCGCAACTGACAAACATTGAGTCGCAACCATGAGTCGCAATCTTTATGTTGCGACTCGTAACCACTGGTTTCTAGTCCTCAGTGTTCTTGATTGCGAGTCAACATCTTCAAAACTTCATCGGAAACATCATCGGAATCTTCAAATCCTCATCGGAATCTTCAAAACCTCATCGGAATCTTCAAAACTTCATCGGAATATTCAACAACCATTCATAATTCCTGCAAAACTTGAATGATGACGTCACTATACCTTGATGATTAACGAAGCAGATTGCGAGTCGCAACCGGAAACCAGTCGGAACTGTTGATGATCACCGGAATCTTGAGAGAAAAAGAGAGAATAAGGCTTGGTTGCGAGTGAGAAATGAGGTCTCGACTCGCAACCACCCTTTTTATACCACAAATCTGATCGTGGGCCATCATGGGCTTTTAACTCTTGGGTCTCAACATTAACAAATTGGGCTTTGACAGATTTATCAAAAATATCTCAACATAAACCCATGAATCTGAATTTTAATTTCAGATTTAATTTTTTT
Source organism: Helianthus tuberosus (assembly GCA_030545235.1). Lineage (NCBI taxonomy): Eukaryota > Viridiplantae > Streptophyta > Magnoliopsida > Asterales > Asteraceae > Helianthus > Helianthus tuberosus. The sequence continues at coordinate 100,976,937 of CM060371.1, read as the reverse complement.
TTAAAATTTCCACTAAACCTTTTGAGCAATGTTTGCAAAACAAAAACCTAAAAACAAAAAATAAATAACAAAATTATTTACAAAATAAAATAAGGAAATTTGCATAGATACTCAGGGATCAAATCACAAGGTTTTGGGCTTGACTTCACTTATCAACACTGATCTACTACTGAATGATCTAGACAATTGCCAGTATATTTGTCCCCTTAAACTCATCTCCCTAGACCTTTTCCATATAACTGCCTGTAACTCAATTTATCATGTTTTGATATCTTAACAATGAACACTCAAAACAAATACTAATCAAATCCCGGAATATAACAACACACTCTATCATGCAAGTAGCTTCCCTACCACATGTTTCACAAGTCCAATCCAGATCTCTGAAATCTTAACTGGGAATAGATTGAGAAAAGAACAGAATAGATCTTAAGCAGAGATGGTATAATATACAGATCAAATGAGTTTTTCTCAGTTTGATATAGGTTTCTTGGGTTTCTTTTGGGCACTAGAGGGCCTCTTTCGGGTGTTTAATTGATCTACAGAACGACAACGTACAGCTAGGTCAGCATATATCTGGATGCAGCAGAAGCTGACGTTGCCTAGCACCTCCAGGTCAGCATATATCTGGATGCAACAGAGGAGATACACGACTTTTTCAGAGAAGATTTCAGAGTCAGACCAAAATTGTGTGTATCGGGACAACATACAGACATTCAAATAGAAATGAGCTAATTCCAAGTGACTTTCTTTCCTGAGGTCATGTACAATTTTAGTTCTAAACAGAAACAGCCAATGTTTTCAGTCTTAAGGATAGAGCCTACCAACACATCATACTAGAGTCAAACTATTTCGATACTGGTCTTACATGAGTCAGCCCTCGACCATAATGTGAAAATTCATTTCATTTCCCAGTCCTTCCACACCTCTTTTTGTATTTTTCAATTTTTTAATGTTTTTGTATTATTATTATTATTTTTTTTTTTAAATTTCTCCCCCTAAATTTGAGCATAAAAACTACCTAAGAATAGAAAACTTTATGAACAAATTTACCTACGAAAAACAAAAACATGTTCAGTCAGTAAAGCGGATCATTTTCAGAAAATCCACAAGCACTCTGAATTTTGAGCTGCTGACAGGTTTGGTGAACAAATCGGCAGCATTTGCATCTGTGTCGATTTGCTCAAGCAATCTCGAATAAAATGAACTTTGATGTCAATGTGCTTGGTTTTGGAGTGAAAAACAGGATTTCTAACAATTTGTATTGCAGCATCATTATCGCAGTAAATAGTAGTGTTGAGATAAGTCAAACCGTAGTCCTGCAATTGATGTTGCATCCACACCACTTGAGAGCAAGAAGCAGAAGCAGCAACATACTCGACTTCAGCTGTAGATATCGCCACTGTTTGTTGTTTCTTGCATTGCCAAGAAATGAGCCGATCACCCAAAAACTGGCATCCCGCAGATGTAGATTTCCTGTCACTGTCAGTACCTCCAAAATTGCTGTCAGAGAAAGCAAACAAGTCAAAATTGGAATCCCTCGGATACCACAGGCCAAACCGAGGTCGACCTTTAAGATACCGAAAGATCCTTTTAACAGCAGTAAGATGAGAAGTTTTAGGATTAGCCTGATAGCGTGCACAGTTGCAAACAGCAAACATAATGTCCGGACGGCTAGCTGTGAGATACATCAATGACCCGATCATGGACCTATATTGACGTTGATTGACAGACTCTCCTTCTTCATCTTCAGTCAATAGTGGTCTCTCTGCCATAGGTGTTTCAGCAGGCTTTGCGTCCGTGAATTTGAATTTTTCCAGCACATCATCCACATACTTCCCTTGATGAATAAGAATTCCTTGTGAACTCTGCTTGACTTGTAGACCCAAAAACAGTGTCATTTCCCCCAGAGCACTCATTTCAAACTTCTTCTTCATAACTCTCTCGAATTCCTTGCAAAGATCCTCACTTGTAGATCCGAAAATGATATCATCAACATATATTTGAACCAAGATTTGATCACGTCCTACCTTCTTGATAAACAGAGTCTGGTCTATGGTGCCACGCGTATACCCATGAGCCAACAGATGCTCTGTTAGTGTGGCATACCAAGCTCGAGGAGCCTGGTGTAACCCGTACAGCGCCTTGTCTAGCTTGTAAGCGTATTCAGGATGGTCTGGATGCACAAACCCTGGTGGCTGCTCAACAAAAATTTCTTCCTTCACATCTCCATAGAGAAACGCGGTCTTGACATCCATCTGATAAACAGTGAATCCCATGTATGACGCGTAAGCCAAAAAGATCCGGATGGCTTCAAGTCGTGCAACCGGAGCATATACTTCATCATAATCCAGTCCTTCAATTTGTCTAAATCCCTGAACCACCAGCCTTGCTTTGTTTCGAACGATGACTCCTGCAGAATCCTGCTTGTTTCGAAATACCCATCTAGTTCCAAGCTTACGTTTTCCTGCTGGCAACTTGACGAGCTTCCATACTCCAAGTTTTTCAAACTGGTTCAGCTCTTCGTGCATAGCATCTACCCAGCCAGGTTCCTGCAAAGCTATATCAATAGTTTTAGGTTTGATTTGAGAAAGATAACAAGAATATAAGCAAGTGTTAATGGTTCCTGATTGACTCCTGGTCAAAATTCCTGCATTTACAGGACCAATCACATTCTCGATTGGGTGATTGCGTTGAACGCTCGTAGGTATGGCCAAATCAGGTACAATCTCCTCTTCAGTGGTGGTGTTGCTAGACTCCCCCTCATTAGGTGCTGTAGTAGTGTGAACTACAGGAGAAGTGACAACACAATCCTCAGGAATTGGTTCAGGAAATAAAGCAGAGTCACTAGTTGATGCACCCTCAGGAGATCGATTGATTGTCGGAGTTGGTGTAGGATGTTGCGTAAACACCATTCCCGGTGGATCAATGGTATGATGGCTCACGTTGTCTTGCATCTGTGCTTCGTCTTCCGTATCTTCAAACGACAATGGTTGTTTGGGAATAGACACACCTGCAACTGAAACATCACTTGACAAAATGTTAAATGATTTAAACAGAGCAGAATAATCGTATAACCATTCTGGACCAACTCTAGCATCCGTAGCATTCTCTTCAAGCCATTCAATGTTGCACGACTCGACGACCTTTTTAGTTACTTTGTTGTATACCCTATAAGCAGAGCCTTTAGCATATCCAACAAAGTAACATTCGTCACCTTTGACTTCAAACTTTCCGTTGGAGTCCATTAGTAATAATACACATGGACAACCAAAGATACGAAAGTGTGAAACCGAAGGTTTATGTCCTTCCAGAATCTCATAAGGGGTTTTCATGTGACGTTTGTTTACTAAAGCATGATTCTGGATATAACAAGCCGTGCTAACTGCCTCGGCCCAAAAGAAGCTAGGAAGCTTTGAATCAGCCAGCATAGTACGCGCAGCTTCAATGAGAGTACGATTCCTTCTTTCAGCCACTCCATTTTGTTGTGGAGTTCGAGGCGCACTGAACTGACGATCGATTCCCTTATCAATGCAGAAAGTATCCAAAGTAACATTCTTGAATTCTGTCCCATTGTCTGATCGAATAACCTTCACCTTAGTACTCGCTTGATTTTCAGCCAAAGTAATGAATTGTTTTACCAAGACAGCAGTTTCATTTTTGTGGCTGAGAAAATACACCCAAGTGTAGCGAGAGTAATCATCGACGATTACCAGACAGTAAGCTTTCTTCCCAATGCTCAGCACATTCACTGGACCAAAAAGATCCATGTGAAGTAGTTCGAGTACAGCTTTTGTCGAAGGTGCTGGTTTAGTCTTATGAGGTTTTCGATGAGCTTTCCCTTTCGCACAAGCAACACATTTCTCCACCAACATGAAGTCCTTGATTGGAAGATCACGTACCAGTTGACCTTTAGCTAGACGGTTCAGATTTTTCATATTCACATGCCCAAGTCGACGATGCCACAGCAGACCATCATGCTCCGAAATTTTTGAAAATAGACAAGTGATCTCTTCACACGGTTTCTTGTTCATATCAATGACGTAAGCATTACCTTTCCTTTCAGCCGTCATCAAGAACCAGTCTTCTGGAATAACAATCCCAGGCTTAAGAACATGACATCCCTTCTTCGTGAAATGAACTGAATTCCATCGATCACAGATCTGCGAAATACTTAACAGATTGTGTTTCAGTTCTGGAACATAATTAACATTTTCAAAACTTAAGACGCCGTTTCGAACAGTTCCTTTTAACGTGATTCTGCCTGACTCTCCTCCCGCAAATGAGACATATCCACCATTAAACTCTTTGACATTTACCAGTTGGGATAAGTCTCCTGTCATGTGCCTGGAACAGCCACTATCCATGTACCAGAGGCGCACGGTAGTCCTCCACAGCTGTTCCTGCACGATTAGCGGGATTAGTTAGATTTAGGAACCCAGCCCATAGTGGATATGGGTTTTCCTTGTGCATCAATATACGTCACTCTCTGCCACACTAAATTATCTTTATTCAGAAATTTTGAAACATCCCTTTTGGCGACATTTTGATGACATGATTTCATTGAATTGGATTGCATGCCATTAGCTTTAGGTTTCCAAAACTGTCTTGACCAGTTAGAATTGAAACTTTCATAAGCGTTACCAAAAGAATTACTTCGATTACGCTAAAAATTTGTTTGTCTATTCTGATATTGATTATAGCGTTTGGCTGCATTCCAATCCTGATCAGAAGGTCTAGTCCTGTGATAGTTGTTCTTCATTGTCTTAGTCTTTGCAGACATCATGGACTCCGAACAGTGATATCGATTAGACGTGACCTTCTGATTTCGCTCTGATGTTTTCTTGTTCGATGTCCTTGGGAGTTTGCCACAATTTCTGGCAATGTGACCAGCAATGCCACAGTTAAAACATGTTTGACGTTTCACATTTTGAATATTCTTGACATTTTGACTCTGTTTGCTTGAGTTCGTGTGATTTGATGTTTTAGTTTTCTGAACATGTTTGACTTGTGGTTTTTCTTTAGACAACTTTTCTTCTTCTAATGATCTCTCTCTTAGATCAGCATCCCTTTCATTTTCACTTAATCTTGATTCCGAATTTGAACATGAATGAGTTTCATCCAAATGCGTTTTATCAAGGCATTTATCATCTGAAACCGATTCAAGTTCACTTCCCGAACCAGAAGAAGTCTCAACAATATGCTCTTCCTCAATGCATTTGTCATGTGAAACTGATTCAGGTTCTTTTTCTGAGCCTAAAGAAGTTTCATCAATATGCATTTTCTCAGAGCATTTATCATGTGACACAGATTCAGGTTCATTGTTTAACACAGTTTCCAATGGGGTCCCACTAGATTCAACATTAGGGACACCCACTGAGACAGATTCAGAAGAAGAATCAGGATACTCTTGATTTTCTTGAGAAGTCGTTTCAGTGGTTTCACTGAATGCATCCTGAGGGACCTCACCTGTAACATTTTCACAAGATGAAACATTAGAGATGTTAGGATCACAAACATTAGTTGAAAAACAACCATCACCACACTTATTGTTCAAATCATCCACACAAACATTATCAGTTTTGCCCAAAACAACAGGCTCACAAGACGAAACATAAGCTGAAAACGACGCAAACAAAGAACTAGTAAAAGCAATGTCCGACTCAGTTGGTTCAGAATAATGTTCAAAATATGGTTCAGAAACATTTGAAATAATAACCGGTTCACTCCCATGAACATCATCACACTTTACTTCAGAGCTATCATCTGCACACGAAGATGAAACATTAGGATCAATTGTGCCTTTGTGAACAAAATTCAATGGAGTAGACTTTTGTGGCTCAACATGTCTGTCATGAACAGACGATTTGTGGTTTTTCGAACAATACGTCATTTTACTCTCATTTAACATCTCCTCCTCGGTCATTGGTAGATAAGTATAATTATCATTGTAAGGAGGAGGAGCCTTATTAAAACCCAAACCACGCCCTTTATTTTCTTTGTACGCAAGCTGTTGATCGCACAGGTTTTTAACTAGTTTGCTGGAAGAATCAAATTTCTTGATATTAAGTTCATTAATTTGATATCTGTTTTGAATATCTTCCAGTTCCTTGGTTAAAATGCATACCTTTTCTTGAGCTTCTAGGAAATGGGCGGTTTTTACACTCACATCATCCTTTAGCTTGATGATGTCTTTTCGCTGAGCTTCAATCTTTTCTTTATAAAGCTTCTCATTTTTAGACAAAGTAAAATTTTTATTTTTTATGTCATTATAATCTTGAATGAGCTCAGCATTGTGTATTCTGTAAGCCTCAACCCTTTCCCTACACTCAGGAGTACAGAAAACAGAAATTACCTCTTCTTTGGTGAGACCTTTAACAGGAGCTGAAAGAATTTGAGTCATGAATGCAAAATCATCAGCTACAGTCTCTTCCTCTGGCTTTGGGCTATGTTCGCTTGAAGTCATGAAAGCAATATTGGATGTAGTAGTTTGATTCTCTGGAGCTGATATGTTCAGACGCTCAATTTCTGAAGTCCAATCAAAGTTGAGGTTTGGCTGAACCACCAGTGCTTGTGCTAATCCTTGCGGCTGTGGACTTCCAGAAGCAGCAGCATCTGCTATACTTGTAGTGGTCACAAGAGCTCTTTCTCGATTAGGAGTTCCAGGTTGGGCAGGAGTTGCAGGGGTTTGATCTCTGTTTATAAGTGGCTTTGGGCAGTTTCGAGCATAGTGTCCTTCCTCATGACAGTTGAAGCAACGAAGATTAAAGGGCACTTTAGCAGCTCCATTCCATGCATTTCCCCACCTGTTTTTACCTGTTCTTTTCACAAACTTTTGGGCTCTGAAAGCTGCCATTGCCATCTGCCAGGTGATGTCCATTTCTTCAACATCATCTGGATGAATCTGTGTCAGATCATCAGGACTCCACTTTGGTGGATCAAGTTTTCCTGCAATAAAAGCATTCAAACAATTGATCACTGAAGCTGCGATATCCAAGTTTTCCTTTGATTGTTTAGCAAAGAAGGCTATCATTTCGTTGTTAGCAGCGGAAGCAGAAGCAGCAGTAGAGAAATTTCCAGAATTTTGAATTGAAGCAGGAGAAGCTGGAGAGACGACTTGATTAGAGGATCCAGATGAGTGCACCTTTGCTGAAGTTGGAGTAGTGGATGAAGTATTGCGAAACATCTGAAAACCACTTTGAGACAATAATGTTGTGTTGCTGTTGTTAGAGGAAGCGGAAGCAATGGAGAAACCGGCAGCTAGCATACTGTTCTTGTAATTTGTTTCTCTTTGCTTATCATCCAGTTCGCATGCCTTAATGTGAGAGATCATCTCTGACAGAGTGCATCTAGCGAGATCTTTAGTCTTCTTGATCATAGCAACATGATGATCCCAACTCTTTGGTAATGCATTAAGAAGTTGTCGGTTTGTGGATGCATTTGTTGTATGAATTTCTTCCATTTGCATTTGGGTGATCAGCTTCACAAACCTCTGAATCTGATTGTCTACCATTTCACCATAAATATGGTTGAAGTTGTTGAAGTTTTGTTGCAGCAGATTTCTTCGGCTCTCTTTCATATCTTCGTTTCCTTCATATACTTCGATCAGAGAATCCCACAATTCTTTGGCAGATTTGCAGGTGCGAAAACCAACAGCAATATCAGGACCCAAACCCATGGTTAAGTAGGAAAGAGCTCGATCATCTTCTTCAACAATGAGCAAATCATCTTCAGTGTACTGATCCCTAGGTTTCTTTACCTTAAGACCTGGTTCAGTTGAGCTTTCCATCATGATTTCCCTAGGACCTCGCAAAATGCTTCGCCACAGCTTATAATCCTTAACCTTCAGATGCTGTTCAAAGCGCCACTTCCACTCGGGAAAATCATTAGCATCAGTTAACCTAGGAATGCGTGTTGTGGTACCCAGCTTTGAATCCAATTCTTGTTGTTGATTAAGGGCAGTCAATTCACTGTTGTTTGACGACATGTTTAATTAATTAGTTAATTAATTAATTGATTTTTGTTTTAAGTCCAAAAGTCAACAGTTCAAATGTCCGTAAATCAGTGTCGTTGCGAGTCGTAACAGCTGGGTTGAAACTGCTGTGGTTGCGAGTCGTAACTGCTGTGGTTGCGAGTCGTAACTAAAACAGAATGAGCCGAAACCAAGGTTGCGAGTCGTAACAGCTTTGGTTGTGAGTGGAAACTGACTACTGGTTGCGAGTCGCAACTGAAACAGGATGAACCGAAACCGTGGTGAATGCGAGTCGAAACCAAAACGTGATGAACCGCAACAATGATGATTGCGAGTCGTAACCAGAACGTGATGAACCGCAACAGAGATGGTTGCGAGTCGAAACCTGCAAAAGAATAAACGATAAGATCTGTTTACTCGCAATCCCGATTTTTCAGCACTTCCAAAATTCAAAGATATCGTAATCTTTGAATCTGTTGACCACCAACTTCCCGTAAAATCAGCAAACACCTTTTTCAGAAATCAACAAACCAAAATCAGTATAATTTTGATGAATCGGTCAGGAACAGATTAAGTATTTCACTGCAAAACATGCAACAAAAAGGATCAGTAGCACAAACGATTCTTGAATCCGAATGATATCAAAACCGAGCCCTTGAATGGCTTCAATGGCTCTGATACCAATTGTAAAACCCGTGAGGATCTCTCAATGATATCAAACAACCTATTGATTGTGCGGAATCCAATCAATAGGTGATTCAAGAATATATATAAGATCTAAGATGAAAATAATAAACAAAACACAAACCGATATCTTGCATTCAATGACTTAGCAAAGACTGATACAAGACTCGAATTGGAACTCGGTTCCTTCTCCTTTGTGTCGCCCCCAATGTTCACCAAACCAACAACCTCAAACAATGAGGTAATGGTGTGCTTAAATACAAAACCAACTGGGCCACTAACCTAAGCCCATGCGACACAAGTCTACTAACCCAAATACTAACAAAACCGACCCAAACATGTAAATTAAACATAAACATAATCAACCCTCAAACTATGCTAACCTACATGAATAAACCTTCAGGTTCCAACAGCGATGACAGAAGAGAGTAAGCACACACGTTTTCAAGCAACAGTAGTTATACTAACCAAGCATACCAAGAGCAATGTACTATGTAACTAACAAGTAGGCAATATACGCATAGATCATATCACCTAGAATGTCGAGCCTTGCATGTGGAGTGAAGCGTCGTTGTGGACCGTTGAGCACTGTACAGGTTATAGTCTGATTTTAATAAAACCTTTCCCCCTTATTAAAACCAAGTTCACTATAACCAATGGCTCTGATACCAATCTGTCACACCCCCAAAATCCACCTGCGGAATACCACCGCTTGGAGGCGTGACTGACCAGGATCCAGCCACCAATCATATTGAACATGCAAGTTAAAAGATATAAAAGTTTAACCAATACACTTGGTGTCCAAACAAAACATAGTTAAGTTGCAAGCGGAAGCATAATGTTTAAAACCATAATCATAAGTTTAATTGTTCCAGAGTTTAACATGGCACACAGCTGTCCATGTCCCACAACGACTCTCTTCCATGCAAGCTCCAGCTTAGTACCTATTGTCCTGCAAAGCATGTAGTAACGAGTCAACAACAAGTTGAGTGAGTTCACGGTTGGGTGTTCGTTTTAAGTTGTTTCGAAAACAGTTTCCTTTATCTGGCATCCTGCCGTGGGGGTTACCCCGTAGTTAAAAACGTGACTTGTTTATTCTCGGTTACTCTGGCAATCCAGCCATGGGGGCTACCCCATGTTAGTTATCTGGCATTTCGGCCGTGGGGGCTACCCCATGTATACACTAGACTCGTTACCATATCGACTGCTGACTGTAGTCATGTTTATGTGCCCTGAAACTGTCAATGTCTATCATCATTGACGTGCCCCAGATCCATTAGTTCACGCCCGTCCTCTGCGGCACGGTGTGAGGTTTGTCAGACCTAAATAGCGCTATCTAACTAATGACCCGCTCGCCATTGGCCCGGCGATTAAGTCGATATAAAAAGGAGGGACTTCGCGATAGAGTTTTGGTCTAGTACGAGTTATTTGTCCACGAGGACGAGGAATTACATTCCTGAACCAATACTGTCCTACCCAAGGAGGACGAGGAATCCACGTTCCTTAACCCCATTCCCAACCCAGGGAATCCCATGCTTTGTAGAGGGTGTGAACACACCTTGGTTTGCTCGGCAGGTACACAGAAAAGTCAATCAAGTTGTAAGTGGTCAACTACGTCCTAACATAGATACCATTCATGTCAAATTCAAACCAAGTAGTGCACGTATTTTCTACATGTATTCATACACAAGTAACGATCATGGCATACTCGTCTATCATGGCAGTTCAACAACAGTGCACAACATACTCAATTAACAGTACACAGAAAGCCCATACATTCGGCCCACTAACTTAGGCCCGTAACTGTGCAAGTCCAGTCCAGCGAGTGTGCGTACATGGTCTCGATTCGAGACTGTGCGATCTCGGCTAATGCTTATGAGTTCTCGAGTTATGCATGAACTAGTCGAGACTAGGTGATCTCGAGTCGTAACCGGACCCGCAACCGAGGTCTCGAGTCATGTTGCTTTGTGTGCTGATCAAGTGTGGTCTCGAGTCGAGACTAGGGGTCCTTGACTCGCAACTTAGTGTCGAAACCATGATCTCGAGTTGTCATCCATGTGGTCTCGAGTCGAGACAGGAGGTCTCGACAGGAACACCTGCTGACTTCCGACATTGTACTAAACCAATGAGGTTTTGATTTCATGCAACAATTGTGTACTATCCACTAAACATGTTTTCTTGTCTAGTTATCAACCAAAATGGATCAAACAATCAGATTTCAAATATTCATAACACATTCATATCATATTCAACAAGTCCTTCATATATTCAAGTCATGTTCATGTTGATCATCAAACTTGTTCATCATATTTTTGGGTTTTTAGCATTAGTCATAGTCATAACATAAACAACCATCAAAACACTTGAACATACTCATCTAATGGTTTCAAATCATCACATAACATCTCAACTCGACTCTACACTAATCCGATTAACACATATGCGAGCCGGTTTCATGAACACCCACATTTAACGGTTTGAATCACATTTAGACACAAGATATCATGAGCTCATTGTGCAATATATCCGAAATCAAAACATGTTAGCCGAATAACATCATTATATATAACATCATCATACAAAATAAATACCTAGCATGCATCACTAACCTATGTCATTACACATCAACACCTTTAATCATGTATAAACATGTATTTGCAAAGAAATCACTAACCGGTTCGAGTGTGGGTTCAAAGGTGTGAAGTAGTAATGGATGAAGCTTCCAAATGTGTGTGTGTGAGCCGATCCGAGAACTCCTTGTGGTCACCGGTTTGATCCGAGAAGGAGGAGAAGAGATGTGATGTTTGATTTCTAGGTTTTAGTGAGAGAGAGAGTAGGGGAGTGTGTGTGTTGTCCAAGAAAAATGGCAAAGATGGCTAGGAGTATAATATATACTAGTTCTTAAGTTGTTTACCCTAGTGGGTTTTCGAGTGGGGTGGAGAGGAGCATGGCCCAACCCGGCCCAACTGTTACTGTTCACTCGAGACCGCATGGTCTCGAGTCGTGTCCTTGTGTCTCGGTTCACATAATCACACTCATACATACAAGCATACATATAACATAACATATAATCACATAGGATGTTCACATATATCATTACACCAATACGTCAACTAGTCACATAATGTTTGAAGTAGGTTACACTAAGATACAACGGAAGGTTCTAAATTTCGAGTTGTCACACTTCAAGAGGGAGTGCAAAAACCGTGAAGCAAGTGGAGCTCAAAATCCATTCAACAACAACAATGATTAGTATCGGAAGGCTATCTATCATCAAGTTGCTCAACAACAACAAGAACCACAAGTGGCACATGGTAGAAGAGTGATTGAAGAATCTTCAAAGAGAGCTTGTATGGTGAATCAGGATGACACAGAGCCAACAAAAGATTTCAGTTGGGACAAATATAATTCAGCTGATAACAAAGCATGCCTGATAAACCAAGATGATGAAAAGTTGCCTGAAGGTTTTAGCTGGGCAAATTTCAACTGGGATGATTATGATCCAAACAAAGATTCAAATCACAAAGCATATGTTGCTCGAGTTGAAGAAGATAGTGATAATGATAGAGAGTATCATGCAAGAAGTTTGGCAGCTCATTTCAAAATGATGGCAGAAAGTGATAGTGAAGATGAAAATTTCAAAAAGATAAAGAAAAAGATCAAAACACTGGTCAGCAGTGATGACGATGAAGTTCCAGTGATAAGTAAAAAGGTAAAAGATGTTCCAAAGTTCAAAGTTGATGAAGAAGTTGATGCTAAAAAGATTCCTGTGAAGTGTGACACTTGTTAAGCTATAAAGAAGCAGAACATCACATTGATTTATAACTTGAACAGTTTGAAGGAATCTTATGATGTCCTAAACAAAGCTATGAATCAATACAATCAAACAAGTGAAGAACAAGCAACAGCAATGAAGACACTTCAAGGGGCATTTATGATAAAGCAGAGAAGTGTGAACAACTATATTGAAAAGTGTGCTGTATTGGAACAAAAATTGGAAATACAAAGAATTGAAACAGAAAGAGTTAATCGTTTATTGAAAAGTTACTCATGTACTTCTTATGTCACTGACAGGATTTATCCAACTGTTGAGGGCATGAAGGCATTTGAAGATGATGAAGTAACTGAAGAACAAAAAGTTTCTGAAGAAAAGACTTCTATGAAGAAAGAAAAGAAGAAGGATACTAAAGAAAAGACATCTGGTAAGAAACAAGGTGCAAATTACAACAAGTGTCCACCCCCGCTTGAAAATGGATATTCTCCGAGAAATCCAAATTCAGAAAGAGTCGAAAAGGCAACAAATTTACAGTGGGAGTCAGAGTCTTCAGTTAACCTACCAGAAAATATTGATGTCACGTTTACGTCGTCTGACACTGATCATGAGTCCGAATTAATAAAGAAAGTGGTCGATCAGGTGTTGGAAAAAGATGAAACTGAGGAGTCAAAGTCAGAGTCAGAGTCTGGTTCTGAAAGCTCGAGTTCTACAGTCAACAGTCCAAAGTCTTCAGTCAAAAGGGTTTACAATAAAGAATTTTTGTTATCAAAATCTAATTTGAACGACGAAACGTTTAAAGTTGCATATACTTTGAATGATTCTGACAAATTATATTTTGATGAGAAATTTCCAATAAGAGGTGTCAAAACTGACATGATCAAAAAGGTTTTCAAACTAACAGAAATTAATATTTCTGAAATAAAAGATGTAAATCTTTCTGAAAAACCTAGACCTTACACCTCAAGAGTTAAACAAAGAGAAAACAAGAAAAAGGGTTACGGTTCTGGTTCTGGTTTTCAAAAGAAACCAAACCATAACGTTAATTTCAAAAAGAAAGGATTGGGATTTATTCCATCAGAAAAACAGAAAAATGAAAAATATGTTCGAAATTTTAAATCAAAAATGATTTTTGTTGCAGGTATGTCTGCTGAAGAGGAACAAAAGAGTCCATTCTGGAAGCAATCCAACAAAGAGTTCCTTGCGAAGAAACAAGAAGAGATGAAGTTTGGTGATCAAATGAAAGAAACGAGAACCTGTTACCAATGCAACAATGTTGGTCATATTGCCAAGAACTGTTCAAAGGCAATTAAATTAAAACAGAGAGTTTCTCGTAAACTGAAAGATAAAGAGGTCATGTTTGAACCACCAATTGATAGAACAAAACTTTTAAAAAATTCAACTTTTGAAATTGGTGAATGTTCAAACAGATTTTACAAGAAAAGGGCAAATCTTGACAACCAAAAATGGGTTGTTAAGAAATCAGAAAATGGGTCTAGCAATGATTCTGATTCATCAAAATCAGAGGAGCTATCTTCTGGCGATGAATCTGATTCCACAAAGTCAGAAGAGTCACATGTTGAGATTAAAAGTGATAAATCAGTGCCGATTGTGGATGATGTTAGTTTTCCACCACTTCGAGCTGAAAATTTTGAAAAGAAAGTTGGAAAAGTTCAGATTTCAAATCAATTCTTCTCTGAAAAGAAAGAATTTGATATTGAAAAGGCATTTAACTCCAAAGTTCATAACATTTTTGGAAAAAATGGTTGACAGGAAGGTCAAAGGAGTGAAGGAGTTTTACGAGAAGAAAATGAAGAAAGAAAAAGTTGAACCATCCCTGGTTTGTGACTGGGATGGTACATACTACGAACAATAAGTCTCTGGACTTGCCGGGGCTCCCAAGTTGGTAATCGTGGAGCATGAATCGGCATCATTCTGATAAACCTTTTTGTTGAAAAGGCATTTAACTCCAAAGTTCATAACATTTTTGGAAAAAATGGTTGACAGGAAGGTCAAAGGAGTGAAGGAGTTTTACGAGAAGAAAATGAAGAAAGAAAAAGTTGAACCATCCCTGGTTTGTGACTGGGATGGTACATACTACGAACAGTAAGTCTCTGGACTTGCCGGAGCTCCCAAGTTGGTAATCGTGGAGCATGAATCGGCATCATTCTGATAAAATTATTTGTGAAAAAGTGTGACTTGTCGGAACTCCCAAGTTGGTAAGTGAGGAGTAGGTATCGGCATCTTGAGAATTCAACCTACATGAAGTTTGGTTGGTAAGCCATGAGATTGAAAAAGAGGTTGTGATTTTATTTATAGGTTAATCAAGGTCATTAGGTTGAACTTGATTGAACCATTCTTACAAGTGGTATAATTGAAAGAACAAGATGATGAACCCCTAATCTACAAGTTTTAACAACAAGTGGTAAAATCAACAAAACTTATTTTCCGGAAAAACCATTTGATTAAAACAAACTTAAGTGTTTTGAAATCAATGGGAAAATAGTTTGTTGTGAGGGGGAGTTCTGATTGTTTATGCCAAGTGGATGGCGAATTGAAGTTATTTGATATCAGTTGTCACGTTAATTGTACAGTTTGTTTTCAAATTTCTTTAGATGTGTTTGCATTTTAGGGGAGTAAGAAATTTTAGAAAATCCAAAAACATTTGAAAATTTGAAAAAGGCAAAAACATGATAAAATGAAAAATGAGTTTTTGTGTCAAAGAAGAGGAAATGATAGTACATCAGTGGACAATCACGACATGCTAAAGAATGGAATGTTAAAAAGTGATAAACGGTCTCACTGATGATGTGCCAGTAGGTTTTTGTGCATTTTGTAGATTGTGACGAGATATAAACTTAAATTCAAACTTGCTTATATCGTGGGGAAACATCTCTCGGATATATGGGTAACCCCCGAAATCTTGTTTGAAAGGTCCCTCTTACTGAGATACTAGGTCTTTATACTCAGTGATATCTGGGGTATTATCCCTGGACTTCTGATTTTGCGGAAGCAATGGCCTAGTCCCCAGAGAATACTTGTTTTTTCCTTGAAATATAGCGCCGCCCTCAGCAAAATGATGAAACATTAAAATTGATAATCATTGCTGTTGTAACAAAAGATCCTCTAAAGGAGACCCACCCAAGTCGAACCGTCATCTCTCTGCTGAACGGAAGTTCTGACCTTAGCTCTCACGGTTTCGCAATTAACCCCTTACAGATATCATCTGTGGTATATTCACCTGTAAGACTGAATATTGGGATCTGGATACGGGAGTATATTCTGAGGTGGGACACGCGATTAAGTTTAAGTGCTTAAGACATTAACATCGTATCTTGAAGCAGTTGAACTTTGTGTGAAAATTTAAGTGGACCAGTATACTGATAATCTAAGTGAATCGTTTAGAGCTTAAAATGTTTAAAGCTTAATGGTGTTGGTGATGTGTCTCAGAAACTGAATTGATCCTCTTACACAACTCACAAAAATATATTGTTTGTAAATAGTTCTTTACTGCATTTCTTTTCAATACAAAATCCAAAAAGATTTTGGTGTGTTTTAGCATAAATTTTGTAAAATACAAAAAGATTTTCGACAACCGGTGTTTGAGAGCTGATTTTCAAAATTCAAGTGCTAAACATGATGAGCAAATGGTTTGGATAAAAATTGTTTGAGATGTTTTGAAATGAAATGAGAAAAGTTGTTGACAAGAAAAACGTTATTCCTGCAAATGGTTCATCAGAGATTAACATTGTAAAATTATTGTTTAAATTTCTTATCCATAAGTGTTCTTTAGATGGTGAGATTGTTTTTACAATTGGTCATCAGAAAATTTACTGTTGGGTAGAGAATGTGCAGGTTATTTGAGTGTTAGAGAGCCAGGTTTTGATACTTGAGGACTCTGTGATTTTAGCAATCCAGGCTGCGATCCTATCTTATTGATAGGGGGAGTCTGAAGATTGTAGAGTCAAGTTTCGATTCTGGATTTAATGCAAACTGCTGATGCTGATAAACTTAAGGAATCAATAGATCTGATAAAGAGAAGAGAGAAGATTGAGGATAATTACAGCGTCAGATACTTCAAAAAGTTAGAGAGAACTGATAAAGACTGAAGATGCGAAGACTCGACACTTTAAGACTCGTCAACATTCGAGGGGGAGTCTGTTGGTGCATGCGTCTGTCGACTTCGTCTTGTATCGAGTCTTGTACGTAGAATGTTAGATCAGTGCACGTATTTCAAGATATTGAGATTTCGCTTGAAATAGGAGATTTCGCTTGAAAGAGTCTTGTACAGTCTCAAGCGAAATCAACATGTTAGATTTCGCTTGAACTGACATCTTGTCACTCTCAATCGAAATCAAGTCTCTAAATATATGTGTTCAAGCGAATTCATTTGTAACAGTTTTTCGGTTGAGCCACGAAGTGCTGCCGAAGTGTCGTCTCAGTGTAAAACGTTATAGAATCAATACTACGACAGTTTTAAGTGATATACTAGCTGAATTGATCTCAGTTTGTCTGTTTCCGCCTTTCAAACTGAGCATAACTCTTCTGATCGACTCATTCGGGTCTGTAAACGATCCTACATTTATCTACTGGATTCTGTATTTTCACATGGACAACTTTATGTCGCGTTATCAAGAGGGATTTCAAGACAAAGTACGAAGGTGTTGGTACATCTCGCCAAAGAATTCAAACAACGCGGAGTTTACACATCAAATGTTGTCTACCAGGAAGTGTTGCGTGATTAATTAATCGCATCCGTATCAAAAAGAAGGTAAGTTAGTAGATTTTGTGCCTTATTTGCTTCCAGAAATTACCTTTTAATTACTATTTTTAATCACCTGTAAGCGTCTAACATTTTTTTTGTGTCGAAATCTGGTACAGTAGAGGAGAAGATACAAGAAAGTCATAAGCGAACGGATGTATTGGTAAAACAGGAAGAGATACAAGAGACTTGTCACACCCCCAAAATCCACCTACGGAGTACTACCGCTTGGAGGCGTGACTGACCAGGATCCAGCCACCAATCATATTGAACAAGCATATAAGTAGTTATAAGAATCCACCCAATACAATTGGTGTTCAAACAAAACATAGTTAAGTTGCAAGCGGAAGCATAAGTCTTAAATCAAAACATAAGTTTAATTGTTTCATAGTTTAACATGGACACACAGTCGTCCATGTCCCACAACGATCCTCCTCCATGCAAGCTCCAGCTAAGAACCTAAGGACCTGCAAAGCATGTAGTAACGATGCAACAACAAGTTGAGTGAGTTCACGGTTGGGTGTTCGTTTTAAGTTGTTTTGAAAACAGTTTCCTTTAGCTGGCATCCTGCCGTGGGGGTTACCCCATAGTTAAAAACGTGACTTGTTTGTTCCCGGTTACTCTGGCAATCCTGCCGTGGGAGCTACCCCGTGTTAGTTATCTGGCATTTCGGCCGTGGGGGCTACCCCATGTATACACTAGACTCGTTACCATATCGACTGCTGACTGTAGTCATGTTTATGTGCCCTGAAACTGTCAATGTCTATCATCATTGACGTGCCCCAGATCCATTAGTTCACGCCCGTCCTCTGCGGCACGGTGTGAGGTTTGTCAGACCTAAATAGCGCTATCTAACTAATGACCCGCTCGCCATTGGCCCGGCGATTAAGTCGATATAAAAATGAGGGACTTCGTGATAGAGTTTTGGTCTAGTACGAGTTATCTGTCCGTGAGGACGAGGAATTACATTCCTGAACCTTTGCTGTCCTACCCAAGGAGGACGAGGAACCCATGTTCCTTAACCCCAATTCCCGACCCCTGGGAATCCCATGCTTTGTAGAGGGTGTGAACTCACCTTGGTTTGCTCGGTAGAAACACAGAAAAGTCAAACAAGCAATGTTGTGGCTACTCACGTCCTATCATAGTTGTATCATACAAGTCAGGTTCGTAACCAAGTAGCACACGGATGTTTCTAGCACATTGCATTCAGGTATCATCTAAGGCAGTTCAACATTCACGTTCAACAGTAACATAATAGGTCTGTGCATTAGGCCCAAGAGTCCGGCCCAAACAATTAAGTCCGAAAGTGAATTGCAAGCCCAAACAGCGTGTATCTGTGTAGAGTCTCGAGTCGCAACTAGGCGTTTGCGACTCGCAACCTGAGTCGCAATCATGGTTTCGGTTCGTGTTGGTTTGGTTACGAGTCGCAACTGGACTCGCAACCGTGGTTTCGAGTCACAAGGTTGGTGTGCTGGTCATGTGTGGTTTCGAGTCGCAACTAGGTGTTTGCGACTCGCAACTGATGTCGCAACCGGGGATTTCGACTCATCAAGCAGTGGTTTCGAGTCGCAACTGATGGTTTCGGTTGGACAACTACTGATCCGGAACAGTGTACTATCCAATGAGAATTTGATTTCAGAAAATGGTTTGTGCTACCCACTTAAACATGTTTGTTTGTCTAGTAATTTACTAATTTGGATCAAACATATCAGATTTCAAATATTCAAGCATGCTCATATGATATTCAAGTTGTTCTTCACACATTCATCATGTTCATCAATATCCAAGTAGTTCATCATATCATAACTTGAAACAACAATCCGAAATATTCAAACAACTAATCCGATTTCCACATAAGTGCAGCCAATCAAGCATTTTGATTTGTAACCTAAGAGCATGCAATCCGATTTCATAACATGAATAACAATCGAGCATTCCAACAACAAGTCCGAATAATATGAGCATTATACACACCGATTTCATGAACACCAACCATTTATGGTTTAAATCACATTAAATCACAAACATCATTAACTCATCATGCAATCAATCCGGAAATCTAAGTATGATAGTTTATTAACATCATCATGTATAAATCTAACAAACCAACATATTACCAAGTCACACAAGATACATCATCATCAACAAAATATCACATCATCATCATCAACAACAACCGAAATCTAAACACACACAATGAGAATCACTAACCGGTTAGAGGAATAGTGGTGAAGGATGAAGCTTTGTTTGGCGTGAACAAGCAAAATCCGAGAATCCTTTTGTGGTCGGTTGGTTGGATCCGAGAAGAAGGAGGAGGGTGTGATGCTTGGTGTCTAGGGTTTTAGTGAGAGGGTGGAGAGTATGTGTGTAGAGGAGAGTATGAGTGTTGTCCAAAAATGGCAACATGGCTATCTACCAAGTTTATATATTCGCCCCTAGCAATACACCCTAGTGGGCTCTCGGATAGGCTAAGTGTGTGTGTGGCCCAACCGGCCCAATGTTTCATGTGTTCACTCGAGACCACATGGTCTCGAGTCGGATTCGTGTTGTCTCAGTTCATATACATACTCGCATACATACACATAAGCACACATGTAACATAACACATAATCATATAAAAGGTTCACTTATCATTCATTAAATCATCAAATTAGTTAGTCATTTAGTGTTCAAACGTACAACGAAAGGTTCTAAATTTCGAGTTGTCACATCATCCCCAAGTTGAAAGAAATTTCGTCCCGAAATTTGGTAGGCACTCACTGAGGAAGCTAGTTAAGTTGTATGGTTTTCCTGGTTTTCCTGGGGTGTCACATCCACCCCCCGTTGATCTGGAATTTCGTCCCGAAATTCCGTAGCTTCAGCCTCAGTAGTGGGTGTACTGTTTGCGAACAGTTGGGGATACTTTTGTTTCATCTGATCTTCGCGCTCCCAGGTGAACTCTGGGCCGCGACGTGAGTTCCAACGAACTCGAACGAGAGGTATTCTGGTGCTCTTGAGGACCTTAACATCCCGGTCCGTGATCTCGACTGGTTCCTCGACGAACCGTAACTGCTCGTCGATAGTGAGTTCCTTTAAAGGAACTACGTGGGTCTCATCTGACGGACACTTTTTCAGATTCGACACGTGAAAAACGTTGTGAACTGCACCGAGTTCTGCTGGTAAGTTTAGTCTGTAGGCCACCCTCCCTATCTTCTCAATGACCTCGAAAGGTCCAACGTATCGTGGGTTAAGTTTACCGCGTTTGCCAAAACGAACCACACCCTTCCAGGGTGAAACTTTGAGTAGTACCCGCTCCCCAACCTGGAGCTCAAGCGGTTTCCTGCCCATGTCGGCGTAAACTTTCTGACGTTCACGAGCGGCCGTCATGCGTTTTCGTATCTGGGCGATTTGCTCGGTTGTGTCTACCACATATTCTGGACCAGTGATCTGACTATCTCCCACCTCTGCCCAGCAAAGAGGAGACCGGCATTTACGTCCGTACAATGCCTCAAACGGAGCAGCTCCAATGCTGGTGTGGTAGCTGTTATTGTACGAGAATTCCACAAGTGGCAGATGCTTTTCCCAGCGGTTGCCAAAGTCGATTACACATGCACGAAGCATGTCTTCCAAGGTTTGAATAGTGCGCTCGGACTGCCCGTCCTTCTGAGGATGGTACGCTGTGCTCATGTCTAATGGTGAGCCGAAGGATTTGTGCATTGCTTGCCACAGCTCTGAAGTAAATCGTGCATCTCGATCCGAGATAATGGAGGTGGGCACCCCGTGCCTCGAAACGACTTCCTTGAGGTATATTTCTGCAAGAGTGGAGAACTTATCCGTTTCCTTGATGGCCAGGAAGTGTGCAGATTTTGTGAGTCGATCCACGATCACCCAAATAGTATCGTTCCCGCGCTGGGATCTAGGTAGGCCAGTAACAAAATCCATGGAAATTTGCTCCCATTTCCATTGAGGTATCTCTGGTTGTTGGAGCAGGCCTGATGGTTTCTGGTATTCCGACTTGACTCTCGCACAAGTCAAACACTTGCTGACGTAGGTTGCTATGTGGGCCTTCATGCTAGGCCACCAATACGTAGTTTTGATGTCGTGATACATCTTATCTGATCCAGGGTGTACTGAGTAGCGAGACTTGTGTGCTTCATCCATCACAAGCTCTCGTTGGTTGCCATAAAGTGGGACCCAAACGCGTCCCGTTACGTAGTAAGCACCGTCTTCCTTCTGTTCCAATCGTTGCCTTGATCCGCGTAGGGCTTCAGCCCTGACGTTTTCTGGTTTCAGTGTTTCTATCTGAGCTGCTCGTATCTGGGAAGGCAGACTAGAATGGATCGTGAGTTGTAAAGCTCGCACGCGCTTAGGCGCAGTGTCCTTCCGACTGAGGGCGTCAGCCACAACATTGGCCTTGCCCGGGTGATACCTGATTGAGCACTCGTAGTCATTCAGTAGCTCGACCCATCGTCGCTGCCGCATATTCAATTCTTTCTGCTTGAAGATATGCTCGAGGCTCCTGTGGTCGGTGTAGATCGCGCACTTGGTACCATACAGGTAATGCCGCCATAACTTAAGCGCAAAAATGACAGCTCCCAGCTCTAAATCGTGCGTAGTGTAGTTCTTTTCATGAACCTTGAGTTGGCGTGAGGCGTAAGCTATAACTTTATCTCGTTGCATCAACACGCAACCAAGACCTTGAATTGATGCGTCGCAGTAAACCACAAAGTCGTCTGTGCCTTCCGGCAAGGAAAGGATAGGTGCGCTACAAAGTCTATCCTTTAGGTGCTGAAATGCCAACTCCTGTGCGTTTCCCCAGTGATAAATAACGCCCTTCTGCGTTAGTGAGGTGAGAGGCTGTGCAATCTTAGAAAAATCCTTTATGAATCTCCGGTAGTATCCCGCCAAACCCAAGAATTGGCGAATTTCCTTTGGTGTACGAGGTGCAGGCCAGTTCTTAATCGAGTCTATCTTGGATGGATCAACATGAATCCCATCCTTGTTCACCACGTGGCCTAGGAAATGGACTTCTCGAAGCCAGAAGTCGCATTTCGAGAACTTTGCATAAAGCTGTTCTGTTCGAAGGAGTTCCAGAATAAGTCGCAGATGCTGCTCGTGCTCCTCCCGACTCTTGGAATAGATCAGGATGTCGTCGATGAAGACTATAACGAACTTGTCCAGGTAAGGCTTGCACACTCGGTTCATCAAGTCCATGAAAACCGCAGGTGCGTTTGTCATTCCAAAAGGCATGACCAAAAATTCATAGTGCCCGTATCGAGTTCTGAAAGCTGTTTTGGAGACGTCCTCTTCCCGGACTCTCAGCTGGTGATAACCCGATCTCAAATCAATCTTTGAATAGTAGCTCGATCCCTGCAGCTGGTCAAACAAGTCGTCGATACGCGGTAGAGGATAACGATTCTTCACCGTCACCTTGTTGAGTTCCCGGTAATCGATGCACATTCTGAAAGTACCGTCTTTCTTCTTTACAAACAATACTGGAGCTCCCCAGGGCGATGAGCTTGGACGAATAAAACCCTTATCCAGGAGCTCTTGTAATTGCGTGGAGAGTTCTTTCAATTCTGATGGGGCTAAACGATAAGGTGCACGGGCTATAGGCGCAGCTCCAGGAGCTAATTCGATCTGAAACTCGACTTGGCGATGGGGCGGAAGACCAGGTAATTCCTCAGGAAATACCTCTGGATAATCGCGTACAACTGGGAAATCTTCAATCTTTTTCTCTTTTTCTGAGGTGTCAGTAACGAGAGCCAAAATGGCAGTGTGGCCCTTTCGTAAGCACTTTTGGGCCTTCAGGAGAGAAATGACGTTCTCAACAGCACTCCTCTTGTCGCCATGAATCATGAGAGGTTCACCATCGGGACCTGGAATACGGACAACCTTCTCGTTGCAAAGAATCTCTGCTCGGTGCTGGGATAACCAGTCCATCCCAATGACGACGTCGAAACTACCCAAGACAATAGGAATGAGGTCGATAGAGAAGGTCTGGTCGGCGAGAATAAGTTTACAACCCTTGACTATGTGTGTGGCTTCTAAGCTCTTACCATTTGCTAGCTCTACTGTGTGCTTGTTGTTCAAAAGTGTTGGAATACGCTTAAGCATTCGACTAACTTCTAGTGACACGTAGCTAGTATCGGCACCCGAATCAAATAAAACTGAAACATAAAAGTCGTCGAGAAGGAACTTACCCGCCACAACATTGGGGTCGTTCCTTGCTTCACCTTGGCCAATCACAAACATCCGCCCCCTGGCGCCATTGTTGTTGTTGTTCCCATTGTTACCATTCCCCTGATTGTTGTTATTGTTGTTGTTGTTGTTCTGGTTCCTGTTCAGTTGAGGACAGTCTCTCTTGAAGTGGCCTTCAGCTCCACACTGAAAGCACCCTTTGTTATCACCTTGCTGCTGCTGCTGGCGCTGGTTCTGTTGAGCTTGATGACGATTCTGATTGGCGGGGTATAAGCTCCTGCAATCCTTTGCAGCGTGACCAGGCTTGTTGCACCGATGACAGTTGCCTCTGGTGCATGGTCCGCTGTGGTGCAGGCTGCAGCGATTGCATTTGGGGTGATTTCCTTTGTATCCGCCACCAGACGATTGCTGATTAGGGCTCTTGTAGTCCTCAGCCTTTCTCTGATGAGACTGGGACTGAACAGAAGCCGAACCCTTACTCGAAGTTCCATCCCATTTCCGTTTGTTGTCGCTTGAGGTACCAGAAGTAGTTGCAGCACCTATGCGTTTTGGTAACTTGTTCTGCTCCACCGCCTGATCCGTGAGACGGTGAGCCAACTGTACAGTTTGCTGGTAGGTAGCGAGGTTCGCTGAAGTCACATGACTTTGGATTTCTGGCACTAAGCCCTGAAGAAATAGTTCGATGCGTTTGATGGGAGGATCCACCATAGTAGGGCACAGAATTGCCAGTTCGTTTGACCTTTTCACATAAGCTTCAATTTCGGACCCCGTCATCTTGAGGTTGAAGAACTCCACCTCGAGTTTGTGAATCTCATCACGACTGCAGTATTCTTCTTTGATCATTTCCTTAAAAGTTTCCCATGGGGTGGCGTTGGCAGCAACCAACCCTAGCATCTGAACTTGAGCGTTCCACCATGTGAGGGCTAAACCCTCGAGAGTACCAGTAGCGTACTTCACCCTGCGCGCCTCACGGCATTCACACATTTCGAACACAGATTCTAGCTTCTCAAACCAGTGTAGGAGACCTACTGCTCCTTCAGTGCCGCTAAAAGTAGTTGGTCGGCAGTCCATGAAAGTCTTAAAAGTGCACACGGGTGGCTGAACATGATGACCTATCGTAGGTGAAAGAAAAGACAGAGTTTAACACAAAGGTTGGTTCACGAGAGTAGGATCCTAAAGATCCTAGAATGAGTTCGGACTGCAGGATATACCTCCTGCGTGTGCAGCTGCGAGTGCTGCGGCAACTCGTTCGTTGATCAGAGCCGTCAACTGGGCTTGTGTCAGGTTAGCGCGTCCAGACATGATCTTCATACCAAGAAGAACGTGAGTGAGAGGGGTTCGCGAAAGTACGACGATAAAATAGAGCAAGCACGCACGTGTTCATGCAACAGTAGTTATACTAACCAAGCATACCATAAGCAATGTACTATGTAACTAACAAGTAGGCAATATACACAGACCATATCACCTAGAGTGTCGAGCCTTGCATGTGGAGTGAAGCATCGTTGTGGACCGTTGAGCACTGTACAGGTTATAGTCTGGTTTTAACAAAAACGTTTTTCCCTTTATTAAAACCAAGTTCTCTATAACCAATGGCTCTGATACCAATCTGTCACACCCCCAAAATCCACCTACGGAGTACTACCGCTTGGAGGCGTGACTGACCAGGATCCAGCCACCAATCATATTGAACAAGCATATAAGTAGTTATAAGAATCCACCCAATACAATTGGTGTTCAAACAAAACATAGTTAAGTTGCAAGCGGAAGCATAAGTCTTAAATCAAAACATAAGTTTAATTGTTTCATAGTTTAACATGGACACACAGTCGTCCATGTCCCACAACGATCCTCCTCCATGCAAGCTCCAGCTAAGAACCTAAGGACCTGCAAAGCATGTAGTAACGAGTCAACAACAAGTTGAGTGAGTTCACGGTTGGGTGTTCGTTTTAAGTTGTTTTGAAAACAGTTTCCTTTAGCTGGCATCCTGCCGTGGGGGTTACCCCATAGTTAAAAACGTGACTTGTTTGTTCCCGGTTACTCTGGCAATCCTGCCGTGGGAGCTACCCCGTGTTAGTTATCTGGCATTTCGGCCGTGGGGGCTACCCCATGTATACACTAGACTCGTTACCATATCGACTGCTGACTATAGTCATGTTTATGTGCCCTGAAACTGTCAATGTCTATCATCATTGACGTGCCCCAGATCCATTAGTTCACGCCCGTCCTCTGCGGCACGGTGTGAGGTTTGTCAGACCTAAATAGCGCTATCTAACTAATGACCCGCTTGCCATTGGCCCGGCGATTAAGTCGATATAAAAATGAGGGACTTCGTGATAGAGTTTTGGTCTAGTACGAGTTATCTGTCCGTGAGGACGAGGAATTACATTCCTGAACCTTTGTTGTCCTACCCAAGGAGGACGAGGAACCCATGTTCCTTAACCCCAATTCCCGACCCCTGGGAATCCCATGCTTTGTAGAGGGTGTGAACTCACCTTGGTTTGCTCGGTAGAAACACAGAAAAGTCAAACAAGCAATGTTGTGGCTACTCACGTCCTATCATAGTTGTATCATACAAGTCAGGTTCGTAACCAAGTAGCACACGGATGTTTCTAGCACATTGCATTCAGGTATCATCTAAGGCAGTTCAACATTCACGTTCAACAGTAACATAATAGGTCTGTGCATTAGGCCCAAGAGTCCGGCCCAAACAATTAAGTCCGAAAGTGAATTGCAAGCCCAAACAGCGTGTATCTGTGTAGAGTCTCGAGTCGCAACTAGGCGTTTGCGACTCGCAACCTGAGTCGCAATCATGGTTTCGGTTCGTGTTGGTTTGGTTACGAGTCGCAACTGGACTCGCAACCGTGGTTTCGAGTCACAAGGTTGGTGTGCTGGTCATGTGTGGTTTCGAGTCGCAACTAGGTGTTTGCGACTCGCAACTGATGTCGCAACCGGGGATTTCGACTCATCAAGCAGTGGTTTCGAGTCGCAACTGATGGTTTCGGTTGGACAACTGCTGATCCGGAACAGTGTACTATCCAATGAGAATTTGATTTCAGAAATGGTTTGTGCTACCCACTTAAACATGTTTGTTTGTCTAGTAATTTACTAATTTGGATCAAACATATCAGATTTCAAATATTCAAGCATGCTCATATGATATTCAAGTTGTTCTTCACACATTCATCATGTTCATCAATATCCAAGTAGTTCATCATATCATAACTTGAAACAACAATCCGAAATATTCAAACAACTAATCCGATTTCCACATAAGTGCAGCCAATCAAGCATTTTGATTTGTAACCTAAGAGCATGCAATCCGATTTCATAACATGAATAACAATCGAGCATTCCAACAACAAGTCCGAATAATATGAGCATTATACACACCGATTTCATGAACACCAACCATTTATGGTTTAAATCACATTAAATCACAAACATCATTAACTCATCATGCAATCAATCCGGAAATCTAAGTATGATAGTTTATTAACATCATCATGTATAAATCTAACAAACCAACATATTACCAAGTCACACAAGATACATCATCATCAACAAAATATCACATCATCATCATCAACAACAACCGAAATCTAAACACACACAATGAGAATCACTAACCGGTTAGAGGAATAGTGGTGAAGGATGAAGCTTTGTTTGGCGTGAACAAGCAAAATCCGAGAATCCTTTTGTGGTCGGTTGGTTGGATCCGAGAAGAAGGAGGAGGGTGTGATGCTTGGTGTCTAGGGTTTTAGTGAGAGGGTGGAGAGTATGTGTGTAGAGGAGAGTATGAGTGTTGTCCAAAAATGGCAACATGGCTATCTACCAAGTTTATATATTCGCCCCTAGCAATACACCCTAGTGGGCTCTCGGATAGGCTAAGTGTGTGTGTGGCCCAACCGGCCCAATGTTTCATGTGTTCACTCGAGACCACATGGTCTCGAGTCGGATTCGTGTTGTCTCGGTTCATATACATACTCGCATACATACACATAAGCACACATGTAACATAACACATAATCATATAAAAGGTTCACTTATCATTCATTAAATCATCAAATTAGTTAGTCATTTAGTGTTCAAACGTACAACGAAAGGTTCTAAATTTCGAGTTGTCACAAGACTCCCCGCATTTTGTTTTTATTGTTTTGTCCAGCTACTTGACTGTTTGAATCTTCTTGTTTTTAATTACATCTACTTCCTTGTTTTGTACTCTTCTTGTAGAAGATCACCAAATAATAGATAAACTAACAGAAAAACCAGTGTCATCATATCACGAATAAGAAAACTAACTTAAGTACTATACAATATATCACGAGACGACGGATAAACTAATGGTAAACAATTATACTATTGTAAATTGCCACTCCAGCCGCATCGCGCGGGTAAGTGACTAGTATATATATATATATATATATATATATATATAGTGTGAGGTTCATTGGGGAACACTAAAAAAATGGGGAACAGTGGGGAACCGACTCAAACGAACTCCGATTGGACTCATTCCAGCGGCGTTGGAACCGTCTCGTCGAACCCTAACTAGGATCTCTTAACCCTAAACCCTAAATCATAACCCCTAAACCCTAAATACATTAGGGTTTGGCTTTTAGGGTTTAGCTTTAGGGTTTAGCCTTAGGGTTTAGCCTTAAGGTTTAGAGTTTAGCTTTAGGGTTTAGGGTTTAGCTTTAGGGTTTAGCTATAGGTTTTAGCTTTAGATTTAGC
This sequence comes from Helianthus tuberosus, assembly GCA_030545235.1. Lineage (NCBI taxonomy): Eukaryota > Viridiplantae > Streptophyta > Magnoliopsida > Asterales > Asteraceae > Helianthus > Helianthus tuberosus. The sequence goes on along the minus strand of CM060371.1, from coordinate 100,948,833 downwards.
CTTTAGGGCTTAGCTTTTAGGGTTTATATTTTAGATTTTCCGGTTTAGCTTAGGTTTTAGCCTTATTTTTTAGCTTTAGGGTTTAGAGTTTAAGAGTTAGGATTTAGAGTTTAGGGTTAAGAGATCTTAGTTAGGGTTCGACGAGTCGGTTCCAACGCCGCTGGAATGAGTCCAATCGGAGTTCGTTTGAGCCAGTTCCCCGCTGTTCCCCACTTTTTTAGTGTTCCCCAATGAACCTTCCCCTATATATATATATATATATATATATGGGGACGGTTTAAATGAAATCCACTTTTATTGCGAAAACTCGAAAACTAACTAAAAAAAACCTAAAAAACACACCAGTTTTTTTTTCACAATTTTTTATTAAAAATCGCTAGTTTTTATATATAAAAAAATTTAAAAAAAATTGTAGTGCACATGTGTAGTACTATTACACATGTGTACTGTTACACATGTACACTACAAAAACAAATTTTTTTAAGTTTTTTTTTATATAATTTAAATAGCGAAAATTGGTATGCAAAAAAAATTGGTATGTTTTTAAGCGTTTTTAATTAGTTTTCGAGTTTTCGCGATAACTAGTGGTTTTCATTTGAAGCTTTCCCTATATATATATACATATATATAGGGGAGCGTTCAATTAAAAACCATTAGTTAGAGCGAAAACCCGAAAACAAACAAAAAAGACTAAAAAACATACCAAATTTTTTTTTTACAAATTTTCGCTACTTTTTATATATAAAAAAACATTTTTTTCAAAAAAAAAATAACCTTGTACTGCACATGTGCATTATATGTGTACTACACATGTGTATTATTATTGCACATGTGCACTACAATGTTTTTTTTTTGAAAAAAAAACTTCTTTTTTATTTATAAAATGTAGCGATTTTTAATAAAAAAATTGTAAAAAAGTGAATTTTAGTATGTTTTTAGGCTTTTTTAGTTAGTTTTCGAGTTTTCACTCAAACTAGTGGTTTTCAATTGTCACTAAAAAAGAACCAAAAAAATTCGAGTAACAATTATCCATGCACATGCAGTGGCGGATCCAGGATCGGATTCCACTGGGTTCCTTTTGGTAGTTTTTCACTAATTTTCATTATTTTTTCCCAACTCATACAATGTTTATACTAATTTTTTCCATTTTCTTCGATTCAAATGGGTTCCTGGGAACCCATGGAACCATGCTAAATCCGCCCCTACACGTGTGCATATGTAGCATTCTTTGACAAATTCCGTAATACATTACTAATATCAGACAATTGCACTTTCATTTACACTACCATTTATAATACACTACTTTTTACATTAACAATATTATAAATGCACATGTGCATCTATATGTATGAACTTGTTATAACATTAACAACATTAGATATGCACATGTGCATCTTTATGTATGAACATGTTATAATGCGTTTTGGTGCACCACTTTGAATACACTTTACCTTTCATCTATCATACCATCCATAATACACTCACATTACCCCCTACCATCCGTGATACAATACCATTACCTCGTACCATCCATAATAGAATACCATTACCAATATTTCATTTTATTGAAACAAGATCAGGAGAAAACGCTCAAAAGTGTGAGAACGGTGAGAACGCTTCCTGGCCCAACACGTGTCACGCCACTTAGAAAAGGGCGGAGGGGCTTTTTTGTCCTTTCATCTTCTGCTTTTCCAGTTTCGCTTTTCCCAATATTGTTTTAATTTTTGGTTTTTAAGATTTTTGGCGTTAACCAAATTCAATAATTAATGGCATTTAATGGTTTCAATGTACTAACATTTTGGCGTTTATGGCGTTTCTTCAAATCGTATGCCATTGGAACCCAGGGGGTCAGGAAATCTATTTGAATGACGTTTTCAAGGCGTTTTAAACAAGATGGCCCATTGTTCTATTCTTTTTTACAAACATTTTGCCGTTTGTGGTATCTTGGCGTTTTACTATTGTTAGATTATATTTCAACCACAGGAAAAAAAATACAAGCGAAGAAAATAAATTAAAAATCCTAATCGGATCTCTCTTCACAATCTTCACTGTCATTAGTCTCTCTCTTCTTTAATAGTACAAGAACTGTCACCAAATATATGGCGTTTTACGTATAACTTAACAAACCCATCGATTTGATTATTTTGCCTGATCGTCTGTTGAACTGACTTTTTTTGTGGATGTTTGGAGACATAGATCTATGACGTGTGAGTGGGTTTTTCGCTTTTTCTTTATCTTGATCTTCATCTTTATAATCAACCCACTCTTCAGTGTCATTGATATCTTCTCCTCATCCAAACTTTCTTCAAGAACAAAAATACAAAATGTCATATGACTGCATCAGTGTCTTTTTCTTGAATTTTTGTCCATCTCATGCAGCAAAATCTTTCTGAGTTACTCACCTCTGATAACAATTCATTCAGTGAAACTTCACGAAGAACAATTCTGAATATCCAAGAAAGCATATTAGTCATCTTTGATTTTTTTATTTTTTGGCGTTTTATAGTGAGTGGTATTTAGTAGTTTTGGCGTTTGTTTTTTTTTTAATCAAATGGAATTTGCTGAGACGTATCATTTTATAGGGTGTCTTTTTGGCGCCTAAGTTAGGCGGTGCATTATTATAATAAAGTATTCGTCTTTTCAGTTACCGTTTGTAATTATTGTTTTTTATAAGCTTTATCTCTGAAGTCTGTAACACGTCCCATCTTTCAAGTTTGGCGTTTTAGATTTTAATATAATAAATTTTCCCTATCTTCAGTATTACTGATTTGTATTTACTGTTTCTAGTTAAATTTTCAAGTTTGCTTTTTAATTTTTATTTATTTAATTTTTTGGGGGTTTTTTATAATACTTTTTCAAAGTAATTTTATTATAGTTTGGGAGTTTTGGGGGGCGTTTAACGGAATGATATCGTTTAAACAAGCATTTTTGGCTGTTTTGGCGTTTTTATTATATATGGCGTTTTTATTATATAACAATCAACTGAAAAGGAAAAGGAAAATGAAAAAAATAATACATAAACAATTGATCTTCCAAATCTTCACTGTCACCAGTCTCTTTCTTCTTTTTTGAATCATGTTAACTGGCTGGTTCGACTTTAGTATGATTCATTTTGTTTTTTTGTTTTTCAAGTAGTTTTTTGTGTAGCTGTTTGGAAGCACACAGTCTGACATCAGCATCTTTTTCTTGAAGATTTGTCCATCTCTTGCAGCAAAATGTTATTGAGTTTAGACCATTCAGCCAACAATCTTGAATTTCACAATCAACGATGTTTGATTTTTTTAACTTTTTTGGCGTTTTACCGATAAAAAAGAACGCCACGAAATAAGAGCACCTTAAACCTCAAATTTTGATCATGCCAAAATCAATAATGTTTTGCTGTATGAGATGGACAACATTGTTAATCATCGGTTAAGAAAGATAACTGACAATGTTGTCCACCCCATACAGCTAAACTTTATTGACAACAAACCTCAATAATGTTTTTGTATGTTTTGGCGTTATAAATTGGATGGAAGTTGAGGATAAGTCAATAAGATTTTACTCAATGAAATGGACAATATCCTCACTTAAGGATTTTGTCCATTTCATTGAGCGAAATCTTACAGACAACCAAATTGAATTTCAAAAAAACGTTTTGGGTTAGAAGATATTTGATGTTTGGGTTTTTTGGCGTTTCTAAGGCGAATGGGATATATCAAATATGGCGTTTGGGTTTTTGTGTGTGTTTTTAATTGAAGGTCTGAGATGTTGTATATATAGGATTTTTTTGGCGGTTTTTTTAGGCGGGATTTTACTATAATTAAGTTTGTCGTTTTATATCTAATGGCGTTTTTACTTTGAATGGTCTGTGATTTTTGTTTTTGGCGTTTTATTTCATGAGATGGCGTTTTGTGTGGAGAAGTCAAAAGACCCTTTTACCTTTAATGAAGTGCGTCCACATAATAAAATTGATGTTATTTACGAAAACTCCACCGCGCCAATCTAGTCCATAGATTGTTTTGATCGGACGGTCGATAAGCTTTCTCACCGTTCTCACACTTTCTATTGTTTTCTCTAAATCCCGACCCTCATTTTATTACATGTACATCAATACCCTTTATACCATCCAAACAACATATTACATCATCAAGTGACAAATATAATCAAACCGTCAACCACTAGATATAACTAACCAAAAAACATGTATATGGGCCTACTTCATTCCAGCGACCATCATCCGGTTCGCGGTTATGCCAATTGACCCGTTCGACCTTTGAAAGGCCGAACTTTGATTAATCCAAATTCTTTTTAAGAATTCCAAACCTTTCAATCATGGCTCTTTAACTGAGTCCGTTTATTTATATTTCGCGTTCCCACTTATGATTTTCATTTATATATCATCACAACTTTAAAGGTGATGGATCGTGAATGGGAAAAATCATTATATTCCCATTCTACCCCCAAGTTAGACATTTTTATGAAAATAACCCATTATGTAGCTTTAAACCAAAATGATTTAAGCCTTCTATTTTATACTACTGTAAGGATTGACCGAATTGTTAAAATCATATTCAAACTATCCTTAAGGGTCGTTTGCCTGGTTTGTCATTCGAGGGCATTTTGTTCAACTTTAATCACAAAGGACATTTTGAAAGCTTGTTTTGACCAAGTATACTCTTTTAACCCGTATTCCATTTTAAATTCATTATGTCCCTAAGAACATAATATCTAAATTTCAATTCGCTTGATATACCTCACCTTAGGTGAATCCAAAGTCCACGACTCAATTAACTCTCCTCGGCCCTACAACCTCATTGAGAGTTTGACCAAATTTCACATACCTGGATCGGGTCAAAGCAATGACCTGTTTTAATACCTCACCATATTAGTTGCTAATTAATAGCAACGCAATCTCATACGCTATTCGTCCCTGTGAGCATAAGACTCGGCAAGCAAACATTAGTCGTTATTGTCAAATGGTGATAACATCATCATTTGACCTGTTTGGCCTAAATAACCACTTTACCCACTTCTTGACCAATCCCTTTTTGTGTTAGGACGACCAAACATTATAATATTGTGAGAATGTATTTATTGACCATCTCACTTATTTGACCCATTACGGTTTACACCTAGTGGCCATATTTACTTAAGTCGTTTCCTTACGCATTTGACCCATCATGGCTTACACCATATGGTGACTTTTCAAAACTCATTATTATTCGTCAACACATGACCAAATTATCATTTTACCCTTTTATCCATTATGGCTTACACCATAAGGTAACTTTTCAAAACTTATTGTTTATTCTTTTACACGTGACGAATTACCATTTTACCCTTTTACTACCAAATATGGTTTCTTACCATTTTTACTTGTTCCGACCAGTATCAATTCATTTCAGTACGTCATATTTCAAGGACTTATTTCAAATACGAAGTCACCTTGTTCTTAACCAAATATATGAATAAATAATCCATTTAAATATGTAAGCTTTACTTACCTTGCATCCAATTATGTTTTTTTCCCGCGTACTTGATCCCTTTGACGCGCTTCTTTCCCAAGCTTCCACCTAGCTTGTCAAGCGTCAAACTATCATTTATCATTAGCAAGATGGTTAGATTAGTCATCATTTATCACGACTATTCCACCTTACGGATTTCATATAAAAATTATCATTCGATCTTATAATAGGTCAGTTTGACTTTTAAAAGTCAACTGCCTATTAACACATACAAACCCACAAATAAGTTCATCTCATTTCTTTGACTTTAACAAGTTCGAGTGATTATTAACATCAAGTTAATTTAGCTTTCGATTATCAATGCTAATTTATCCATTCATTATGCTAGAACTAAGGGTTTTCATCTATATGTAAAACCCATTTCATCATATTACTAGGCATTCATCCGAATACCTAATATAATCAAGTTCTACATACAAACTAGTAGACAACATGATTTCAAGCACCTATTTAACATTGACACAACATCAATTTCATCATATCATACAAAACCCATTTGAAGTCATGTACAGACACTTACTCGAATCTCTAATTTGTCCAAGTATCTTACGCATTCATACAAGTATGATGATCATGAACACTTATATATTATCAATTTCATCATATAATCAAAACCTATTTTCAAAGTCTACTTGTTATTCACTTACAAGTAACCTTATATCAAATGTTTCATAATTTCCTTATATTTAATGAAATTAAGCATACATCTATACCTAATTTCACCTTTGGATCATCATCCAACAATTTAATTGCAAGTAATCTACTTGTCTCAAATTACAACTTTCACCAATCTAGGTTTTAAGACATACCTTATGATCCCCTTGTTTAGGTGATCGTTAATTCATGTTCATTCATGAGTTTGAGCTTCAATTTCCCCTTCAATTTTGATGATATTGGATGAATAAGGGTTTCCCCTTGTCTCCACCTACTGATGATCGCATACACACACACACACACACACACTATGTGTGTGTTATGTCTAAATTTTAGTTTTTAAAACTCTAGTTTCCTTTTTGATAACTTTGGTTCCTCAAGCTTGACATTTCAATTATTAACGGATATAATCCAATATATATCACTTAACAATACGAATAATCAACTAGGTTAATTATTCCTAGTTGCATACTTCCTGTCTTAGATCATGTACCGATAGTCCCGGGCCTTTTATAAACATTATTATAAAAGGCATTCATCTATCATTTATTTAACACTAGGTTTATTTAATTAAATCCTAATTTTTACCGAGTTAGTTTTACCACTAACGATATTTTATCTGCTCCTTAATATTAATGTGGTTTGATTATCAAACCCGTTTTTAGGGTGTTACACAATGTTATGAGGATCTTGTGTGTTTTGAGACATTTTGATTATTTTACAAAGTTTTGTTTAAACGACTTTGAACGTCTATAAACTTTTTACTCTGTTTTCAATACCTACGAACAAATGATATTAGCGAAATGATCTGATATTTTATATCAAATTGATTGTTAAATCGAATTTGATTGACCAAAGCTCTGATACCAATTGTTAGGATCCGAGTTTGAATTGTTTGTGAATGTTTAGGATGAATGATGTAAGAAGATAACAAAAATGGAAATAATGTTGCGGAATGATAATAAACTTTAAACCACAAACAATGAGAGATTTACTTTCATCATGATACGTTGATAGAAAGATTGTAAAATACAGTAGTTCACGTATGCATGAATTACAAACTCCCCCTCAGCCTAAGATCACTCTGATTTGCTTGTACAAAATGTCAAGGTGAGTGATGAAAAGAACAATACATGCACTGTTGTATTTATAGTACAATCAAACCGCTGAGGAATCCAATCCTGACGTCACCTAGATAATGCCATCTAACAACCTCTAACATCTGCTATTACTAAGACAATGTTACATTGTAAACTCTATTATACATCATCTGTTGAGCTTTATCATCTGTTGAGCTTCATCATCCGTTGAGCCTCAGCAAACCTTCTTCATCAGACTTTGTCTTCTTCAAATATAGGGTGAACAGACCTTTGCTATCAGCAGACTTTAGCCTTCATCAGTGGTTTATGTAACAACCCGACTTTTCGGGTCATTATTTAGATATGTCATTTATTGCTTAATTGACTTGTACTCTCAAGATTTCCATTATCGCTATGGGTTAACTAATTTAAACTATGTTTTACAACGCAATCTCAAAACGCAGTTATCACATTTAACGCTATTACATCGCATGTTTATACTAAACGTTGTCGCATCGCAATCTCATCGCAAACTCGAAACGCATATTTACTTTTATGCATCTTAGTTACTATATGTGTTATTTGTGTGATTACTTGTTTAATGTTATGTGGTTACCTCATCGCAACGCTCACTCGCAACTCGCTCAAACGCGACACAACGCTCACCACACGAAACAAAAGTTGGAAAACTAACTCGCACAACTAGGCTGTCCGGATAACCAACCGATTGGATGGTCATCTGACACCCTCACACTCTCTACCGCCTTACTCCCTCTCACCCTATAAATACCCGCCTGTTACATCACTGTTCACTGATATGACAGCTCCATTCGACCAGACGCTCTCAAGTCCCTTTCAAGCACTTTTCTCTCGATTCAAGGCAATTTCGTAAGTATTTCTCCCTAGATCTTGTACTTCCATCATCACTGCACACATCTCCATCATCTTCTCCACCAAAATCACTGATTTTCACCTTGAAATCACCTGATTTGGACCCCTTGAAGGTGACAACATCTGGGTTGTTTATGTAATCGGTTGTGTGACGTCATCTCATCAAGAATGGTTCAGATCTAAAGGATTTCTACACTATTTTACACGAATCTCAACAAGATAAAATCAGTTGAAAGATGATTTCAAACTTATCTTCAACTTTCCTTCACTTTCTTCACAAAAACTGATGGAATCTAGACTCTTTCAGGCTCTCTACTCATTATCTAGTTAAGAACCGGTCTGAAAACGGATTCCCACCGGAGAGACTACCGATTCACGGGTTGAACATGAACCTTCATTGGAAACAGAAGGTCTGATTGAATGGGGTGATTACCATCTGATCGGCTGAGCTGGACTTGGTGTGGATTCCCGTTGTTTGAACGTCGTCATGCCGTCTCCGTTAAACTTCAAACTTTTTGACTTAGAAAATTTCACAAAGTTTTCAAAACAACAAGTTGTCCAATCGAATAGCCATCCGATCGGATGACTGATGTGTGCAAAATGCAACATATAAATTACATCAAATGAGCCATAAAACTAACCTTTTTTTAGTACTAATGTTGGAAAAAGTGTGCTTTTGTCTTCCTTTTGTATTTTCAGGCTTAAAAGAGCTTAAATTAACAAAAGAAGCCAAAATGCAGCCAAATCCAGCCTAAATACAAGAAAAGGAATAAACGTGGCATGCCCGACCCCTCGACAGCATCTTCCCAAGCAAAACAAGAAGAACAGAAGGCTGAACACGCCCCGTGCTCAGTGAGCACGGGGGCGTGCCCAAGTGTCTGCAGAAAAGACAAAGTTGTAGAAGCTTCTATCACCCACCACGGGGGCGTGCCCAGCGGACACGGGGCCGTGGTCAACTCTAAGATTCGCAGAATCTATGAAAATCTTGATAGTACAGATACGCTTCTGCACAAGGGGTCGTGCCCAGCGGACACGGGGGCGTGGTCAACTAATGCAGACAAACTGCATTTAATGAAGAAAGAGAAGGCGGGTGGACACGGGGCCGTGTCCGGGCTTCTGTGAAGGCAATAAATAGGGGTGCTTGGCTCATTTGCAAACCATCCCTTGGCAAACCACCTCTCTCACACTTCACCCACACTCCACCACCACCACACACCATCATCCACCACCATCATCCATCATAGAGTGTGTGTAGTAGTCTTGGGATCCAAGATTGATCGTCAGAGTTCTTGACAATCAAAGGCCATGTTTGCCTAAGTCTCTTACATCACTTGGTGAAGACAAGTGTTTAGTGTAATACTTTTTATTTTTAAACTTTTCACACTTTTTATTTGGTTCTGTATTAATGACTTTAATAACTACTTTCTTATGTTGAAGGTGAGTCTTCCTTATCGTTTGTCCGTGGTATCTTGGCATTATTTTACTGTCTATATAAAATAAAAGATTTTCACCATTCATATCCCCACGGTCTATATGGAGGTATGTTGGCTACCTGGTCGGGGGTTAAGGGAACGGTTTGGTAAGAGTTTTGCCTTGTTCAGAGTATAGATCCTGCAAGGACCTGGGTCAATTTTAGTAGGACCTCCTTCAATACCCACTGGTATTGGATGGCGGGGGTCCGAACTCCTTGATCCCCTCATATGTAAACTACTATTAATACTTTAACCCGGCTACTTAGGACTTATCCCTGGTGACTCAGACTACTTAGCCGAGGGAAACGTCACCTTCAGAAGAGGGGCCTACCACATTATGCATTAATAACTTAATTAATTATCTTTCAATAATCCAACCCTTTAGGATTGTATCCTTGCTAACTCAAACTACTGGGTTGAGGGTAACATCACCTTCAGAAGAGGGGCCTACTACAATAACAAAGATAATCTCTTAAAAAGTGCAAAAGTGCGGAAATAATCAAAGGTTACACTAAACACGGGTCGGATCCAAGTGATTCATCTTGTCTATCTGTTTTTATTTTTATTTTTATTTTTCAGCATTTTAGTTAGTTTTATTTTTCTTGTTTAAAAACCTTTTTCTAAACTTTTGATTTGATTAGACGTTGAGGATAAACCGGTACTAAAAGCTCTTGTGTCCTTGGACGACCTCGGTATCTTACCAACACTATACTACGCTCAAGATGGATGCACTTGCCCATATGTGTATTTAGTATTAGTAAATATCGTGTTTTATAAATATAAAACTTGGCTAAAAAGTGTTAAAGGGCTTAAAATATACATTAAAAACTAATAACACTCACGCACATCAATAACCATCCGATCGAATGACTATTCGACCAAGTGACTTGTCCTTTATACTGACTCTTGTTCAAAAACAATTTAATCAAAACTTCAAAACTACCAAACTCTCAACGAATAGCCATCCGATCGATGTCCATCCGTCCAGATGACCATCCGACCGGATGACTTGTTTTAATACTACAACAAAAACTTTAAAAGTTTCAAAACAAACACACTCACACAATCGAATGACCAACCGTTCGAATGGTCATCCGTCCGGATGACCATTCGTCTGGATGATCATCCGATATGTGACAACTCGTGTTTCCGAGGTCAGCATCGTTTGTTACACTTCTCTTTTAAATCATTTTATAGTACGCTTTACTTTTCTACGAAACCAAATGTTGTGCACTTATCTGATTTATAGTGTTGAACCGACCCGGACCGTTTGTACCTTTAAACCAAAGCATGAACTCGCTAGTCGACCCAACCTACTCGCGTAACCGAAAACTTTTATATATGACATTGTTAATTTATTGCACATACACACACACACATATATATATATATATATGTTGATTTATAAAAAGTATATTCCCTTTTGAGGCCCACACCACTATTCTTTCTTACGTTTTGTTGGGTGCAGCCCACGTTCTTATTATCTAGGCCCACCAACCCAAGTCCCTCTCTCTCTACTTACGATTCAGATTGCAAATTGCCCCACCCCCTTATTTGTTTGAAATTGTGTGTCATAAAGTTTTTATAACCTTCCATTATTTCGATAACTTATCAACTTGATTGAACAAGTTTTCACATACAGATAGTATAAGGGTCATTATGAAAAGATAGTTTTTCAAAATACTATATTTAATCCCAACCCCACCACCCATCGCCCCCTACACCAAAAAACCCTAAAGAAAAGCGTAGATCGGTCACCGCCTCTTCACTCAATTATGCAACGGCTGTTGACTCCGGAACAGCCACCCAAGGTCACCACTGCAAGAAGTAAGTGTCGCACACTCCGTAGCCTCGTACTAAAGTTCGTTGTTTCGGTTTCGGTTCGTCTTTGACTCTAAGACTTGCAAGAAAAATAAGTGTAATGTGAAACTATAGTTAGTAATATGTGCACATGAACATGATAAAATGGATTATATGCATATGTATTTGATCATTCTTGAGTATGTTCGTATTTGATGCTTACTGTAGGATGTTCTTGTTTTAGATTGCTTATAATAAAAGGTTTTGAATGAGCACAAATTTGGTTAACTTTATGATGGAATCCGTGGGTGATATTGTGTAAACAGAATTATGAGAACATAAGGGTTTGACACTTGATAATAATTATAATCGAACATAGTGAATTGGCAATCTGGTAATAAAGGTGCGATGGAATGAGATGATGTTTTGGCCGATGTGAATAGGTTATGCTTAATTACTATTGGTGTTAATTGATAACTAGGGTTTTGATAAATTATAATGTTAGTCTAGGGGTTTTCCTGCGTGAACTGTTGGTGGTTATCTTGAATTGAACAACGATTCTTGTTCTTGGTCAATACACGAAAACTAGGTTAAACTAATGATGAGTGTTTATTTTATTTAGGGTGATAATTGACAAGAATTGATTATGAATGATGGTGATTAAACTGTTGGTAGAAAAGTAAAGCATGTGGACTTAATTGTGTAATTGATTTGATTGAAATTAGTGGGGGTGTTGGTTACAGAAATTGTGGGAAGGGTTAACTGGTTCAGTCGCACACATAATAAGACCTGGTCGTACACATGCATGGGTCTAGGGGATTTATTTTGGGTTTTAGGCCATATGCTGATTGGTTGGGCCTCAGGTTTAGTTGGGCTTTACATAATCACTAGTCGCACGTTCACTGGGCCATCTGTACTGGGCTGTACGGCTGAGTATAGTCGCACAAAAGAGCTCAATCGCAACTTCTACGATGAATATTAACAGACTGATTAGTGATTATGGAAAGTGGGAATTGTGGTGTAATTTGTATGAGAAGTCTAAACATGTTATGTGAATACTTGATGAAAATGGGTTGTTATGTTAACTATTATGACGCGTGCAATATGAATGCTTCTTGTACACAACATGAATGTGGAATACGTGATTTATGTGCATACAAACTGATTGTCTTTGGGTAACCACGGTAGGGTTTGGTTGACTAACTTGGAACGGGTAACATAACATACCGAGCAAATCTAAGGTAAGTTCATTCCTCTTGAGCATGCGTCCCGGTGGTTGGGACGGTCATTGGGTATCCCTGAGAGGGATAGGTTTTTGGGTAAAGCAATTGGGTATTCCTGAAAGGAATACGTCTCGTGGGTAAAATCTGGTATGTTGGATAATACACTCGTCCTATCACCTTTAAGTCCCATCTTTTTGTTACCGGAGAGGTAACGGGGTATTAGTTGGTAGCGCTACTTAGGTTTGGGACCCTCACCCCGTACCGGAGAGGACGGGTGTGAACTAAGGACCCAGTCATGCCCAGTGCTTTGATAGGAGCACTGGGGAACGGGCAAAACATAAATCAGGAGCCGTCTTGTATCCGAGGTATTATCAACATTATAATCAATGAACTGAACTAATCACTTGGTAACCAACGTTTTCGTAAAACCATGAACTCACCAGCGTTGTCTGATACACTTTTCTGCATGCTTGCAGGCCTTTAGGTATACGCCGTTGGAACTTGCTGCCTGGGATGCTGGAGTGGTCATGGGTCGATTTGCATGGAATCATGAGACACGTCTAATGGCTTTTATACACTTGGGTTATGAAACTGTTAATTAATGTAGTATGCTTCCGCTTAAATGTAAACAATGTTTTGTAACGATTATTTTAATAAATGAAAGTTTTATTTGAAATATTGTTATGAGCTCAGTGTGATTGGTGGCTTGATCCTGGTACGTCACACGCCTCGTGGGGGGTTCCCGCATGTGGTATTTTGGAGGTGTGACAGTTAAAACCAGACTATAACCGAACAATTCTGAATACGAGAATACGACCATGACACTCAGCTCCAGATTGCAAGGTTCGTCTTTTTCACCTGCTGCATACATTACATGACTAGTACACATTTGTTTATGATGTAGCGTACGAACACGCACTTGTCACTATAGCATGATTACATGAGTTTCTTACTTACATTATGACGCGTTGATAGTATGGCATAGTCATTGGATTTCTGTGATCTTATCATTTTGACAACCTCTGTTTGACAACTGAGTTTGAAGAACCATTTGACATGAGTTAGGAGGAGCTGAGATGAGCATGCAAATCACAATATTATTATGGGTGCACACATAATAATAAGGTGGGGTGCATGTGAGTCCTAGTGAGGCTTAATAAGTGAAAAAGGGGTTCTGTTCCGTTATTCGATCAACGAAAAATATAACAAATCTATAGGAGTCATAGCAGTGATTGTCTCATACTTGAACGTGATCTTTTCACTCCTCTTCGAATCCTTACGAATCACGATGCTATCAAGTACCACCTGAACACTCATCTGAACGTCTAGTGAACTGTGTAGAATGTTGGGTGCTAGTACGAACGTTTCTGAGTTGGATGTCGCAGCGTCGAATGATTCTTTCTCACTTTTCTTCATTTGCTGGAATTTAACGTATTGACGCCTTAGATCCCGGAGTGCGATCACTTCTGCAACTCCCTAGCAACATACCGTGTATTACTCAATCGACTTGCAAGATCGATGGATAAGAGGATGAGCGTAGTACCTTACCGACCTCAGTATTAGGACGACCCTGATTACCTGCAATGAACACCAACAAATTGACTTCAATCGAACCCTTAACCCTACTCAGCGACTTATGGGAGTCAACTCTTACGAATCAATCGGGACATAAGCGATAACAATTGATTATAGTGTGGAATGTGTAACTGCCAGCACAATGAGTAGCGCCTTAGGACATGACACGGAATGCGAAAAGATGGACCCCGTTAGTGAAAGATCGTAGGCCTCCGTTTCAAGCAACGACACTAGAGGCAGCAGTCACGGCAACATCAAGGTACTCGTAATCGTAGCCTACAGTATCGAAATGAAAGTACCTACAACATGGATTGGCCGTTGTTAAATCTGGACGAAAACAACCAAGGGAACGACGACAGTACTGGAAATTCTCGTAACAAAAACTCGACCTTGTGGGACAAGTGTTTGACATCTACCTTCCTTCTGCAATCCTTGGTAGTTTTGATGCAGTAGTTAGTGTGGATTGGTTATCCGGATATTGCGCAGATATACCCTGTGAGAATAAAATTTTGTGTATCCTTCTCCCTAGTGGAGAATCGTTATCTGTTCTAAAGCGTCAGAGTGGTGCAAAGGTTAGCGCCATTTCAGCTGTGAAAGCCCAGAAGTGTCTACGGAGGGATTACCCCGCTATGTTAGCAACCGTTACAGATGTTAAGGCTAAGGAAAAGAGGATTGAGGATCCACCAATTGTTCGTGATTCCTCTCGGTGTGCTACTCGAGGAACTTTCAGGTTTACTTCCGCAACTGTTAGGTAGAATATCAGTTTGATCTCACCCCAGAGGCAGCCCTGATTGTTCCTTACCGTCTTGCACCAGGAGGGTTGCAAGAACTGTGTAATCAACTACAGGAACTGTCGGACATGAGTTTTATCAGGCCTAGTCTTTCGCTTTGGGGAGCCCCAGTTATATCCATGAAGATAAGCCTTTTCATATATGTACTGGTTATCGAGAACTCAACAAGGTGATAGTCAAGAACCGTTTGCCTCAACTATGTATTGACAACCTGACGACCCGTTGCGAGGGTCAAGCTCCCATTCAAGGACTGACTAATGAACAAACTATCATCAGATGGAAGTTCAATGGGAGAGTGTTCCTAAAATGGCATATCGGATGCAGTGCGGCCATTACGACTTTGTACTCCATGACCTTTGGGGTTAATCAGCACACCAGCAGCTTTATGGATCACATGGATCAACCGTGTTTATTGAGGACGTTTTGAATCATTTACAGGAGAAAGGAACAACATGAACAGAACTTGTACTTCATCTTAGAGCTCCCAGGGGATGAGCAATTCCATGCGAAGTCTACCTAAGTGTGACTTCATGGTTCGAGAAGTACACCTTCTTGGTCACGTAGTCAACAAAGTAGAGACACACGTGGATCTCGCTAAGACCCATTTTATTGGAAATTGATCGGCACCAAAGAGTCCCTTGGGGATACATCAATTTTCTTGGTCTCGCTAGATGCTATTGCAGATTCATCGCAGGATTTTCAAAGATCGCGCAGCTTTAGTCTCTTTGGCACAGTAGGATGTTGTGTATTCATGGGAGACAGAACAGGAGGATGTCTTTTCAGCTTCTGAATCCCAACTCTACAATGCACTGAGCATCGTCTTTACCCGAGGGTATGGGTGATCTAGTGGTATACCATGATGTTCCGAATCAGAGTCTCAGTTACACGCCGATGCAACACGAGAAGGTGATGGTTTACGTGGTGGATTCACAAGAAGGACTGCACGAGTCACAACCTGCGATGGAATCCATGGTCTTTGGATTTAAGTTGGAGGCATTACTTGGATGGTACCAAATGCACTACTTAGACCGATCACAAGAGCCTCCCGTGTACCCTTGTTTCGAAAAAGCTAACCATGTGATGGCATCGCTGGATGGAACTCTTGACCAATTACAACTATGGAACCTAAATGCGTATGAGCCTACAACTCACCATCAACTCTAGACTACCTGATCAGATTCACCCTGTTCAAACTGAAGCACTGGCACTGGCAACTGGGCATGAAGGTCCACATAGCAATGTATGTGAACGTAGTTTGACTCGTGCGAAAGTCAAGGTAGAATATCAGAAACCCTCTGGTTTGGGTCATCAACCGGAAACACCCATACGGAAATGAGAACAGACTGCCAAGGATTTTATCACTAATCCACTTAAAACCCGAAACGGAGACGATATCACCTGGGTGATCGTTGACTGTCTCATGTAACCAGCACACTTCCTTGCAACCAAGGAAACTGACGAGTCTTTGTAGGTTATGAATATTTCTCTGAGAGAGGAGTTTTCTTTAGGCACGGGGAGCCAACATCTATTACCTCTGACTGTGATCTACGTTTTTACCCGATTTGTGGCGGGCAGCACACAACTCCTATGGCTCACGTCTAGACATGAGCACTGCTTATCACACCCTCAGACAGATGGTCAGAGTGAGCAGACCATCCAGACACTCGAAGACATGCTGCTAGCATGTGTGATCAACTTTGGTAAAAGTTGAGACATTTACCTTTGGGCTTTGGTAGAGTTACTGCAACGGTTAGCATTCTAGTATTCCAGCAGCTCCGTTCGAGGCATTATATGGACGACAATGCCGATCTCTTTGCTAGGCTGAAATGGGTGACAGCCTAATCACAAGTCCAGGACTTGTACTCGAAGCTCCTTAGAAGATTTTTTCGATCAGAACTTGTATGGTGGCAGCGCGCAACTGCTAGAAAAGTTGCAAAGCGTAAGAAACCCTTAAAACTTGTAGTAAGCAATCGTGTTTTGTCGAAATTGTCACCCTGGGAGGGTGTGATGCGCTTGGGAAGCGCGACAAGCTTAATCCGGGATACGTTGGGCCATTCAGGATTCTGGAAAGAATCGGTAAAGTGGCCTACACACATGAGTTATCGGAAAAACTGGGCGATGTTCACGCTGTTGTTCACATCTTGAATCTGAAGAAGTGTTTGCCTGATGCCACACTCGGGGTCTCTTTGCAAGACCCATAGATCGATGATAAGTTGCAGTTTGTTGAGGAACGATTAAAATCACAGACCGGGAAGTTAAGGTTTGTAGCACCGTCGAATCACAACCGTGAGAGTTCGTCGGAAGTCACGACGTGGACCGGAGTTCACATGGGAATGCGAGGATCAGATGAAGCTCAACTATCCTCACATGTTCAAAATTACTGAATCAAAACAGATGCAACTAGGTGAATTTCGGGACGAAATTCCCATTCAAGTTGGGGATGATGTGGCACCTGAGAAAAATACACAGTCCTTTTGAGCTATTACTTTACTCCTCTGAGACGGCTTATCGAATTTTGGAACGAAATTTCTTTGAACTTGGGGATAATGTGACACTTCGGGTTTTCCTGCATGTTTCTTTGATGTTATAATTAATTTCGTGAAATTCTATACTATGTGAAATGCGTACAAACTCTGTAACTCTTGTGCTACGTGACTTTACGTACTATGTGACCTTATGTGCTATGTGGTTTACATATTCGTTTTACAAACTTTCATGAAACTACGTGTAATTACGTATGACAATAGGTTATTGACGAATCTATAAATTGAGCATATCGTATGACTTAGCTTAAATTTAGAGGACGAAATTCCTGTAACAAGGGGAGAATGTGACAACTCATGTTTCCGAGGTCAGCATCGTTTGTTTCACTTATCTTTTAAATCATTTTATAGTACGCTTTACTTTTCTACGAAACCAGATGATGTGCACTTATCCGATTGATAGTGTTGAACCGACCCGGGCCGTTTGTACCTTTAAACCAAAGCATGAACTCACTAGTCGACCCAACCTACTCACGTAACCGAAACCTTTTATATATGACATTGTTAATTTATTGCATTTATATATATATATATATATATATATATATTGATTTAAAAAAAGTATATTCCCTTTTGAGGCCCACACCACTATTCTTTCTTACGTTTTGTTGGGTGCAGCCCACGTTCTTATTATCTAGGCCAACCAGCCCAAGTCCCTCTCTCTCTACTTATGATTCACATTGTAAATCGCCCCCCCCCCCCCCCTCCTTAATTGTTTGAAATTGTGTGTCATAAAGTTTTTATAACCTTCCATTATTTCGATAACTTATCAACTTGATTGAACAAGTTTTCACATACGGATACTATAAGGGTCATTATGAAAAGATAGTTTTTCAAAATACTATATTTAATCCCAACCCCACCACCCATCCCCCCCTACACCAGAAAATCCTAAAAAAAAGCGTAGATCGGCCACCGCCTCTTCTCTCAATTGTGCAACGACTGTTGACTCCAGAATAGCCACCCAAGGTCACCACTGCAAGAAGTAAGTGTCGCACACTCCGTAGCCTCGTACTAAAGTTCGTTGTTTCAGTTTCGGTTCGACCTTGACTCTAAGACTTGCAAGAAAAATAAGTGTAATGTGAAACTATAGTTAGTAATATGTGCACATAAACATGATAAAATGGATTATATGCATATGTATTTGATCATTCTTGAGTGTGTTCGTATTTGATGCTTAGTGTAGGATGTTCTTGTTTTAGATTGCTTAAGATTAAAGGTGTTGTATGAGCACAAATCTGGTTAACTGTATGATGGAATCCATGGGTGATATTGTGTAAACAGAATTATGAGAACATAAGGGTTTGACACTTGATAATAATTATAATCGAACATAGTGAATTGGCAATCTGGTAATAAAGGTGCGATGGAATGAGAGGATATTTTGGCCGATGTGAATAGGTTATGCTTAATTACTATTGGTGTTATTTGATAACTAGGGTTTTGATAAATTATAATGTTAGTCTAGGGGTTTTCCTACGTGAACTGTTGGTGGTTATCTTGAATTGAACAATGATTCTTGTTCTTGGTCAATACATGAAAACTACGATAAACTAACGATGAGTGTTTATTTTATTTAGGGTGATAATTGACATGAATTGATTATGAATGATGGTGATTAAACTGTTGGTAGATAAGTAAAGCATGTGGACTTAATTGTGTAATTGATTTGATTGAAATTAGTGGGGGTGTTGGTTATGGAAATTGTGGGAAGGGTTTACTGGTTCAGTCGCACACAAAATAAGACCTGGTCGCACACAAGCATGGGTCTAGGGGATTTATTTTGGGTTTTGGGCCATATGTGGATTGGTTAGGCCTCAGGTTTAGTTGGGCTTTACATAATCACTGGTCGCACGTTCACTGGGCCGTCTGTACTGGGCTGTACGGCTGAGTAAAGTCGCACAAAAGAGCTCAATCGCACACTTCTATGATGAATATTAACAGACTAATTTGTGATTATGGAAAGTGGAAATTGCGGTGTAATTTGTATGAGAAGTCTAAACATGTTATGTGAATACTTGATGAAAATGGGTTTTTATGTTAACTATTATAACGCGTGCAATATGAATGCTTCTTGTACACAACATGAATGTGGAATACGTGATTTATGTGCATACAAACTGATTGTCTTTGGGTAACCACGGTAGGGTTTGGTTGACTAACTTGGAACGGGTAACATAACATACCGAGCAAATCTAAGGTAAGTTCATTCCTCTTGAGCATGCGTCTCGGTGGTTGGGATAGCCATTGGGTATCCCTGAGAGGGATAGGTTTTTGGGTAAAGCAATTGGGTATTCTAGAGAGGAATACGTCTCGTGGGTAAAATCTGGTATGTTGGATAATACACTCATCCTATCACCTTTAAGTCCCATCTTTTTGTTACCGGAGAGGTAACAGGGTATTAGTTGGTAGCGCTACTTAGGTTTGGAACCCTCACCCCGTACCTGAGAGGACGGGTGTGAACTAATGACCCAGTCATGCCCAGTGGTTTGATAGGAGCACTGGGGAACGGGCAAAACATAAATCAGGAGCCGTCTTGTATCTGAGGTATTATCAACATTATAATCAATGAACTGAACTAATCACTTGGTAACCAACGTTTTCGTAAAACCATGAACGCACCAGCATTGTCTGATACACTTTTCTGCATGCTTGCAGGCTTTTAGGTATACGTCGTTGGAACTTGCTGTTTGGGATGTTGGAGTGGTCATGGGTCGATTTGCATGGAATCATGAGACACGTCTAATGGCTTTTATACACTTGGGTTATGAAACTCTTAATTAATGTTGTATGCTTCCGCTGAAATGTAAACAATGTTTTGTAACGATTTTTTAATAAATGAAAGTTTTATTTGAAATATTGTTATGAGCTCAGTGTGATTGGTGGCTAGATCCTAGTACGTCACACGCCTCGTGGGGGGTTCCCGTATTTGGTATTTTGGGGGGTGTGACACGATCAACTCACCATTCAAAATTTATCTCATCTGACACGTTGTTTTACACGTTGTTCAACGCTTACGCTACTGTTCTATGCTCAGGCTAAACTCCAACGCGCTCTCTTCTATCCAAGTCTGTGTTTACTAGCTAAACACCTACTGTGAGTATACTCGAACCCTTTTTCGCTTAACGCACTTTTGGGGGTTACATAAGTTCTCTATCAAAACACATCAACACACAACGCAAACCCTTTTGAATGCTAACCGCTCTCGCATTTTATACGTGACTCGATGAATGCTTGTATGTTATGTTTACACAGTGATTGTTGCCTGACACCTTAGCAACGATAGTACTATTGTTTGGACACAGCACCTGTCATGGGCAGGGGTTGTTAAGGGTATTACTTCACATGGTCACGGTGGTGATAATGTGTTGCACATTCTACACTCGCAGTGATGTCGGTTGCATACGTCATTATCGATAGCTTACTTGATTCGCAATTCTACGTGTTACATGCTGGTTATGCGTAAACTCTTTTGCTATACTATATCCTAGGCAAACTTGTGTACTCACCTTTACATTTTTATGTATTGACTTTATTTTAACGTATAAGACAGGTTGATAGGATGCTATGATTGCTGTGATGAATCAAGCAGGAGGTCTAGAAACTTCATTAAATAAATCTGAGTTGTCAGAACAGTTTACTTGTTTTTGAGACTATTATCTGTAATGACTATTTTTACTTTGTCTGTTAGTAGTATGGGATATTAACGTTAAAGATTTGGTAAATTAATAGTTGTTGTGGATTCTCTTGAACAATTTGTTTCGCTCAGCGCCACGCCCCGATGATTCCGACATCGTTTGGGGTGTGACAGATTTGTATCAGAGCCATAACTATAGGGAATTAGGAAAGACATGATCTAGTCTGGGTTGATGTCTTAGGATTGACCTAGTCTATAGTCTAAGCACTCGCAGACCAGCTCTGTGCGAACCCAGTAGGGGTTTTGCACGAGTCGCTTTTGGTACTCTCGCTCGAAAACTACATCTTTGTGCGAACACCACATACTACAGCTTCGTGCAAAGACAGCCTTTCTTAAGGCTGGAAACTCCTTAGCCTTTCCTAAGGCCGACACAATACTCACATTTTCAAAAACACTCACATACCACAACCGAGTGATTTGGTCGAGATTAGGTGTGAAAACCAAGAACTCTCGAAAAGATCACTCATTCTAGGCGAAATTTTTTTTTACATCAACACGAGAAATTTCGTTGAGTTAGGAGTGACATCCATATCTCGACGAAATTCTCCATCTGTATCTCGTGGCTGCCACATTATCAGGAATAAAGTTGTTAAGTTAGGGGTGAAACCCGCATCTTAATGACTAGTTCCAATCTCTACTTGGGTTTTACAAAACTCTCACCAAAGTCTCGATGGATTCCAATGACCTGAGTCACGTAGTAACCGAAAGGATGCGTGCCGTTCGCCATAATTGGCAAGAGCACAGTCTAGTAGGCCAAAGCGTGCACTTGAAGTCGCTGTGGATAGTTGAATCACCTTGGGTACTCGATGTCTAAACACCCAAGACACTCTATTTCGATTCTAAGCCCGCAATCGCTGATTTTACAAGTTATCGGTTTTATGTGTTTACATGTTTATATGTTTCGATTTTGGAAGACCATACGCTTTTTCCACTCATCGCTTTGTTAAACGCGCACAACTCACACAGCTCTCTTAACTCAAAACGCTAACCAATCGCAGACAAACTATAAACTCTCGCACGCTATGATACTCGCTATCGCTACTCGCTATCACTACTTGCAACTCTCGAATGCAAAACACGGCTGTGAAAGATAGGTCAATATGTGCAAAATATGTAGGTGAGTACGTGTAAAATATAGGTGAATACGTGCAAAATATGTGCTTAGTGGACTACGTGCTTCTATGCTTATGTGCTTATGTGCCTATGTGGACTATGTGCCTATGTGTTATGTGCCTACGTGTTCCTGAGCTTTACATAAAAGAGGATGGTTAAAACGCTAAACTTTTCAAAACTAAGACCCGATATAATCGAATTCCTTCTAAATCATACGACGATGTCTGCTGCAGACAATGTCTTCCCTTGGTTCTCACACTCGCCGAAACGCTCAAAGAAGCAGAGATGACAAGCACATCGCTTCTCTCGTCGCCAAGGAAATGGCTAAAGTCATACCTCAGATCATTAGTGAGATCAACGAGGTCAGCAGGAAATCATTTGTCGAATTGAAGAGCGACACGCCTAAAGCTCCTTTCAGCTTTAAGCAATTCAAGACCTGTGGTCCTGTAAACTTCACTGGCGAAGATGAACCCAATGCTATGTTCCAGTGGTTTGACTCTATCGAAGTCACCCTTCGTCAAAGCGGATGCCCAGACAACCTCTACACTATTAATACTACTGGAGTTTTTTAGTCCAGGGCTCTGGATTGGTGGACTGCTGAGCGCAACAGGCACGATAACGATGCAGCCTATGGACTCTCCTAGGAGGAACTGAAGGAAGTCATGAAGAAAGAATTATGTCCCCCACATGAACTCCAGAAGCTGGAAAACGAGTTTTGGGGTATCAAGCAAGAAGGAGGTGACAACGCGGGTCTCACCGCTCGCTTTAAGCAGCTCAACATTATCTGTCCTAGTCAAGTATCAACACCAGATATCACGATCAAGAAGTACATTCGAGCCTTACCCGACTGTGTAGCTGACTTTGTTCAAGCAGCTAAACCTGCTACCATTGAGGAAACCTACCAAATCGCCGGTGAGATCAATGATAAGCGAGTTTTGGCTGGTTATTTCAAAACCTCAACCAAGAGCCTCTGTCAAGCAACTGCTACTCCCGCTCCTGAAACCGCAGCACCTCATGTTTCGAAGTCTTCACGCCAGAATCGCAAACGCAAGGGTAACAACAACAACAAGAACTACGCTACCAAAGTGGTTAACCCAACAACAATCAGAACCGTCAAGTCGCAGCACCCGTAACCAAAGCACCGCCTGCTAAGCGTGCGTACGCTGGTCCTCATCCTCTATGCCCTACTTGCACCTATCATCACCCAGCTGGGATAGCTTACCGTTTCTGTATCCACTGCAACCTCTATGGACACTTCATAGCGAATTGTCGCACTGGCCCACATCAACAAGCTCAAGCTCAAGCTCCTCCAGCATTACCAGCTCCACTACCCGCTCCTCAGGGTAACCAAGCAGCTCCTGCTTATGCACGAGCCTGCTGTTCTTGTGGTGAACCGAATCATTTTGCAAATGTTCATCCGAATCGCGTGGTGAAACAAGAGCCGCAGCAACCACCGCAGCAGCAGCATCAACAGCAAAAACAGAAGCAGCAGCAGCATCAACCACAGCAAGCAGCCCGCGGAAGAACTTTCAACATCAATGTCTTCCAGGCTCAAACTAACAACAATGTTGCCAATGATACATTTCCCATTAACGGAATTTATGCTTCGTGTTTATTTGATACTGTAGCCGATAACTGTTTTTTATGTTAGAATTCGAAAAGCTCCTAAACCGTAAACGTGCTAACCTCCCAATGACGTTCGACACAGAAATTGCCACCGGAAGAACCATCACTGTTATTTCTCTTCTCCGTGATTGTACTCTCGAACTCAACAATCACGTTTTCCCGATCGATCTCATCCCGATGCAACTTGGTAGTTTCGATATCATAGTAAGCATGGATTTTATTCGTGAAAATCGTGCCGAAGTCGTTTGTTTTGAGAAGATGATTTGTTTCTCTATTGCTAATGGCAATCAACTCTGTGTCTATGGCGAAGTATCTTCAAAAGAACTAAAACTCATGTCATGCATTCAAGCAAGCAAGTATCTCCGAAAGGAATACATGGCTTTCTTGGATCACATTGTAGTAGCGGAGAAGGAAAAGAAATGGATGGAAAAGGTACTTGTGGTTCGTGATTTTCCCAATGTCTTTCCTGACGATTTACTCGGTCTACCCCTCGAGTTGTGATATTGATTTTCGCATCGACCTCATTCCTGGAGCTAACCCTGACGCTAAAGCTCCTTACCAGTTCGCACCATCCAAAATGCGTGAACTTTCTAGTCAACTCCAGGAATTACTTGATAAAGGCTTCATACGCCCTAGCACATCTCCTTGGGGCACACATGTCCTTTTCGTCAAAAAGAAGGATGGATCGTTCCGAATGTGCATCGATTATAGGGAACTCAACAAGCTTACTATCATGAATCGTCATCCCTTACCCCGAATCGATGATTTTTTTGATCAATTGCAAGGTGCAACATATTTTTCTAAGATCGATCTACGCTCTGGTTTTCATCAGTTACGAATTCAGGAGGAAGATATCCCTATGGAAAATGTACTTGTGGTTCGTGATTTTCCCAATGTCTTTCCTGACGATTTACCCGGTCTACCCCTCGAGTCGTGATATTGATTTTCGCATCTACCTCATTCCTGGAGCTAACCCTATCACTAAAGCTCCTTACCACTTCGCACCGTCCGAAATGCGTGAACTTTCTAGTCAACTCCAGGAATTACTTGATAAAGGCTTCATACGCCCTAGCACATCTCCTTGGGGCACACATGTCCTTTTCGTCAAAAAGAAGGATGGATCGTTCCGAATGTGCATCGATTATAGGGAACTCAATAAGCTTACTATCATGAATCGTTATCCCTTACCCCGAATCGACGATTTGTTTGATCAATTGCAAGGTGCAACATATTTTTCTAAGATCGATCTACGCTCTGGTTATCATCAGTTACGAAATCAGGAGGAAGATATCCCAAAAACCGCTTTTCACACTCGCTACGGCCATTATGAATTTGTTGTTATGCCTTTTGATCTTACAAACGCACCCCCGGTTTTCATGGATTTGATGAACCGCGTGTGTAAGCCCTTTCTCTACCGCGTCGTCATCATGTTTATTGATGATATCCTTATCTATTCGAAGTCGAAATCTGAACACGCGCAACATCTACGTTTAGTTCTCGAGCTTCTCCAAGGGAATAACCTCTACGCCAAGTTCTCCAAGTGTGAATTCTAGCTCGAGGAGGTTCAATTCCTCGGTCACATCGTCAACAGTCAAGGTATTCACGTTGATCTCGCGAAGATTGAAGCAGTTAAGAGTTGGATTACACCGAAAACCCCGTCCGAAGTTCGTTCTTTTCTCGGATTGGCGGGTTATTACCGTCGATTTATTGTTGATTTCTTTAAAATCGCCGTTCCTCTCACCTGTTTTACGCATAAAGACAAGACTTTTGTTTGGGGAACCGAATAAGAGGATGCATTTCAAACCCTC
Organism: Helianthus tuberosus; assembly: GCA_030545235.1. Taxonomy (NCBI): domain Eukaryota; kingdom Viridiplantae; phylum Streptophyta; class Magnoliopsida; order Asterales; family Asteraceae; genus Helianthus; species Helianthus tuberosus. The sequence goes on along the minus strand of CM060371.1, from coordinate 100,923,054 downwards.
AAGTGTATGCTTTGCGACGCTCCCATACTCGCGCTACCCGATGGAAACGACAACTTTGTTGTCTATTGCGATGCCTCCAACCTCGGTCTTGGTTGTGTTCTTATGCAACGAGACAAGGTTATCGCGTACGCGTCTTGTCAGCTCAATGTCCACGAGAAGAACTACACAACCCATGATCTCGAACTCGGTGCAGTTGTTTTTGCGTTAAAGATTTGGCGACACTACTTGTACGGTACTAAGTGTACGGTCTTCACCGACAATAAGAGCCTACAACACATCTTGAACCAGAAAGAGCTGAATATGCGCCAACGTAGATGGGTTGAACTTCTCAACGACTATGATTGTGAGATATGCTACCATCCAGGCAAAGCAAAAGACGTAGCCGATGCTCTTAGTCGACAAAGCTATTTACATAGTGTTCATAACGTTCAAGCCCAACACGACCTCAAACCCCTCATTCGCGACGCTCAACACGCTTGTTTTCTCGAAAGTACTTTGAAGGAAGAAAGAATTCTTGGAACCGAAAACAATTAGTGAATAAACCGAATGGTATTTTTCACTATCTCGATCGCATTTGGATTCCTAGTCGCAATGGTCTCCGAGAGATTTTGCTGACTGAAGCCCACAAATCTCGATATTCCATTCATCCCGGTGCCGACAAGATGTACCAGGACCTCCGTGCCAGGTATTGGTGTCCAGGAATGAAGAAGGATGTTGCTCTGTATGTTTCAAAATGCCTGACTTGTTCGAAATGCAAGGATGAACATCAACGACCCTCTGGCTTACTCGAACAACCCGAGATCCCAATGTGGAAATGGGAGAGTCTAGCTATGGACTTCATTACGAAACTCCCTCGCACGCCATCAGGTCATGATAGCATTTGGGTTATCGTTGATCGTCTTACGAAATCCGTCCACTTTTTACCGATACGAGAAGACCATAAGGTTGAACGATTAGCACGAATCTATACCGACGAAGTCATTTGTCGACATGGGACACCTTGTGACATCATCTCTGACCGCGATGGTCGATTTACCTCGCGCCTTTGGGAAAAATTTCAATCCGCTCTCGGTACTAATTTTAATCTCAGTACCGCTTTCCATCCCCAAACCGACGGTCAGACTGAACGCACGATTCACACCCTTGAAGACATGCTTCGTTCGTGTGTTATAGATTTTGGTGGTAATTGGGATTTGCATTTACCTTTAGTCGAATTCTCGTACAACAATAGTTATCACGCTAGTATTCAAATGGCACCCTTTGAGGCATTATATGGAAGAAAATGTCGATCGCCGATTGTATGGCAGGAGATCTGAGACGCACAAATTACCGGTCCTGAGTTATTACAAGAAACGACTGACAAGATCCTCCAGATACGGGATAATATCGTGAAAGCACGGAGTCATCAAAAGAGTTACACTGATAAACGCCGCAAGCCCCTTGAGTTCAAAGTTGGTGATCACGTACTCCTAAAGGTTTCACCTTGGAAGGGTGTGATCCGATTCGGCAAGAAAGGAAAGCTAGCACCTCGATACGTTGGTCCCTTTAAGATTCTGGAAAGAATTGGCAAAGTGGCCTACCGACTCGAATTACCAGAGGAACTCAACAACGTACATCCGACTTTCCACATTTCGAACCTCAAGAAATGCCTAGCCAAAGAAAACCTGCATGTCCATCTCGAGGATTTGTAAGTTAACGAAACTCCACACTTCGTGGAAAAGCCAGTAGAAATCATAGACCGAGAGACCACGAAACTTCGACGCTCTCGCATTCCTATAGTGAAGGTTCGCTGGGAAGGCAAACGCGGCGTTCACTTGGGAACTTGAAAGTGTTATGAAAGCTAAATACCCACATCTCTTCGTTACGCCTGCGCCTTAATTTCAGGACGAAATTCCCTAAAGTAAGGGAGGCTGTAACAACCTAACTTTTCAGGTCATTATTTAGATCTGTCATTTATTGCTTAATTGACTTTTACTCTTGGGATTTCGATTATCGCTATGGGTTAACTAATTTAAACTATGTTTTACAATGCACTTACAATGCTATATCAAAAAGCAGTTATCACATTTAACGCTATTACATCGCATGTTTATACTAAACGCTATCGCATCGCAATCTCATCGTAAACTCGAAACGCAGATTTACTTTTATGCATCTTAGTTATTATATGTGTTATTTGTGTGATTACTTGTTTAATGTTATGTGGTTACCTCATCGCAACGCTCACTCGCAACTCGCTTAAACGCGACACAACGCTCACCACACGAAACGAAAGTTGGAAAACTAACTCGCACAACTAGGCTGTCCGGATGACATCCGCTCGGATGGCCATCCGATCAGATGGTCATTCAACCGGCTGACCATCCGACACCCTCACCCTCACACTCTCCACCGCCTTACGTCCTCTCACCCTATAAATACCCGCTCGTCACATCACTGTTCACTGATGTGACAGCTCCATTCAACCAGACGCTCTGAAGTCCCTTTCAAGCACTTTTCTCTCGATTCAAGGCCATTTCGTAAGTATTTCTCCCTAAATCTTGTACTTCCATCATCACTACACACATCTCCAATATCTTCTCCACCAAAATAACTTATTTTCACCTTGAAATCACCTGATTTGGACCGCTTGAAGGTGACATCATCTCGGTTGTTTATGCAATCGGTTGTGTGACGTCATCTCATCAAGAATGGTTCAGATCTAAAGGATTTCTACACTATTTTACATGAATCTCAACAAGATGAAATCAATTGAAAGATGATTTCAAAATTATCTTCAACTTTCCTTCACTTTCTTCACAAAAACCGATGGAATCTAGACTCGTTCAGGCTCTCTACTCATTCTCTAGTTGAGAACCGTTCGGAAAACGGATTCCCACCGGAGAGACGATTGATTCACGGGTTGAACATGAACCTTCATCGATAATAAAAGGTCTGATCGAATGGGTTGATTCCCATCCGATTGGCTGAGCTGGACTTGGTGTGGATTCCCGTTGTTTGACACGTCGTCACGCTGTCTCTGTTAAAATTCAAACTTTTGGACTTAGAAAATTTCACAAAGTTTTCAAAACAACAGGTTATCCAATCGAATAGCCATCAGATCGGTTGACCATCCGATCAAATGACTATTCGACCAGGTGACTTGTCCTTTATACTGACTCTTGTTCAAAAACAATTTGATCAAAACTTCAAAACTACCAAACTTTCAATGAATAGCCATCCGATAGAATGGCCATCCGCCCGGATGACTTGTTTTAATACTACAATGAAAACTTCAAAAGTTTCAAAACAAACACACTCACTCAATTGAATGACCAACCGTTCGAATGGTCATCCGTCTGGATGATCATCCGATCGACTCACCATTCGACATTTATCTCATCCGACACGCTGTTTTACACGTTGTTCAACGCTTACGCTATTGTTCTATGCTCAGGCTAAACTCCAACGCACTCTCTTCAATCCAAGTCTATGTTTACTAGCTAAACACCTACCGTGAGTATACTCGAACCCTTTTTCGCTTAACGCACTTTTGGGTGTTACATACGTTCTCTATCAAAACACATCAACACATAACACAAACACTTTTAAATGCTAACCGCTCGCATGTTATACGTGGCTCGATGAATGCTTGTATGTTATGTTTACAGAGTGATTGTTGTCTGACACCTTAGCAACAATAGTACTATAGTTTGGACTCAGCACATGTCATGGACAGGGGTTGTTAAGGGTATTACTTCACATGGTCATGGTGGTGATAATGTGTTGCGCATTCTACACTCGCAGTCATGTCGGTTGCATACGTCATTGTCGATAGCTTACTTGATTCACAATTCTACGTGTTACATGCTGGTTATGCGTAAACGCTTTCGCTATACTATATGCTATGCAAACTTGTGTACTCCCTTTACATTTTCATGTATTGACTTTATTTTAACGTTTGTGACAGGTTGATAGGACTCTATGATTGCTGTGATGAATCAAGTAGGAGGTCTAGAAACTTCATTAAATAAATCTGAGTTGTCGGAATAGTTTACTTGTTTTTTAGACTATTATCTGTAATGACTATTCTTACTTTGTCTTAGTATGGGATATTAACGTTAAAGATTTGGTAACTTAATAGTTGTTGTGGATTCTCTTGAACAATTTGTTTCGCTCAGTGCCACGCCCCGATGATTCCGCCATCGATTGGGGTGTGACAGTTTACTTTGGCAGACCTTGTGATTCAGCAGACTTTGTTCTTCAATAGACTTTAGCTTTAGCAGACCTTTAGTTGTAGTAGATGTTGATACCTTTGCCATTGGGAGGAGTAAGATCTTCAAACACTGTTATTGATGATCAAATGAATGTAGATTATTTTGGCTTTCTATCATCTGTTCTTTTGGTGGGTTTCACATGAGCCAACATGGATTCTTGATTATATTTGGTTATCTTGGATGATTAATGAATGTTTAGTGAATATATATTGAAAAACCCCTTGATTAAACATTTATTAGTAAGATATTAACTTGTTAGTGTGTTTACACCATGAAACTTGAAACAAGTGTTGGTTTAATAAGAGGTAAATCCAATGTTAATCAAGAGTACTTTCCTACACGTAACGGCCCTAACGGGCTAGATGATGTTTTTACAAGTTCTTCACATAGTTTATGATCTTTGTTTGTGGTTTTGATTGAAATTACTATCTTGGTAGATTCGTGTTTAGGGTTTGTAAAATGGAATAGTTTGTGATATGTTCTACTTTATGCTTATCTCGGTGGTTGTATTGTATAATCGGTATTACTTTTCGTTTATTATTATTAGCAAAAGGTTATCGTTTAGATTTGGATAGTTCACATGTGTTGGACCGTGTCGTAACTCTAACCGATCAGTTGAGAAAGTTCATCATTACATATAAAGGCGGAATCAGAATATGTAATGTAACAGCAGCTTATCCTTTCAATTCTTTCACTTTATTAGCTTTCTAAAGAGATTTTGACAGAGTTTTGGCTCCAGTTCACACACATATATCTGCACTAATGAACCACTCACCTATATATAGTGTTTCTGGTCCACTTATACGACATGCCATATAAGCGGTCCAGAACACTTGACAAATAAGCGATCCACATTAAGACACATGAGCGGTCCAGACTAAAACAATGACACATAAGCTATCCAGACTCTATTTCACACAATATTTACACTTTGACTCCCTGTTAACCAATCTTGACTTCAGACTTTTTGTAGACGCAGTCAACAGACATTCCATGCATCAACAGACTCCCCCTTGGATGTTGACGTAGTCTTTTAGCATCTTCAGATCCGTAGTCTTCAGTCTTAGTCTTTTCACCAACTCTGTCTATCTTCACAAGCATTCTTCACAGGTTTCAGCATCACCTTGCTCTAACTTCAACTTCCCAATAATTGTTGATCCAGACTCCCCCTTTCACAGACTCCCCCTCTCGATATGCTAGAATCTGAGATATCTGGTTCAAGCTTTGACAAATAGCTTCCATTGGAAATAATGAAGTTCAAACCTGTTACTCAACCAACAAACATTACAAACTATCTTTTCAACATTAAATCACAAAATCAATCAGTTATAGCAATCCACTCAAGTATTCAGGTCCAAGTTAATGACCCTGATTACTCAATTAATCTACCAAGTCCAATTTAATGACCTTGGTTGATCATTTGACGAAACAAACTGATTTAAAACAACAATTTCAAACAATTTCTGAAAATAACAAGTATCAAGTTAATGAACTTGTTTTTGACTATTCAAACAATTCAAACTTCTTCAAAGTAAGCTCTCCTCATTCTTCAGTCCAGAATCTCCTGCATCTGCTTCAAACATCTAAGAATCCAACAATCAACTTTCCACTTTGGTTTGTCGGAAAATAAAGCAGAAATAAAATCTTTTTGGATTTTATAAAGTGTTCTAAACTAAGAAATGAAATACAGAAAACTTAAATTGCAGAAATTAAACAACGTAAACTATTTACAAACATATTTTTGGTGAGCGTGTCAGGGAATCATATCAGCTTTTCAGACAAATTACAAGTACCGTTAAGCTACATTACATACTTAGATTTAAACAATTCACCTCGATTGTCGATATACTGATCCATCTTAAATTCCCACACAAACTTCAATTTACTCAGGATACGATTTAGATGAATTAAGAACTTAGATCATTCATGTGTCCCACCTCTTGAATATACTCCCGTATCCAGAATCCCAATAATCAGTCTTACAGGTGAAAATACTACAATGATATCTGTATATAATTTAGGTATGCGAGGGCCGAGGGATCTCAGGTCGATACTTCCGTATACGCAGAGAGATATCAGCTTCGACTTTTCGGTGTGTCCCCTTTAGAGGATCTTTTTGCTTACAACAGCAGCATTTATCAATTTTATTGTTTCAGCATGCTGAGGGTTTAATGCTGTGTTTCAAGCATTGCAGCAAGTATTAGCCAAGGACTAGGTCAGAACCACCGTTCAGCAAAAGTCCCGGAATAATACCCAGACATCATTGAGTATAAAGACCTAGTATATCAGATTAAGAGACCTTTCAAACGAGATTTCAGGGGTTACCTATATATCCAAGTAGTGTTCCCCATGAATTCACAAGTTTGAATTTTAGGTTTATATCCCGAATAAATCTACTAAATGTGTGAAAACCTATCGACACATCATCAGTAAGATTGTTTAACTCTTTTATACTTTTCAAATCTTTAGCATACTGTAATCGTCTAGCTGATGTACTATCATTTTCCTTATATACACAAGCTCTTTTTCAGATTTTATCATGTTTTTGTATTTTTGCATTTTTTACTGTTTTTGTATTTTCTGAAAATAAACTATGTACAAACATCTACTCCCCCTAAATACCAAAACAAGTAAAAATTCGACAAACCATTGCAGATTGTTTCTCGTCTTCATCCGCAACAGTACTCTCATCAACGCCAATTACGCCATCCGACACCGACAGAAGCTTCATACCATTCAGTTTTAACAAATATTTAAACCGATTTTTATCAAAAGCTTTGGTATGTAAATCAGCTTTCTGTTCGTCAGTGTGGATTTTCTCAATTCGTATCAACTTTTTCTCAAAGCAATCACGAATAAAGTGATGACGAATTTCTATGTGTTTAGTTTTTGCGTGATGTACTGGATTCTTTGTTATATTTATCGCGGCCTCATTATCAACAAAAAGAGGTGTGTTAAGAAACTACAAACCGTAGTCGCGCATCTGTTGCTGTATCCACAAGATCTGAGAGCAGCAACTGCTAGCAGAAACATACTCCGCTTCACATGTAGATAACGCCACAGACGTTTGTTTCTTACACTGCCAGGTAACCAATCTAGGACCAAAGAACTGGCATCCTGCAGTTGTTGATTTTGAATTAACTTTGCAGCATCCGAAATCCGAATCGGAATACCCTTCGAGCGTAAAGTCGCCTTTTCTAGGATACCACAACCCCAATGAAGGAGTTCCTTTCAGGTAGCGCAATATCCTCTTAACAATAATCATATGCGATGCTCTCGGGTTAGACTGAAATCTTGCTGCGAGGCACGTTGGGTACATGATATCAGGACGTGAAGCAGTTAGGTACATTAAAGAACCTATCATGGATCGGTAAAACGTTTCATCAGCCCTGTCTCCGGTGAGATCTGGGTGAATCCCATAATTTTTTGCAAGTGGGGTAGCAGCTGGAGTAGAACTTGACATCCCAAATTTCTCTAGAATATCATGAACATACTTTGACTGATGAATGAAAATTCCCTCAGGAAGTTGTTCAACTTGTAAACCCAGAAAGAATTTCATCTCCCCCATTGATGACATTTCAAACTTCTGCTTCATCACTGATTCAAAATCTTTGCATAGATTTTCATTTGTCGACCCAAAGATTATATCGTCCCCATAAATCTGAACTATCAGAAGATGACCATCGACCTCTTTAGTGAAGAGAGTGGCATCCACTTTTCCACGAATGAACTTGTTGGCTAGTAGGTGTTGAGACAAAGTCTCGTACCAAGCTCTCGGGGCCTGGTGTAAACCATACAGTGCTTTGTCCAATAAGTAGACCTTGTTTTTGTGGATTGGATCGGTAAAGCCCGGTGGCTGACCGACATAAACCTCCTCTTTAACCTTCCCGTAAAGAAACGCTGATTTAACATCCAACTGATAAACTTTAAAGTTCTTCCAAGACGCAAATGCTAGGAAAATTCTGATTGCCTCTAGTCGTGCGACAGGAGCATAGACTTCGGTAAAATCAATCCCCTCCTGTTGACTAAATCCCTGAACAACGAGTCGAGCTTTGTTCCTTACGACAACTCCTCTATCGTCCCTCTTGCACTTGAACACCCACTTGGTGTTTATTTTCCTCTGACCATCCGGCAAATCAACTAACTTCCACACTCCCAATTTCTCGAATTGACCAAGTTCCTCCTGCATTGCATTGACCCAAGAGTCTTCAGTAAGCGCCTCTTTGTAGGTTCTTGGCTCAACCTGCGAGATAAAACAACTTAATGAGAATTCAGTTTGCAAAGGAGCAACTTTTGTATAAAAACATGTAAGCCCTTTATCAACCTGATTTCGAGTGCGAACACCAGCTTGCAATTCTCATATAATCAACTCCTCTGGATGATATGAAAAACTTCGCGGCATCACTTCACTCGGAACCTCTACATTTCCCTCCAGATTAGTAACATTCTGCTCTGCATCTTGTTCACCAACTTGGTTTGTTTGACCTGAAATCTGAATTTGCTCCCCCTCAGAATCTGAATCTGAATCACCGTGATCAAATACTGGCATGTTTTCAGCTTCTAGATTATCATTCTGAGCCGACTGAATATCCTGAGCAACTTCATTCTGTTGGACATCATCATGTTCACCAGCATTACTTGGACCTGCTTCATCATCATTTGAAGTTTCCCGTGGTCTCCTCGAATACTCAGCTGGGAACCTTAACTGCGACTCATATTCACGCAAAATATCCAACTCATCAAAGAAATATTCATCATCCTCTGATTCTTCTCTCATGTCAAACGAATCCCAAAGTTTGTCATAATGATAACGCCATGAATCACCAGGATTCTGCGGCGGCATAGTATAACCTTGACATTCAACATTTGCAGCTTCAATAATTCGCTTTTCACTTGGAACGAAGACACGTCGCAATGGATTTGCATAACCAACAAATATTCCCTCAATGCACTTCGGACCAAACTTTCCAAAAGGCTCTATAACTGTACAGGGTGACCCGAACGGTTCTAGATACTTCAAATTCGGTTTGCGGTTATTGATTAGCTCAAAACACGTTTTGTTGAACTTCTTGACAGTAAGAACCCTGTTGAGCGTATAGCATGCGACGGAAACAGCTTCAGCCCAAAAATTAATCGGTAACTTTGAATCTGCGAGCATAGTTCTAGCCGTCTCGATTAGTGTCTGGTTTTTGCGTTCTGCGACTCCATTCTGTTGCGGAGTGTATGGAGCACTAAACTCATGCAAAATACCTCTTTCATCACAAAATTCTTCCATCTTGCTGTTCTTGAATTCAGTACCATTATCACTTCGAATTCTCTTGATACGTCTTTGGTACAAATTCTCAATCTTCCTGAACAGCCCCATCAAACTGTCAAATGTTTCATCTTTCGTCTTCAAGAAAGAAACCCACGAAAATCTGGAATAATCATCAGTAACGACCAAACAATAGTAATCTCCTGTAATACTTTTGACATTCACAGGACCAAACAAATCCATGTGAAGTCTTTCCAACGGTCTTGAAACTGAATTGACTTACTTTGTAGGGTGTGACTTTTTCTTCTGCTTGCCTTTGATGCAGCTAATGCACTCCCCTTCCAGATGAAAACCTTTGATATTAACTCCCAATACCAAATCATTGTGCACCAAGTGATTCATCTTCCTTAGGTGAATATGCCCCATTTTGCGGTGCCACAATCTTGATTCTTTCTCAGTTGCTCTAGGCACGAAACAATGTGCTTGACCAGTAGTTGTAGTTGCTACAGACATATCTAACACATATAAATCATTCACTCTAGGCGCCCTCATAATAATCCATTCTTCAGGGATAACAAAACCAGGTTTCAAGATCAAACATTCCTTATCAGTGAAGTGAGTAGTATACTGATTGTCACAAATCTGCGAGATACTAAGCAGATTGTTCTCCATCTCAGTGATGTAGTTAACTCTCTCAAACGTCACAATCCCATTGGATAACGTTCCTTCACCAACAATTCTACCACCTTCATGACCTGCAAATACCACATAACCACCATTGATATTCTTCACATCATACAGTAATGCAGTTTTTCCTGTCATATGTCGAGATGCGCCACTATCCATGATCCATCTTGAAATGGCTCTTGGAAGATCCTGCACATACCACAAGTTGATTTTAAAACATTTCAATAAAGATGCCGATTCATGCTTCGCGATCCAGGAAGCTCCGGCCATTCAAACTGCTTATTCGAACATGGTGTCCACCCAGGCCTCATCAGCCTTAGGTGTAACCTTGACTCTTGTAATTTGAATTTTGAAATTTTCAGCCTTCAAAGGTGGAAAATTTGCATCATAATCAACCGAAATTGATTCTTCAGTCTTTTTCACTTCAGAAGTTGAAATTTTCATTTCTGTTTTTGGTTTCCAAACTTGTTGAGATGATGCAACCCGTTTGTAAAATGTTTTATTTTTAGTTACCATTTTCTTTACAGGTTCATTTTTCACTTTGATGTTGTCATTTTTCACATTTTTTTCTCAACAAAGATTGGTGCTTTACCCTTCACATCAACTTTCTTCTGTTGAAACTTCACATTTTCATTCTTAGGCTTCACATTGGTACACATTTGTGCAATGTGACCAACTTGATTACATCTGAAACATGTTCGAGTATCAACAACTCGACTTGTGCCTTCAGACCGATAATGTGAAGCTCTTTTCTCAAAGAACTCTTTATTTGATTTTGAAAAAATTTCATTTTCCTCATCAGAAAGTGAACTTGAACCGTTCACAAACAGCTTCTTTTCAGCAAACCTTCTGTTTTGAAAACTCCTTTTCTGATAACTCTTACCACCTCGATAACCACCCGACCAATTGTTTCGATTGTTATTATAAAAACGTGGTGGAACAACAGGCTTTTTGTAATAAGCTTTATCTTTCTCAAAATTCATTTGCCTTTTTGTTTGACACAAACTATTCACTTCTGATAACTCAACTTCAACTAACTTGAAAACATTTGTCAACTTTTTCACATTAACATTCTCAATGGGAAACTCAGAATCCGAATACAACTTATCAGATCCAGCCATCTTGTACATCACAAGACCCGGTTCATCACTTAAGTTGTTTTTGGACTTTGATTTCTGAATGTATTTGTCTAAGAAACACCCATCATCTTCAGTTGAATCAGACATCAAAACACTTTCATCTGTGCTCTTAACAATCTCTGTCTGAACACTATCATCAGATGATGTAAAAGTGACATCAATGTTCTCCGGAAGTTTAACTTCTTTTTCTTCCTCAATTTCAACCAACCCAGATTGTTTTTTCGTGTAGTTATCAAGAACAGGTGGTGGAACTTGATGAAACCCCACCCCAGTTCCATCACAATACACATCTTCGCCCGCTTTGTCTTTCCCGATGGGTTTGGGAATGATATGTTGCAAAACAAAGCTTGCGGAGCTGTAACTGTTAAGCTTCAACTGGATTCGCTCATTTTCGATTACACCCTCTTGAACTTTAAGTTTCAATTTAGCGATTTCATCCAGTTGTTGATTGATTGATTGATTCTTCTTTGACTCTAAGCACTGCTCTTAGATGTTCATTTTCTTTAAAAGTTTTACCATTTCGATCATCACAATCTTTCAATGTGCTTTTTAGTTTTTCAAATTTTTCAGAAATCTGACGGTTTTCAAGAATCAACTTTTCATTTTCTTGTTTAATTTTGTCATGATCAATTTTATCATTTTCAATTTGTTTAGTTAATTCTCTTATCCGTTCAGTTGAAGCTTTAACTGTTTTGTCACGATCAAGAATCTGATTCTCAACGCTTCTGACCTTAGCTGTCAGATCATCAACTTTCTTCCCGTTGAGATACGTGACTGTGCTACAAAATTTGCACTCTTTGTTGCAATTTTTGCAATCAGCATTTCCATCGATTTTCTTACCTGACGCATTTGTTGACACATCTGAACTGACCTGGCTTTTTTACTCAGACACGGAGTTAGAGTCTACCTCAAGTGCCTTAGCAGCTAGCACTTTGTCAGCCATTCTTCCAAGATTTTCAGCAGTCAACTCCTGCGTTGTGTCAATAACTCCAGTATCAATCTTCTTTGCTTTCTCGATCTCTTCTTTCTCTTTTCTCTCTTTCTCTTTCTCTTTCTCTTTCTCTTTCTCTTTCTCTTCTTCAATCATTTTCGAAGTTGGAGTTCCCCACCATTTGTGTTGCCATTACTCATCATCTTCTTTGTATTGCTGGATTATAGCTTCAATATCAAGTGTACTATCATCAATTGCAATATTTCCATACTCATCAAGATAGCACTCTCTATCTGGATCCCATCTATTGGCTCTTCTCGCTTCCAGATAGATACGAGATATTCTAATGATTTTGTTTTCAGCTATCATTTTTCTGTAACTATACTTTTGCTCTTCAGTTCGATCGTCTTTCCACGGAATAGGATCATCATTTCTCGCCATAAATGCGTAACCAACCGCATCTTCTTCCGGTAGAACCTCTTGACTCCAATCATAACCCTCATCATCGTAAATCACCGCAAGAGCTCTAGATTTCTCTCTGTTGTCTTCAACCTGCTTCAATCTAGGCGGCTCAGATTTATTCTGATGATAGATCGCCTTCTTGTAGTAATCATCTCTGAAAGGGTTCTCCGATTCATCAGCATAAGCGTTTCTGCATTCTCGTTTGAAATGACCCTTCTGCTTACACTTAAAGCAAGTCACCTTCGATTTATCGAACCCCAACTTAGTAGAAGCACCACCAATTGTTTTTCTACCGGTAATTTCCATGAATCTTTGTGCACGACGAACAGCACTTGCCATAGCCCAACGGATATCAATCAGTTCCATTTCCTTCGGATCAATCTGATCGTAATCTTCTTTTGTCAGATTTGTGTTGCCTATCTTACCAGCTACCAACCCTTCATACGATTCCAACACCGATGCTAGGAAGATCATCTGCTGCTTAGCCGATTCCTCATCAAAGTTCTGAGCATTCTTCAAGTCTATTGCGATGTTGCATTGAAAACGATTCTTTGCATCAGAATGACATCCAGAAGATGAAGATCCACTGTGATAACCACTGTGACTTCCACTGCTTTGACCACTTTGATTTTCTTTGCCAGCTGTCAGCACATTTTCAACAGAAAACGCAGTTTTTGGAGAAGTTGCTTTTGGCATCATGCTCTTTGGATAATACAAATCCAAATTCTGCTGGTAAGATGAATGATTAACTTTGTACGTCTTCTTCAACTCCAACTCATGACTTTCGAGTTTCTCAATCAGCAAATCTAATGTCAACTTTTTTGGTTCTTTGATGGTATTCTTCAGCATCAGTGCGTAATATCTCCAATCCATCTCGTCAGGCAATGAATCGAACAATTTGTCGATAAGATCTTCTTCAGGAATGTCGATATCATGTCTTACTAACTCCAGCTTCAGATGACCAAACCTTTCTATCATTTTACAAACTGACTCATTCTTTAGACATCCAAACAGATCAAACTCTTTTCTAAGAAGTTTCTTTTTGTTTTTCTTAATTTCTTGACTACCTATACATTTCTTTTCTAACTTTTCCCAAAGATCTTTTGCATTTGAATAGTCGATCAAGGCAATAATGTCTTCCCGGACTGACTGGAATAACAATGCCACACATTTCTGTTCAGCTACAAACGAGTCAATCTCCTCGGCTGCTCTTAAAGTTTCACCATGTTTCTTTCCATTTGCATAACCATTTTTCAAACTTTTCCAGCTAGGAAATGCGAATGCCATCAACCAGTCTTCGAACTTTCTGGACCACCTACTGTACTCCTCTATAGCCGTAAGCTTTGGGGGTTTATTGAACGTTCCGAATGCGCTTTCAGATTCCCAAGCTTCCTTCTTCTTTTCTTTCGGAGTATTCTCGTTCTCGTTCGTATTGTTATTGTTTGTAGAAATATCATCTCCCGAGTTTCCTGCGAATGCGTACATATCGCTAAACGGGTTAATGAAAAGATCATCCATCATGAATGTACCTGCAAGATTATCAAACACTTAGAAAAATTTTTTGAAATTTTGAAAAACAGAACCACAAAAGCAAACCAATCTGTTCACGTGACAGATAAGTGGATCAAACAGGTTCAGATAAGCGAACCAGAAAGTGTATTAATGAGCGAACCAGACAATGTCTGTTCAAGCGGACCAGCTAATGTTCGTTCGAGCGAACCAGCTAAATTCGTATGAGCGGTCCAGAGAATGATCGTTCGAGTGGACCACGTAGTGTCCGTTCGAGCGGTTTAGAAGATTATCGTTCGAGCGGACCAGATAGAACGTAACAGCGGACCATACTTGCGATGACCGAAAAAGCGGACCACAATTTTTAACCGATTTTTAGTCCGAATTAAAAACTGATACTTTCAAGGAATGTACTACTCTTAATTCCGATCACAATGATATGATTATTGTTCAATTTCAACCGCAAAATCGTTCCAGATCTGAGTTTGAAAATCCTGTTCGTAAACCGATCGCGTTTTTGATGAAATTGATTGATTATTACTGTGTTTTAAGGTCTGATACTGTTATACATTGATTAACAGATAATTTCGCTCAATATGCTTGAATTTCAGATCATTCGGTCCGTAAAAACTTGTATAATCCGAAAAAATAAAACAGAAATTGAGTAGAAAGATGAGAAAAGTGTCGAATCAGCTGATGTAGTATGAACTTCTCGTCCTGAAGCTCTGATACCACTTGTTGGACCGTGTCGTAACTCTAACCGATCAGTTGAGAAAGTTCATCATTACATATAAAGGCGGAATCAGAATATGTAATGTAACAGCAGCTTATCCTTTCAATTCTTTCACTTTATTAGCTTTCTAAAGAGATTTTGACAGAGTTTTGGCTCCAGTTCACACACATATATCTGCACTAATGAACCACTCACCTATATATAGTGTTTCTGGTCCACTTATACGACATGCCATATAAGCGGTCCAGAACACTTGACAAATAAGCGATCCACATTAAGACACATGAGCGGTCCAGACTAAAACAATGACACATAAGCGATCCAGACTCTATTTCACACAATATTTACACTTTGACTCCCTGTTGACCAATCTTGACTTCAGACTTTTTGTAGACGCAGTCAACAGACATTCCATGCATCAACAACATGGGGTACAAAGACCTGGTTTAGGTAACATCAAAATATGTCTATCGCTTCCGTCAATCATGTATCGTAGCTAACAGATGAGACAAGACTAGGGTTTAAAAGGTATTCTTATAAGGTACATCCGCACAAGACATTCAAGGCAGTCCGCACGAATCAAGCGTGTTGTTCCACACGGATCAACAAGCTGCGCAGAACTGGGGTTTCAAGGTGGATCCACACATGAAGCTGATACGCGCATAGGCTAGTAGATCCACACGGTTTGAGCAGGTCCTCACTAGGTAGGTCCGCAACTATAAGTCCATCCGTTTTTAGAGACTGGTGCGGATCTGGAACTCTATATATAGGATATTATGTCTTGTTCATTTGTAGAGAACTTTGGCTAGAGATGGGAAACTCTGTCAAAGTGGTTTCGTGGTATTGTAATTCAAATCAATCAATAGAAACCAGATTATAATTACTTGTTATTGTTCAATCCACTCTCGTGCCTAGATTCCGCACAAGATACAAGATATACGCAATCAACAGAATATCAGAATCGATCCAAACACGTTCACCTCAGAAAAATGAATCACCTTGTCAAAAACAATCTGGTGAGAGGTGTCAATGTGAAGAATTTCCAACTTCAATATGTCTGTGTGCCGTGTCAGAAAGGGAAGCAGATCAAGAAATCACATACATTGAAGAAGGTTAACACTGTAAACATGCCACTCGAACGTCTGCATATGGACCTTTTCGGCCCAGTCAAACACAAGAGTGTGCACGGGGAAGTTTTCTGCTTGGTAGTCACTGATGACTATTCAAGATTTTCATGGGTTGCTTTCATGGTCCACAAGAGCGAGACTCCAGAAATTCTAAAGAATTTGATCACCTTGTTGGAAAATCTTTATAATCTAAAGGTGAGGCGAATTCGAAGCGACAACGGAACCGAGTTCAAAAACAGGGTTATGGATGAATTTTGCACTGCAAAAGGAATCCTTCATGAATACAGCTCTCGGTACACGCCACAACAAAACGGAGTCGCTGAAAGAAAGAACAGAACCTTAATTGAGACTGCAAGAACCATGTTGGTTGAGTCTCAGCTTCCAGTTCGATTCTGGACTGAAGCTGTTGCCTCGGCTTGCTACACGTTAAACAGGGTTCTCACAGTGAAAGGACATGGCAAAACGTGCTTCGAACTCCTACACAAGAAGACTCCTGACTTGGAATATCTAGAACCTTTTGGTGCACCATGTACCATGATTGAGCCTGACGGGAAGTTTGGTGCCAAAGCTATCGAAGGTTACTTCCTTGGGTATGCTACTCCTAATCTGCGAGTATGGAACCTGACTGCCAAGAAGATTGAAGAGTGGGGTGAAGTAAAAGTTCAAAGATATTCTAATCCACCGAAGCCTTCTAGAGATCCATGGATGTTCGATTATGATGGTCTTTTCGACTCATTCAATCTGCCGACATTTGATGATGACAATGCAATTGCTCAAATGTTGTCTGAAAGCGAGAATGCGACTGGCTCTCAGTTAGTTCGCCCCATCATTGTTGACTCACAAGCATCTTCTTCTGTCAACAATCTCGTTTCAAATGAGGTGTTTAATGATGCTGTCGACTACAATTTGTCATCGGAAGATGAGGAGTATGTTGATGCAAATGATGGTGAAGCACGGGGTCCGGTTCAAGGTACTTCAGAAGCAACGGATCCAGTGTCTGCGCCAATTGTTCAAGAAGAAAATGCATCATCTTCTACAACTCAACAGCTTCAGAATGATATCGGGAATTTAAATATCAATAACTTAAGGACCAATGTTGACATTCCTCTAGTTCCTGAAACCCGAATTCATAACATTCATCCTCAGCAGAATATTATAGGTGATGTTCTCAGTGGTGTAAGGACAAGGAATCAAATCAGAAATAACGAAAATGCTGGCTTGTATGCTGAGATACGAGAATCGGGACAACAAAATGATTGGTCTTTCGCCTGCTATGTTAGCCAAGAAGAGCCTAGATCTTGGAAGGAGGCATTGAAAGATGATTCCAGGGTGGAAGCCATGCAAGAAGAACTTCAGCAGTTTGAGAAGTTGGGCGTATGGAAATTTGTTGATAGGCCCGACCACTACAAGAAGATCGGAACTCGTTGGGTGTTTAAGTGCAAGAAGGACGACCGTGGGATTGTTGTCCGAAACAAAGCAAGGTTAGTTGTTCAAGGCTTCAGTCAGATAGAAGGTATTGACTACAATGAAGTGTATGCACCTGTTGCACGTCTGGAGGCTATTAGAATCTTTCTAGCCTACGCATCCTTCAAGAAATTCAAGGTGTACCAGATGGATGTTAAAAGTGCATTTCTTCACGGAGTAGTCGAAGAGGAAGTATATGTCGAGCAACCACCGGGGTTTGAAGATCCATTACATCCTGACAGAGTTTTACTACTTAACAAAGCGTTATATGGTCTTCATCAAGCACCTCGAGCCTGGTATGAGACACTGTCTACCTACCTGCTGAACAACGGGTTTAGACGGGGTTTGATCGATTGTACCCTCTTCATCAAAGAAAAAGGTGAAGATCTTCTGTTGGTACAGGTATACGTCGATGACATTATCTTTGGTTCTACCGATGATAAGTTATGCAAGGAATTTGAGAAGGTGATGCAAGATCGATTCGAGATGAGTGCGATGGGTGAAATGACGTTCTTCTTGGGTTTGCAAGTTAATCAGTCCGAATCTGGAATTTTTATCCATCAAACCAAGTACGTCGGAGACATCTTGAGCCGGTTCCAGATGTCCGATTCAAAACCAATTTCTACTCCTCTTCCGCAGAATCACGGGATTACTCCGGATGAAAAAGGGGAAGCTGTGGACTTTTCACTTTATCGTGCTATGATTGGATCTTTAATGTATCTCACCGCATCAAGACCCGACATTATGTATCCAACGTGCCTTCTCGCCAGATACCAAGCGAATCCGAAGGTCTCTCACTATGCTGCTGTCAAAAGGATTTTTCGTTATCTGAAGGGTTGCCCTGACACCGGGTTATGGTACCCTAAGGATGATAACTTCGATCTCAAGGCTTACAGTGATTCTGATTTCGGCGGCTGCAAGAAAGATGGCAAATCAACTACAGCAGGATGTCAGTTCTTAGGCAATCGCCTAGTCACTTGGCAGTGCAAGAAGCAGACATGTGTGGCTACGTCTACATGTGAAGCGGAATACATTGCTGCGTCTAGTTGCTGCTCCCAGGTTCTATGGATCCAACAACAGATGCGGGACTACGGTTTTGAATTCCTAACTACTCCTATTTATGTTGATAATGAAGCTGCTTTACAGATCACTAGAAATCCTGTACAGCACTCAAAAACGAAGCACATCGATATTAAATATCACTTCATACGTGATTGCTTTGAAAAGAGACTTATCGATGTGGTTCACATTCATACCGATCACCAACGTGCCGACCTTTTTACCAAAGCATTTGATAAATCAAGATTCGATTATTTACTTTTGGTAAACGGCATAAAGGTGAAGCAAGAGTAACCGACATCGGGAAATCGTTTTTGTAAATATTTTTCTAAAAAAAAAAAAAAAAATTTCAAAAATATGTTTTTACTTTATTTTATTTTTGAATTTTAGGGGGAGAAAGTTTCAAGGAAAATACAAAAACATTGAAAACCCGCAAAAATTCAAAAATATGTCTTTACTTTATTTATTTTCTACATTTAAAAAAAAATGAGTTTCTTGGTAATATAAGA
Source organism: Helianthus tuberosus (assembly GCA_030545235.1). Taxonomy (NCBI): domain Eukaryota; kingdom Viridiplantae; phylum Streptophyta; class Magnoliopsida; order Asterales; family Asteraceae; genus Helianthus; species Helianthus tuberosus. The sequence goes on along the minus strand of CM060371.1, from coordinate 100,903,924 downwards.
GAAAATGATATTACATCAGAGGTCGGTCGAAACATGTTTCTAGAAATCAAAAGAAAAGAAAATGATAAGTCGCTCTACTAATGATGTACCGGTAGACTCACGATCATTTTAAAGTATGCAGGAGATATAAACATAACGAACTGAAAACCGCGTGGGAACCGCTCATTGGCATATGGTCTTGGTACCGAAATTTCGTTTGATAGATTGCCGAGGTTCTGAGATATTCGGGGTTTATGTTGTTTATCATCTGGGTATCATGGTTGTTTCTATAAAGGACGTAAGTCTAGATCTTCCATGATACTATACATACGTGTACATACTGCATTCGACCTCAATAAGTGATAAACAATCACATGTCCAAACAAATAAGTGATAAAATATCACATTTATCCGGGAGTCAAGTTCGTCTCTCTGCTGTACGAAAGTACTGACCTGTTCACGGACTTGCTCCTGTGCCCTCATGCATATGAAAATCAAGTTCCTCATCAATAAGTGATTTCATCACATAGGGCTTGGTTTTCAAACTCAAATAAGTGACTTGTTCACATTTTATATACGTTAAAAACGGATGATAAATGGTATACTCGCCAGTAAGATGAACTCTCGTGCATACCTTGATACGGGAATGTGTCGTGAGTGGATGAACACCGGTCGGTAAGTATAAATCATACCTTAAATGTATCTCAATGTATTATGATTACACTTGATCGCTGAGTTTAAGTGGATAACAATATCGGTAATTGTGGTAGAATACTTATCCACATCTGTAAAAGAATATTAAAAGGAAATATGTTTTGACAAAAGACCGCAAACTGATATGATTCTCTTCGCCAGAAACTCGCAAAAACATTGTTGTGTTTGTACATATTTATTTACTGCTTAACTTTAATGCTTAACTTTTATTGTTTTTTTAAACAGTTTTGTCGTTTGGTGCATATCAGCACGACATTAGCGGTGATGTCGTTTGATAACATTCAAATGATATTAAAATTGTTGTCTTTTATTTTATCAAAATCCAAAAAGATTTTCAATTTAATCTTATTTTTGATTAACCGATGTTGGTACTCGATCAGATACCTGGCAAGCCGAGATACTTCATAAAACTGACCTTTGCAGAACTTCATAACGGGCAATTTTTCAAAACGGTCGTTTCTGAAAACTTTTACGAATTTGAAGGGTTTGAATTGCAAATTCCCAAAATCCAAAGTGTTGGTGAAAATCTGATCATTCGAGGAAGCAATGGCCCTCGAAAGATCAGATGGTCAATGAAAGTCAATCTTGATGCTCGAAAGATAAATTGGTCAACGAAGGATTTGACCAATTAGATCCTTCGAGCTGATCAGACTTTTCGAAAGATGGATCAGGTCGAAAGATATCCTTCGAGGATCGTCTTTCGAGGTTGTTGAGGGTTCCCACAAATATCTGGCATCTTTCGATCCAGATCTGGATCCTTCGACCCAAAATCTCATCTTTCGAAGCACCTTTTCATCTTTCGAAAGGATAATGATCCTTCGAGGTGGTTCGCATTTCGAGGTCAGAGTATAAAAGGGGTCTTCTTCCTCATTTCAACATAACAGCTCAAATTTCATCATCACAAAAACCTCTGATCCTACCAAAACTCTGCCAAAATCGAAACAAAAGTTAGGCTATCAGGATTACAACAACAATCACGGTAGGATAATCCTATTACACTTAACAAACAACAACATGAACACCTCATCTGATCATGTGATTTTATGTAATGTGAATGTGTTGTAAATATGTTAGTGGTAGGTTTTGATGATCATAAGGTTTTATCTTGACTGATGTTCTGTGTTACAGAGGTTTGTGTTGAATTTTAATGGTCTGAAAGGTTTTTGTGTGTTCTTGGGTTGATCGGTACATGTGTATGTGTTAGTATTCGGGTTAGGATTAGTGTCCGGGGTTAGTTTTGATGTTGATGTTTTTTTTAAATGGTTTGATGTTGATGTTTCTAAATGGTTTGAAACACACTTAAAATTCACCTAAAACATTCACCGGAAAACACGCCGTTGAACAGTGCCACCGGAAAACATCCTACGGTGATGTTTCTTAACCTCGAAAGATGGTCTGCAAAATATCCTTCGAACTGAGACTCGAAGGATACTAAGCTTTTCGAAGGATCATCCTTCGGTTGATCAGATCTTTCGATTGATCAAAATATCTTTCAAAATTTATGATCTTTTGTAAGTTGATCCTTCGATGAGGCCTTTCATCTTTCGAGGAAAATAACATCTCTCGAGTCATGTGTCAATCCTTCGATGTCTAAATGGAATCCTTCGAGGAAACAACACTTAGAAATTTTTCAAGAAACTGAAATCTTTCTAAGTGTGAAATCCTTGTTGACTGTTTGACAGTTTTCTCATTACGTGTCCTTGTTTTCATGAATAGAAATGGCACCGAAAGAGAAGAAGGAACGGGCAAAACCAACTAAGAAAGAAAAGTCTGAAGTTGAATCTATGTCCGAGCCAAGACACAACATGGCCGCGTATCTGCAACCGGTAAACAAAGTTAGTCCGGAATACAAGGGGATAATGGAGTATCTTCATCGGGCACGAATCAACTATGCCATTACTACACAACACACCGCTTACCAGTCCCAGATCAAGGAATTCTGGAATTCTGTTGTGGTTGAAACAGTGAATAACCAAGAAGTGGTTAGAGGATTCGTTACTGAGAAACCCGTGGTGATCACCGAGAACACCATCAGAGCGCGTTTGCAATTGGAAGATCAACCAGAAGATTCGACTTCTATTGATTTACAGTGTCAGCGTGGTTTATTGATGAGGCTACGTTACAGCGATAATGTGCTAGCAAATCAGATAAACAAAGGGTTCATGCCGTTACGATACAAGTTTTTATTGCATATTCTTATTCACTGTCTGAGCAACAAACGGTCTGGATACGATTTGTCGCCTATTGAATTGACGGGATTGTTTACGGCTTTAATTCTGAACAAGCCGTTCAACATATCACGTTACATCTTTGACAATCTGAAAGAGAATGCCCGCAGGCCACTTCCGTCAGCAAATCAACGGACGTCAACCAAGTTTTGGTTATATCCAAGATTCTTGCAAATGATGATAGATGATCAGATTCCGAATCTTCCCAAGGTTGAAGCAGATGTTCTACCAGTCAATCCGATGAACGAGCGTACATTGCTGATCTTCAAGTCTATGTCTAAGTATAAGGAATCCGATCCAGTCAGAAAGCTTATTGGTCACCTCGATGATCTGGCCTACGAGGCACCACAGAACCACAAGTGGCATCGAGATGGAAGTGATTCTGATGACGAAGAGCCCAGGTTAATCGCATTGGCCAACACACAACTCGAGACTAAGCACGGAATTAAAGCATCGAGCAAGAAGTCTGCTGGCAGATCCAGTGCTGCAACACATGCTGAAATTGATGTGAATGTTGTTGTGGAAGAAGTTCAAGGAGTGTTCGTCGATTCTGATGTTCGTGGTAGTGCAGGTGGAGATGGTGGTCCTGTAAGTCGGTCAGGCGATGATGCGACAGACAAAGGTAAAGGTAAGGTGGACGAGCCAAGGAGGTTGGTGGATGAAAGCAGTTCGTCTTCTGATGATGAAGGAGGTTCTGGTAATGATGATTCGTCTTCTGAGGATGATAATCCTCCTCCACCAGGGATGCGAAAGGCTTATGATCAGCGCGGGAATTTTCGTGGTTTTGAACGTATAGAGAAACCGGTTAGTGCCGCAGAATCTGACAAAGATGATGATTATATTCCTGCTGCTCCTGGTCTCGTTAGAAAGAAGAGGAAAGGAAGAAAACAGGGTACTCGTACTTCAAAGAAATCAAAGGACGGATCAGGGTCAATAGGTGAAACTGCTGGTGATGTCACTATACCTGATTCGATCCAGCATTCAACGCCTCCAGAGCATCAGCTACCACCTGTCAGTGATCAATTAACTACATCAGAGATGCTGGAACTGGTCTCATCTCCGCAGACGTCTTCTGGGACACGCACGGTGACTGTTGATCAACAGCCGCCTGCAACTCCTGTCTCAGGTACACACACACGTCCTCCTCTTGTTATTACTGGTCCAACAGGTACTTCTGGTCCATCTGGTCAGTCTGGTTTCTCAGGACCTGAGCCCTCACGGCTGACTCTAGAAGAAACGTTGTCTGGTTTGTCTGAAGCTGAGAAAATTCACTTCCTGATCGAACAAGTCAGTGAATTGGGTAACTTAGTCGGTCGGCATACTAGAAAGATTGAAGAGTATCGTGTACAGCGAACACAGGATGTGGAGGCACACAACAAGCTAGTCTCAATTGTTAGTGCACATAATTTTAAGATAAAAGAACAAGCTCTAGAGATTGAAAGACTGAAAGAAGCAAACAGGGCTCGTGATAAGGAAGTTGAGATAATGAAGGGGCATAGCACTGTGTTAGAGCATGAGGCAAAAGCGTTAAAGCAGAAGCATGAAAAGCTGTCGGATCGCTATAAAAAACGTGATGATCGATTAATAGAAGCCTTCAAGCCTGTTCAAGCAAACTTCAAGAAATTTGATCACAAAGTAGTTACGCTTTGGAATGAAAGGTGCAAAGCATTGGGCATCGTTTCTTCAAAGCGTGGCGATGACAAGGACGATGATGCAGCAAATCCTGATCAACCAGCTGCCTCAGGTTCCGGTGCAACTGCATCCGTTGCTGCAGGTGGGTCTAGTACGTCTCAAGATGCTCCTACTGCTCCTCCAACAGCTACTACTGGTCCGTCTGAGCAGTCTGAAACGTTGGAAGCTTCGGCAGGGTTTGAACATGTTAGTCTTGAACCGGAAGCGTTCACCGATCTCCCTGAATCCTCAATTGTTCAACAGTATCATCCAGACACGGGTGAACTATTAGAAGAGGGAGAACACGTTACAGAGATGTCTGATGAATGTGTATTGGCTCTGAAGGAATTGGATGAAGTTGATTTGACAACGATCGATGCTACTCCGTTAGTTCCGGACAAAACCGATTTCTCTACGATTGAAGAAATCTTCATCGGTTTGGATCCGGAACGTTCTGTTTATGTTGGTCAAGATAATGTGGAGTTTAATACGCTTGATGATGAGTTTGTGGCGGCAAAGACAGCAGAATTTTCTAATCTTTCTTCAGACTCTCCTACAGCTCAAGAAAGCCGTGAGAAGACCGTGAGCGAATGGCGAGCGGATTTCCTAGCTAGGAATCCTCCTCCACTCCCTCCGTTGGTTCAGGCCAACTACATGATTCTGGAAAGGAATCAGGCTCGGGTCGTATTATCAGCTGGATGTTCATTCCGGAGCTTCACTACATGGTTGTGAAGCGAGAATGCGGCCTTCAGTACTTCAGGACTCTTCTCAGCATTCTTTCACTTCCTTATTATGATGTTGCGGTTTTGGGTCAGCTGAGGGTTATTAATCGAGTCGAAGACAAGATGGTGAATCTGTTCGCCAAGAAGATCAGGTTGGAACGAAGAAGAGGTTGGGAGGATCCGCTATACAAGCCGCAGTTTCCTCGATACGAGCAGATCAGGTTCACGCTTGATCCAGAGACAAATACTGCTCGTTATCGATTGGTTTATGATCCTCCGAAGTTGATGAAGAAAATACCGTTGTTGAAGATGAGGACAGATTTTCTGGGTAACTTTCGTTGCTGGGTTTATGATGCAGATACTGGAGAAGCGGTGATCTTATTCCAAGACAGTCAGGAGAACTTTCGAATGATAGATCCAATGTGGATTACTAACATGTCCAGGTCAGATATTATTATTCTTAAGGATCATGAGATCAACTACTTGGTTAGGGATCGTGCATAAGCAATGAAGTTTCAGAAGATGGCTTTGTATTGCTTCAACCTACTTGTGAATGCGGGAAGTGCATGGTCAACGCATCACTTAACGGTTGAAAGGACGTCAGAGACTTGAAGACACGAAGATCGAGACAAAGCTACAGCCAAAGGGGAGTTTGTTGGTGCACTTGTGTCTGTACTTTGTCTGTATTTTGTCATGATATAAAACGATGTCTTTTGTTAGTCTTATTTACGTCTTAGGTGTGTTAATATGTGTGTTTTTGATGTAAGTTTGACCAAGTCAACCATCCTCCTGGTTTGACTTGGCCAAACAGTTAGAACATGGTTTTTAATATGTTGTGTCGAAGGATGAGTCATCGAAGGATTGTTTATATCCTTCGATGAGCTCGAAGGATAAACCTTCGATGGATATAGATGGACCTCGAAGGATATCATCCTTCGAGGTACATGTGGATCTTTCGATAGTTTTCAGTTCGATAGATGATCCTTCGATCAGACTATCTGATCCTTCGACCAGATGACCTGGTTTGGGTATATATACTCATGTAATGTGTTCACTTCATTGTGTGTGAGAAGTGAGTGAACTTAGTCTTGTAGAGAGCGTATTTTCAGTTTGGTCAAGGGCTGTAACCGTGTCCACTGAAATACAAGAGAAAACTTTGATATCTCGTGTGTCTACCTTTCTCTTTGTAGCTTGTGTTCTCATATAAACTACCGGTTTGCATTCTAGCTTGGATTCCGCACTTGCTAGTGTGTTAAACATAACAAGGATAAGGTTTAAACATAACAAGAGAAAACATAACAAGTTTTGAAGAAGAAAAAGAAATCCAATTTAGTCGACAGACTAATGACGAATTCTATGCTCAGAAAAAGAAACAACAACAGGCTAAGGATATTTCGAAGAAAACATGTTTTAAATGTCAACAAATTGGACACATTGGTCGCAAATGTCCAAATCTGAAGCCTGTTGATGTTGAGAAAAATAAAAAGAAATCTGAGGTTGTGAAACAAAAGTCAGTCAAGTTTGAATCAAAACAAACTTGGAAACCAAAGACACCCAAATTTGAACCAAAGCATATTTGGAAACAAAAAGTTGATATGTCAAAACCAAATCAAATTTGGAAACCTAAGAGTGATTTTTCAAAAGGAAATATTCAAAATGATTCAAGGTTTTATAAAAGGAATGTTTCAAAAGGACAAATTTGGGTGGTAAAGAAACAGACTTCTGTGGATAAGAAAAGAAAAATCAATTCAACCAAAAAGGCTGAATTCAAGAATGAAAAAGTTTTTGTGAAAAACGACAAAGATTTTCTGAAATTGAATGATTCGTATTGTGTCAAAATACCCAAGGTCAAACAGGCATGGGTTTCTTTATTTAAGTAATTGAGTTGCTGAATGTGCAGGTGTTCCAGAAGTCAACAGAAAGTCAACATGGACAGCGGAGCAGCTTGGCACGGGAAGAGGACTCCTGTGATTGAGATCAGGGAGTGTTGGTTTATAATAATAAGAAATAAAACATAAATCAAAAACAAAAGAAAAAAATAGAAAAACATAAAACTGAAAAAAAAAATGTTTGTTTTTTAATTTATTAAAATCAAAAATTTTGAAAAAATGTTGAAGGAATTCGCCGAAACTCTCACGGCTGAACAAACATGATAAAACAAGTTTGAAAAAATTGGTTCAAAATGTTTAAATATCAATGTGTTGTAAATCATGGGGGTGCTTTATACTAAACAGAGAATGTGAAGCAGAAAATGGATGGCGAGATGAAGTTATCTGCATCGGGTTGTCAAATTTTCTTTAAAATGTTTTGGATTTTAGGGGGAGTAAAAATTTTAGAAAATACAAAAACTATTGAAAATTTGAAAAAGCCAAAAACATAAAATTCAAAAGAATTTTGTGTAAAAGGAGGAAATGATAGTACATCAGTAAGACAATCATGGCATGCTAAAGAATTGGAAAGTCAAAATGTGATAAACGGTCACTGATGATATGTGATATTCGTTAATTTACACATATTTTAGTCCCCCGTTTTACCCATATTTTATGTGTTTTTGGCCGTAAAACCGTCATTCGGATACTTATTTATCTACATTTATGTTTACAGGCCTAAAACTGCATTCCAGACAAGATGATAGCAAAAACGAGGACTTTCCGGACAAAACGACAAAGCTGCGAAGATTCTGTTAAGAAAACTGACTTGGGTGTGTGGAACGACCGTTCCACCTGATGCACGATCGTGCATCTCCGACAAAGTTGATCAACCCGGAAATGAACGAGAGGTGCGACTGGGCGTTCTAGGAAAACAAGGCAGCTCGGTGAAGAACGGGCGTTCCATCTGAGGAACGACCGTGCGTATCCGATGAACCAACAGAGTCTCGGTGATGAACGGCCAGTGCGACTCGGCGTGCAACAAAGAACTCGGAACTGAACGACCGTTCCATTCAAAGAACGGTCGTGCGATATCGTATCCGGTCAAAGATCTGATGACGTCATGCAGTATGGTGTGCCCATCCCTAATAATTGCTTAAAGTGCACGGTCGTGCCATGTGGAGAACGACCGTGCGACAGCGAAAATTATAAAAACAGAACAGAAACATTCTGTTCGATATTCTGGATTTTTGGAGAGCTTCACAGGCGATTTTCAGGCTCCGGAGGCATTAGCTTTCACCCGGATTCAAGCCACATTGTCCCGTTTAGCTCGATTACTACCCGGATCCTTAGTCTAGTACTTGTTTATGGTTTGATTTTCTAATCTTTCCATGATTTTGTTAATCTTTCAAGTACTTAGATTATTGTTTATGTGTTATTGTAGCCCTTGGGCAAAAACACAAAAATCCCTTGCTAGATTATAACCATTAGTTTGTTAAACTTTGTTTGTAATGACACTTTGAAGTATTTTCTATGATTATATTTGATGATTAGTTTGCAACCTTGTTATTGATATTGATTTATTGATTATAAGTAATTATGTTGGATAATTGATGCTTGGTTAGTTAAGATAGTTGAAAAATGAAGCTTAATTAATCTTGTATTAGTAAACTTTGAACTTGGTTAACTAGATTAGCTTGGTTTAAATGTATGCATCATGATACTAGAAATGGTTAGTGATTTAATAAAATGTAATTATTGTTAATCAAGAGAGCTTGCCGTCACGTAAGGACCTTAACGGGTTAGATGGTGTCGTTATAAATTCTTGCCATGATTTTTTAGCTTAGTTAGTAGTTTAGGCCAAAATTGCTATCTTAGTGAATTATTGTGCAAGATTTGTAAAATGAACTCGGTTGTGATTTAATCTAGTTTATGCTTGTCTCGGTGGTTGCATTTTGTTTATCGGTGTCGCTTTCCTTGTTTAAGTGAGGTTAGAATAATCCTAACGGCTGACTAACTTATTTTTAAGAGATTTTCATAGACATTTATCAATTGCACGTTAAAGAACAATTTTAGGTGGTTAAAGTGTGTTTATCGTTTTAACTTTCCGAATGATTGTCATGTTAGGATTCCCGAAAGGGATACTAATTGTCTTGAATTGGAATATTGACCGAATGCTTCTAGTGCCAAAACCGACTTAGTTGACATGCTGTGGTTGTGTATTTAGCAAGGCTTTTTATCTATTTTCTATTATGTTTTTATTATGTATTTGTTTATGCTTACTTTAGTTTAATTAAAAATCACAAAACTTATGTTTTTACCGGTAGTTTAGTGACAAAGGTCTAGTATTATTTCTCCGCCCATTTCCGTGGATCGATACTTGGTTCTTACCGATACTTTATTACATATATGACGGGGTACACTTGCCTCTTTCGTGTGTGTTTTGGTGTAAAAGTACTAATCACTTTTATAAATTTAAAACCCAATCGTGTGTAAATTCATTGTAAAATTATGTATATATACGCACACGTCAATATGCCAGTAGGTTTTTACACATCTAGTAAATTGATTTCGAGATATAAACCTAAATCAATAATTTTCTTATCTCGTGGGGAACATCTCTCGGATATATGGACTTAGTACTCCGAAATTTCGTTTGAGAGGTTGTCTGATTCTGAGATATTATGTCTTTATACTTATTGATATCTGGGGTATTATATTTGGTCTTCTGATTTTGCGTCAGCAATAGCCTAGACCTCGTATAATGCTTTCGCGCTTAAAACTTTCCCTCTGCACAAAAATTGAGAAAATATCGAAAAATATATATCAAGTGTAGTTGTAAAGAAGATTCCTAAATGGAACACACCTTAAGTCGAGCCTTCATATCTTTGACTGAACGGAAGTTCTAACATGAGCTCTCAAGGCTTCGCACTAACCCAAAGACATATATCATTTAGGTATATTCACTTATAAGACTAAATCTAGGGAATCTTGATGCGGGAGTATATTCTAAGGTGGGACGCGCAATTAAGATAAGTTCTTAAAATACTAATCTCGTATTTTGAATCGATTGAAATTTGTGTGAAAATTTAAGTGGATCAGTATACCGACAATCTAAGTGAGTCGTTTAAAACTTAAAGTTTATATAGATCAACGGTGCTAGTGATTTGTCATAATCTGATATGATCCTCTGACGCAAACTCAACAAAAACATGTCTGTAAATATTTCATTATTGCATTTCATTTTAGACAAAATCACAAAAAGATTTTAGGTGTATTTTAGCATAAAGTTTGTAAAAGTACAAAAAGATTTTGTTTCACTTTATGTTTTGACAAATGATGTTGGAAAGCTGAGTTTCAAAATCTAAAAGTATACTGATCTTGTCTTAGAAAATAATAAGTTCATTAATTTGAAACTTGAGGTTTTTAATGAAAAATCAAAAACAGTTTGTGAATTGCCTCCAAGATAATTAATTTGGATTTGGTTGATAATCAGATAATTCAAGATCATTAAATTGAACTTGATTATCTGTGAGGGTTTATGAGATTGGATGCTTTAACGTCAAATATAAAGTTATTTGATATGGGGAGTAGAGTCAGGTATTAATCCTGAATTCACAAGTTTGGTGTTTAATGTCAAAATATTTGTGTTTAGAGCCAAGTTAATAATCCTGAAGACCTCAAACAATTTTAAATTGTCAAATAAAGTTTAGAGAGAGCCAGGTTTCTGATTCTGAAATTGAAAGAATATCTTACAAGTGTTTTGAATTGTAAAATTTTTGGAGAGCTAGATTGAGATCTCGAAAGCTTAAAGCAAGGGGGAGACTGGAGAAAGATTCTGTCGAAAGGGGGAGCTGAAGATTTAGGATGCAAAGGGGAGTCTGTGATTCTGAAATGTCAAATCTTCTTGAAGACTCAGAGATTGATAGAGTCTAGCTACGAGATTGACTGCAACAATATCTAAGGGGGAGTATGTGAGTTCATATTTCTATCGCTTCCGTCAATCATGTATCGTAGCTATCAGATGAGACAAGACTAGGGTTTAAAAGGTATTCTTATACGGTACATCCGTACAAGACATTCAAGGCAGTCCGCACGAATTAAGCATGTTGATCCGCATGGATCAACAAGATGCGCAGAAATTGGGTTTCAAGGTGGATCCGCACATGAAGCTGATACGCGCATAGGCTAGTAGATCCGCACGGTTTGGTAGGTCTGCACTAGGCAGGTCCGCAACTATAAGTCCATCCATGTTTAGAGACTGGTGCGAATCTAGAACTCTATATATAGGAGTGTTATGTCTTATTCATTTGTACAGAACTTTGGCTAGGGAGGGGAAACTCTGTCAAAGGGGATTCATGGTATTGTAATGCAAATCAATCAATAGAAACCGGATTATAATTACTTGTTCTTGTTCAATCCACTCTCGTACTTGGATTCCGCACAAGATACAAGATATACGCAATCAAAGGAACATCAGAATCGATCCAAACAAGTTCTCTCAAAATTAACATGCCAAAGTCGGGAATGCCATAGTTCAAAAGAAGCTTTTGGACACGATTGATTGGACACATCGGCTTGATGAGAGTTCCTAAGAACATAGAGGCTATCCTCACGACACCCCAGGAAAGTGTTTGCTTGGTTTAACAGTCCTGAATATAAAAGTAAGGATTAGAAAACACGACATCAACAGGATTATCTTCAGCAAATTTACCAATGGAAAGAAGGTTTTCTGTGAGATGTGGAACGTCTAAAACGTTATTAAGATCAATATTTCCAAGTAATTAAGTATTACTGATATGTGAAATTAGTTACGATTGACCATTTCCAAAATAAACATTTTTGTTACCTTGAGTCAAGGGTAGAATTATGAATGGAATCATCTATTGGAAGCATATGTGTGGAAGCACCTGTGTCAGATGTCCAATCAGGAATGGTCGAGTTTATAGTGCATTGGGCATGAAAGGCTTGAGCAAGTTGATCATCGGGAAGTTGGACTGATGTAACATAAGAGGCGAGATGGCAACACTGAGATGCAAAATGCCTGATTTTGCGACATAGTTGACAAGTGGGAGGCCTTGAATTTATAATTTTGTCCTCCAAAATTGTTCCTGTTCGACCCTTGAAATGTGTTATGCCCCCGAAAGTTGTTCTTGATAGCTTGATTGGGCCGGAAATGAGTCGTAGGATTTCTAGACTACTAATTTGATGAACCTGCTAAATTGTTACCATGAAAGATATTGTTATTGGGCCTTGATGGCTGGGCCAAAAAAGCAATAGTAGGAGTCGACGATGCTTCTGAGTGTAAGTTTTTTAACAAACATTTCATGACTTTCCACGTTGGCAAGAAGATCAACAAAGTTGGGAACTGGATGGGCCGATCAAATAGTAGTGGAAATGCTTTCAAACGATGTTCGGAGGCTATATAAGAACCAATGAAGTTGATCCATTGTGTCTACCCAATGACTGACAACATGGAGTTGAACAAAAGTACCCTTAAACGCGCGAACGTACTCGGCCACCGATTTGTCACCCTTTTTAGAGCACCTAGGTTATCTTGTAAGTTTTGTACATGCTCAACCAAGGTATTACAGAAGGACGCATCAAGGGCAACCCACATGTTCTGATCTGTAGTTAACTCAACGGTTACGGCTAAAGCCTCTTCGGGCAAGGAGGCGTTGAGGAGGATTATAGCTTGATGTTCACCTTGAACCCAAGTGATAAAATCTGGGTTATCAACCTGCTTATCATTGTTGGTAATCATCAATGGGGGAGCGGTTTGAGAACCTTCCACCTCACATATGGAGAGTATTGTATTTGAGGAAGAAGCCATGAAGGTGAATGATTGAGATGATGAAAAGGGCTAAAAGAAGAAGCATGAATAAAAAACAACAAAAAGAGTGAGATAAGAAGTTTAGGAAAAAGAAGGAGATGAAAAGATCACAGAAAGGGAGGGAGAGAAAGGGATGGGAAGAAACTGAACCACTCAAGGAATGGCTTGATACCATGAATGAGGAAATGAATTGTATTTTTCATAAATGAAATGGAATGACACGGGTACATTATATAGATGATATAATTTCACTTAAGTACCTCAAGTTTAGAGTAAATTACAACCGGTGTCCTTTACGTTTGTATCATATTACAATCGGTGTCCTTTAACTAAAGATATTACAGGCTCCGTCCTTTATGTTATCAGTTTTTAACACCCTATGTCCTTTAGTGCTAACCTAGTTTAATTTTTTGGTTAAGTCTTACCATGTGCCTCTCACATGAGGGCAACATGGTCTTTTCATCTAAATTCTACATTTAAAAACTAAATAAATAATCTCTAAAAAACCATCTCATAACAGCGGTTGATTATTCCTATTCCTCTATACATTATTTTATTAAATGTCGAACAAAGATGAGACATTTTATAAGACATTATATACATTCGAAATTTTAAAAGTACATGCACATTTAATACCAATCCATCACTTATAAACTTTATAAACCGAACACGTTTAACATTCAAAATATTCAAAGAACATACAAGATAGATGCATTATGCTCCTAAATCGCATAGTCCCGTCACATCTTCAAGGTAATTTCCGGTTACTTTAAAGCCCTATCATGGTCATGTAATTATTTTTTTTCCTATTTCAGCTAGTTTATTTAGTTTTTTAGATGGTTTTTTAGAGATGGTTTTATGAGATTATTTATTTAGTTTTTAAATGTAGAATTTAGATGAAAAGACCATGTTGCCCTCATATAAGAGGCACATGGTAAGACTTAACCAAAAAATTAAACTAGGTTAGCACTAAAGGACATAGGGTGTTAAAAACTGATAACATAAAGGAAGGAGCCTGTAATATCTTTAGTTAAAGGACACCGGTTGTAATATGATACAAACGTAAAGGACACCGGTTGTAATTTACTCTCAAGTTTATAATATAAAACAATAATATGACCCTATAAGTTAATACTATCTAACACATCTAAAATGTTATCTCACCTTCTTGAAGAACATGTCATCAATATGGGTGTACAACAAGAGCTACTTTGAAACTTATTGATACATTTTCTAATTGTTGCTTAATTGGTACCATAATATGTAACTTTGACAACACTATTAACATGTCAGTAAATATGTTTATTTATGTGTCATAACAATCATACACGCGTATGTAATTACATAAAAACTTTGAACATAGCACCACAAAACTTTGACGATACTATTAATGTGTCAATAAATAAAAGCACACTAATGTATAATTGGCAAGGGCCAGATGTTCAAAGTAACATGATTGAACGTACCTTTTTACCTTGGTACTATTATGAAGTTTTTGACATAGGAGTTAAAGGGCAAGTGGCAGGATTCTGGAATTTATTTAATGCTATAGCCTTGTGACTATTTGATATGTGAGTTTGATTATTAATTTATAATTTTTAATGTATAATTATTAACCAATGACCCTTTATATATAATTTGATATGATTATCAATTTATTGTTGGAGATTATTACTCTTTATGAATCCATAAATATGTAGGCATGCCTTATTAATTTTCTTTAATGTCCAGTAAATCAATAAATTTGCGTATATCCTTCTGTCATGTAAGTTTGAGAGTAATAAGGAAGAACAGAACATCCACAGTATCATCCGTAATAAGGACATCAAAGGAGATTAAGGGGCTGTTTGGTAGCCTCTGAATGGTCATTAAGAACCATTAAAATTTTTACCAATGAGAAGGTAGAAGAATGTGACATGTGATGATTTACCATTCAGAGGTTACCTCTTAACCATTCAGACTTCAGGTTACCTCTTATTCATTAAGAGGTTTTAAACCATTAAGAGGTAGCATCTGAATGGTTATTAAGAGGCTACCAAACAGGCCCTAAATCTTCCAAAGAGTAAGTTTTATTGCTTTTGTCAATCCATATATTGTTGAGATTAATCAACATAAACAAAATCGAGTCTCTCTCTAATCAAATAAGGTTTACAAGAGGAATGAAGGGATCTGAGACAAATTCAAAACCCAAAATACCAAAAACATCATGAAAAAAATCACTCATGTCACAAGAACATAATTTAAAAACTCAAAAAAAAACCAAAAGACTCATGAGTCAAACCCAACAATTAACACTTTGGAAGATCAGAAGGTGGTGGAGGTAACTTCTATTTCAGAAGCATACCAACCATTACTGCCCACGCCAATCTCAACCCCCAACTCAAATGAATCTCAATGTGACAATCCATAAACCATACGCACGGATTGTCCGCCCTAAACCTAACCGCCACCCACCCGCCTGAGGGCACCCCAACGGTGTTTCTTTCAACAAGGTCAACAAGGTAGTATTTGGCAGGATCGGTAGAGGAGTTGAAGTTTCAAGTGCCTTTCCCCACCACGTAAAAGTTGAACCTGTGGAGGTGGAGAGGATGATTTTCGGCTCCAAGAATGCCGGTGCCTTGCATCACTAGCTCCACGGTCGTGTTGTATGGTAGCACCACCACTTTTGTGTTGTGTGAAACCATCGTGTTGTTGGGTGGAGTTCCCGTGTAATTGAAATTAAGAGGGAATGACGGGAAGTTGGTGGAGAAAATGTGGTTTGGCTTCCCAAAATATCGTGCTTGAAGAAGCGCGATAGTCGACAAGGTGAAGGAGATGTTGTTAACCAGGACCGCAAACTTGGTTCCATTGGGACCTAGACATGTTCGTGTTGACTGGTATAGAGATGAAACTTTGTAATGGGGTTTGAATTGTATTGAGAAAAAACTTGTATTCAACCATACTAGGGTTACAGAAGAAGGTGTTTATATAGAACACCATTTTATATAGTTAGCCCCTATACTATGACATATTGTTTACTTTCC
Organism: Helianthus tuberosus; assembly: GCA_030545235.1. Classification (NCBI taxonomy): domain Eukaryota; kingdom Viridiplantae; phylum Streptophyta; class Magnoliopsida; order Asterales; family Asteraceae; genus Helianthus; species Helianthus tuberosus. The sequence goes on along the minus strand of CM060371.1, from coordinate 100,887,886 downwards.
GACACTCCCCTCAAGTTGAGTAGTGGGATCACCAATACTTAACTTTCTTAAACAACTACTAAAGGCGTTTCCGTTTACAGCTTTTGTGAGTATATTTGTGAGTTGATCTTTTGACGAAACATATGGGAGTTCTATGATTCTTTCTTCCAACTTTTCTTTGATGAAATGTCGATCTACCTCCACGTGTTTTGTTCGATCATGTTGAACTGGGTTTTCTGAGATTTGTATTGCAGCTGTATTGTCACACATAACTTTACTGGGAGCTTTTGGGAAAAACCAATGTCTTCTAGCAGCTTCCTGATCCAAAGAACTTTGTTTAACCCTCGAGCTATACCTCTAAATTCCGCTTCTGCACTCGACAAAGCGACCACCTTCTGTTTCTTACTCCTCCAGGTAACGAGGTTTCCACCGACCAAGGAAAAATATCCTGATGTTGACCTTCGGTTTCCCTTATCTCCTGTCCAGTCTGCGTCAGTGTAGAGTTCAACATTTAAATGTCCATTTGTTTTGAACAACACTCCATGGCCTGCGGTTCCCTTAAGATATCTTAAAATTCTTTGAGCAGCTTCCATGTGGGCAACTTGAGGTTGATGCATGAACTGACTCACCACTCCAACAGCATAAGCTATATCAGGGCGAGTGTGAGAGAGATAAATTAACTTGCCCACGAGCCTTTGATACCTTTCTTTGTCTGCAAGTTCTCCATTGAGTTCCATGTGAAGGTTGTGGTTCACCACCATTGGAGTATCTGCTGGTTTACAATCAATCAGCCCAGTTTCTGCTAGGAGATCAAGGACATGTAGACTTCTTCGGTTAGGTCTCCATGGAGAAAGGCATTTGTAACATCAAACTGGTGAAGAGGCCACTCCTTATTGGCTGCCACGGAGAACAGAACTCTGTGGTATCCATTTTGGCAACCAGAGAAAATGTCTCCGAGTAATCGATCCCATACGTCTGAGTGTAACCCTTGGCTACAAGCCGAGCTTTGTATCGCCCAATGGAACCATCTGGTTTATACTTGATTGAATACACCCACCGGCATCCAACTATTTTCTTTCCTTTAGGAAGAATGCACTTCTCCCATGTGTTGTTTTTCATAAGAGCACGCATCTCCACTTCCATTGCTTCTTCCCAGTTCTTCTTACCTTAAGCTTCCTTTACGGAGTTAGGTATTTGTTCAGAGTAAAGAGAAGTAACAAATGCTTTTGCATTGTTAGATAAGTTCCCTTTGACCATATTAGCTACAGGATACCTTGAATTTCTGGTTTCCCTCTCTGTGGAGTACCGTTTTGGAGGAACCCCTCTATTGTGTCACACCCCCAAAATCCACCACGCGGAGTATCACCGCTTGGAGGCGTACATGACCAGGATCGAGCCACCAATCATATTGAACAACATAATTAAGTTAATAAAACCAACCACAATACAATTGGTGACCAAGAGGAAGTTAACCAAGTTCAATTTAAACAGCGAAAGCATAAGACGCTAAACCAAAACACGAATTCGTGGTTCATAAGTTAAAAGAACCAAACATAAGTTTCATAAGTTCATAAAGTTTAGTTATTAAGTACGGGACATATCAGTTCGCATTCCACAACGACCACCTCCATGTGCAAGCTCCAAAAGCATCTAGCGACCTGAAAGGCATGTAACAACGAGTCAACAACAAAGTTGAGCGAGTTCACAGTTGGTTATTTAGATATAGCATTCGCTTCATAAATCATATGTTCGTTTTGTAAACCATGGATCGTGTTAATTCGTATCGCGGTCTCCCAGGAATGTTTGCGAAGATTAGTGGGGGCTTCCTATGTGGATAGTATTAATCCGAATCGCGATTTCCCAAATATGTTTGTGATGATTAGTTTGGGGGCTTCCCATGTGGATAGTATTAATCCGTATCGCGATTTCCAAAATATGTTTGCGATGATTAGTGGGGGCTTCCCATGTTGTAGACTAGTCGTGTGTGTACGTGCCCTTCTTGATCCAAGGACCGTAGTAAGTATGAGTGTACGTAGGTTTTACGTATGAGTCCTTCAATCCGAGGACAGTGAAAAGTAGTTAATAGTAATGACAGTACGATTAGTTATTCAATCCCATTCCCAACCCACCGGGAATCCCATGCCTTAGGAGTGTGAACTCACCTCGGTTGCTCGGTTTGACTCTCAAAAATAGCTAACAGTCAAGATCGGTCAATCACGTCCTAATATGATTACCAGTTAGTCATTTAGTGGTTTCAAATAGAGCACAAAGTTCCTACACGTATCTATCACATAACATGCATCACTTTAACGGTTTATGCCCATATAAGTTCCCCATCCATTCCCCACTCATAAACAAATATACGATAATGCACATAACACGTTATATCATTCACAGATAACATACCCGACATTTAGACATGCAAATTACAACTTATGTCATTTCAGCATTAATATTCAAAACTGGGCTGTTTTCGGACATTTTAATAAAAGAGTTAACTTATTCCAAAAATTCCCAAATTTTTACAGAATGTCTTAAAAGATCCAAATATTATTGTGTAAAAATATCGGGGTCCAGTTCATTACCAATATTTTATAACAATTCATTTTCCGGACTGAACTCAGATTTATCTTTTTCTGACCACAGTCCACGGAATAATTTATTTAAAATTCATCGAGAGTCCGATTTACGAAATTCTAGTGAGAGAATTACAAATACATCGGTGGTCATCTACAGTACAAGTTTCATGATCTAACTCTACACAGGATGCAAGTTATGGCAGAAAACAAAACGAATATTTTCAGCAGAAAAATGCAGCTCTAGCTGCTGTTACGAAATGACACTTTAAAAATAGTAAACGAAGTCCAAAAATTATGATTTCGGTGCCATTAGAACCGTATTTCATAATACATAAACCAAGACTTCAGAAAATACATTTTTCATTAAGTTACGGTTCTGTTACAGCCAACTGAAGTTGGCTGTAAAAACCAAACAGCCTACTGTTTCAGCTTTTATCTTTTTAACTTGTGTTCGATTGATTCTGTTAACATGTTTAGTGATCACAACAACATCAAACATCAATATTACAAGTAGATCAGCAAGTAATCAGCAACATAATCAAGACAACTTCAATTTATCATCACTTCATTGTGTTTCAACAATATTTCATTACAAGTTAGTTTATATGCAAGATTTTGTTCATGGTTCTTTAGTGTTCATGGATTTTCATCATCAAACAACTATTAACCACTCTAATAACATGAAAGATGAACGGATCTAAGTTCTTACCACTAGTTCAAGACTAGGGAAGTTCGAGTGAAGAAATGTGGTGGTTAATAGCGAATGGAGAAGGTCATTCCACTTCCGAGAGCACCGAGCTTGTTTGTATGACCTCTTGCTTCTATGTATGTATGAGAAATGGCTAGAACCAAGCTTGATGGTGGGTGAATGAATGTGATGGGGTTCGGCCGAGATGGGGTGTAGAGGGAAGGAGATGAGTTGGTTGATGTTATGTTGAATGAAAGAGAATGGTGGACTAAGGTATATATTTATAATCCAAGTTCTAGTTTAATCCATCATGTATTATGCTCCATAACCCCCAACATCTAGGATTAAAATAATCAAAGGAGGACAAGGGGTGGGTCACCCCCTTGTGACCGTCAATTTAGGGGGGGGGGGGTAAGGGTTGGGTTGTGATGGTTAAGTTACAAACTAGTTGGAATCCAATGGTGTTTAGTTAGGATGTTAGTGTGTTAATTAATATAAAGGGTGTTTGGGGACCCTAACTAGCTCAGAAAAGTGAAAACTTTGTCTTTGGCAATATTTTTATGTTCCGGGTAAAGTCCGGTTGTTCGGTTCGGTGTTGTTCCGTTAAAGTGCTTAATTAATCCGCAAAGTGTCCTACATATATATTTTTGCAACGTTTTTAATTTTTAACACTCATGAAGGCATACCGGACTATTTAGTAATTTTTCTGTATACTACTAGCACGTTAACAAGTACATGTAAGTATAACACAGTAATCAGAGAGCAGTTAAATGATTCAGCACAGTCATCAAGTACTTTAATTAACATTAATAGATTGTACGGTTACATGTAAATTTGAGGGTTGTCACATTCTCCCCCTGTTAAGAGAATTTCGTCCCGAAATTTAGCGCGTGGTTACTGAGGAAGCTAGTTAAGTTGCGTTGTTTTCCTGATTTTCCTGGGGTGTCACATCATCCCCCCGTTGATTTGGAATTTCATCCCGAAATTCTGCAGTAGCTTCAGTCTCAGTGGTGGTTGCACTTTTCTTAAACAGCTGGGGATACTTGAGTTTCATTTGGTCTTCCCGTTCCCAGGTATACTCTGGGCCACGACGGGCATCCCAACGTACGCTTGAGGATCTTAACATCTCGATCCGTAATCTCTACTGGTTCCTCGACGAATCGCAGCTGGTCGTCGATTGTGAGTTCCTTGAGAGGAACTATGAGGGTCTCATCTGACAGACACTTCTTCAGATTTGACACGTGGAATACGTTGTGAACTCCGCTGAGTTCTTCAGGTAGGTTCAGCCTGTAGGCGACTTTGCCAATTTTCTCAATGATTTCAAAGGGTCCAACGTATCGCGGGTTGAGTTTGCCTCGTTTTCCAAATCGAACTACACCTTTCCAAGGTGAGACTTTGAGTAGCACTCGATCCCCAACCTGGAACTCGAGTGGTTTTCTTCCCTTATCATCATAGCTTTTCTGACGGTCACGAGCTGTCGCCATTCGTTGCCGTATCTGGGCAATCTTCTCGGAGGTATCTACCACAAGTTCTGGGCCAGTGATTTGGCTGTCACCAACTTCTGCCCACCAGAGAGGTGATCGGCATTTGCGTCCGTACAATGCCTCGAACGGAGCAGCTTGGATGCTGGTGTGGTAGCTGTTGTTGTACGAAAATTCCACTAGCGGAGGTGCTTTTCCTAGCCATTTCCAAAATCGATTATGCATGCCCTAAGCATGTCTTCAAGGGTCTGGATGGTGCGTTCAGATTGCCCATCCGTCTGTGGATGATAAGCGGTGCTCATATCTAATCGTGAGCCAAAAGACTTGTGCATAGCTTGCCACAATTCCGAAGTAAAACGCGCGTCACGATCAGAAATGATGGAGGTTGGCACTCCGTGCCTTGATACCACTTCCTTTAGGTAAATGTCTGCAAGAGTAGAAAACTTATCCGTTTCTTTGATAGCCAGAAAGTGTGCAGACTTGGTCAGTCGATCTACGATCACCCAAATGGTATCGTTTCCGCGTTGAGATCTAAGTAGGCCAGTAACGAAATCCATGGAAATTTGCTCCCATTTCTATTTAGGTATCTCTGGTTGTTAAAGTAGGCCTGATGGTTTCTGATATTCAGTCTTGACACTCGCACAAGTCAAGCACTTACTGACGTAGGTTGCTATGTGGGCTTTCATGCCAGGCCACCAATACGTAGTCTTGAGGTCGTGGTACATTTTATCTGAACCCGGATGTACCGAATAACGAGACTTGTGTGCCTCATCCATCACAAGCTCACGTAAGTTTCCATAAAGTGGAACCCAGATGCGTCCGTTTACATAGTAGGCGCCGTCTTCCTTTTGTTCTAGCCGTTGCCTCGATCCTCGTAGGGATTCAGCCCTGATGTTCTCTGCTTTCAATGCTTCGACTTGAGCATCGCGAATCTAAGCGGGAAGGTTAGATTGGATGGTAAGCTGTAAAGCACGTACATGCTTAGGTATAGTATCCTTTCGACTGAGGGCGTCGGCCACAACATTGGCCTTGCCTGGATGGTATTTGATAGCGCATTCATAATCATTCAAGAGCTCGACCCATCGGCGTTGTCGCATGTTTAACTCCTTTTGCTTGAAGATATGCTCGAGACTCCTGTGATCGGTGTAAATGGTACACTTGGTACCGTACAGGTAATGTCTCCATATCTTAAGCGCAAAAACAACTGCTCCCAATTCCAAGTCGTGCGTAGTGTAGTTCCTTTCGTGAACCTTAAGTTGGCGTGATGCGTAGGCAATGACCTTGTCACGTTGCATCAACACGCAGTCAAGTCCTTGGATGGAAGCATCGCAATAAACCACAAAATCATCTGTGCCTTCAGGCAATGAGAGGATAGGCGCGCTACAAAGTCTATCTTTTAAGTGCTGAAATGCGGACTCCTGTGCATCACCCCAACGATAGGTGACACCTTTTTGAGTCAGTGAAGTGAGAGGTTGCGCAATCTTGGAGAAATCCTTGATAAACCTCCTGTAATATCCTGCCAAACCCAAGAATTGGCGGATTTCTATTGGTGTGCGAGGTGCAGGCCAGTTCTTGATCGAGTCAACCTTGGATGGATCCACATGAATTCCATCCTTGTTTACTACGTGGCCTAGAAAGTGAACTTCGCGAAGCCAGAAGTCACATTTCGAAAACTTGGCATACAACTGCTCTGCTCGAAGAAGTTCCAGCATAAGTCATAGATGTTGCTCGTGTTCCTCTTGACTCTTAGAATAGATCAGGATATCGTCGATGAACACTATGAAAAACTTATCCAGGTAAGGCTTGCACACTCGGTTCATAAGATCCATGAAGACCGCTGGTGCATTCGTCAACCCGAAAGGCATGACCAGAAACTCGTAATGGCCGTAACAAGTTCTGAATGCTGTTTTGGAGACGTCCTCATCTCGGACTCTCAGCTGATGGTATCCCGATCTCAAATCAATCTTAGAGTAATAGCTCGATCCTTGCAGCTGGTCGAACAAGTCGTCAATGCGTGGGAGGGGATAACGATTCTTCACGGTCACCTTGTTGAGTTCGCGGTAGTCAATACACATTCTGAAGGTATCGTCTTTCTTCTTCATGAATAACACTGGAGCTCCCCAAGGTGAAGAGCTAGGACGAATAAAACCTTTTTCCAAAAGTTCTTGTAATTGCTTGGACAGTTCTTCCAGTTCGGTTGGGGCTAAGCGATAAGGTGCTCGAGCTATGGGCGCTGCTCCAGGAGCTAGCTCGATTTGAAACTCAACTTGACGATGAGGCGGAAGACCAGGTAATTCCTCAGGAAATACCTCAGGAAAATCGCGCACAATAGGAATGTCTTCAATTCTCTTCTCCTCCGTTGATGTATCAGAAATGAGGGCTAGGATAGCAGTGTGGCCCTTTCACAAACACTTCTGGGCCTTAAGGAAAGAGATAATGCCTACGACAGCACCACTCTTGTCGCCATGAATCACGAGGGGTTCTTCGCCAAAACGAGGAATGCGGACGATTTTCTCCTTGCAGACAATCTCCGCTTGATGATGAGATAGCCAATCCATCCCAATAACGACGTCGAAACTTACAAGTACGATAGGAATAAGGTCGATAGAGAAGGTCTGACCAGCTAAGACGAGGTTACAACCTTTAACTATGGGTGTGGCTTCGAGACTTTTACCGTTTGCTAGCTCTACCGAGTGCTTGGTGTTCAAAAGTGTTGGGGTACGTTTAAGCATTCGACTAACTTTTAGGGACACATAACTGGTATCGGCACCCGAATCAAATAGAACATTAACATAAAAGTCATCCAGTAGAAACTTACCCATCACGACGTTGGGATCATTCCTAGCATCACCCTGAACAATCACGAACACACGGCCCCGGGCGCCATTGTCTCCATTGTTATTCCCGTTGCCCTGATGATTGTTGTCGTTGTTATTCTGATTTTGATTTAACTGGGGGCAGTCCCGCTTGAAGTGGCCTTCAGCACCACACTGAAAGCATCCCCTGTTGCCCCGCTGTTGCTGTTGCTGCTGCTGGTTCTGTGGAGCTTGCTGCTGCTGCTGACGATTCTGATTTGTAGGCCGTGAGCTCCTGCAATCCTTGGCTTCATGACCCATCTTAAGACACCTCTGACAACGTCCCTTGTTGCACTGACCACTGTGGTGTTTGTTGCATTTGTTGCACTTTGGGTGGTTTCCTCGATATCCACCCTGCCCTTGACTACCGGAAGATTGCTGACCAGGACTCTGGTAGTCATCAATCTTTCGCTGCTGCGCCTGGGACTGAACTGTAGTCGAACCCTTGCTGTTGGCTCCATCCCATTTTCGTTTGTTGTCGCTGGGAATAGCAGAAGTAGTAGTAGCAGTAGCGCCTATACGCTTAGGCAGCTTGTTCTGTTCTACTGCCTGGTCTGTGAGGCGATGAGCAAGACGAGTAATATCCTGGATGGTAGCAAGGTTAGCAGCAGTCACATGGCTTTGTATCTCTGGTACTAAGCCCTTGAGGTACAGCTCAATGCGCTTGATGGGAGGATCTACCATAGTTGGACATAACACTGCCAGTTCGTTGGATCGCTTCATATACGCCTCTATCTCTGACCCCGTCATCTTCAGGTTAAAGAACTCCACTTCCAACTTGTGGATGTCATCACGATTACAGTATTCTCGCTTGATCAGCTCCTTGAAGTCGTTCCATGGGGTGGCATTAGCAGCTGCCAGCCCTAACATTTGAACTTGCGCGTTCCACCAAGTCAACGCAACGCCTTCGAGAGTACCAGTGGCATACTTCACCCTACGACCCTCAGGGCATTCACACATCTCGAAGACTGACTCGAGCTTCTCGAACCAGTGGAGGAGTCCGACGGCCCCTTCAGTGCCACTGAAAGTACTAGGACGACAGTCCATAAAAGTCTTGAACGTGCATACTGGTGGCTGAGCGTTCTGACCTCCTGCCTGGGCAGCTGCGAGCGCTGCAGTAACTTGTTCAGTGATCAAAGCCGCCGACTGGGCTTGAGTTAGGTTAACGCGTCCACTCATGATCTTCATATCAAAGGAAAACATGAGTGAGAGAGGTTCGCGATAGTGCGATGACAGAAGAGAGTAAGCACACATTTGTTTTCAATCAATAGTTGCTACGTTCATCTAAGCATACCTTAAGCAAAGTTCTATGTAACTAGCAAGTAGGTAATAATATAAACATAAACCATATCACCTATAGTGTTGAGCCTTGCACGTGGAGTGAAGCGTCGTTGTGGATCGTTGAGCACTGTACAGGTTATAGTCTGGTTTTATCAAAAAGCTTTTCCCCTTTTTAAAACCAAGTTCACTATAACCAATGGCTCTGATACCAATCTGTCACACCCCCAAAATCAACCATGCGGAGTATCACCGCTTGGAGGCGTGACATGACCAGGATCGAGCCACCAATCATATTGAACAACGTAATTAAGTTAATAAAACCAACCACAATACAATTGGTGACCAAGAGGAAGTTAACTAAGTTAAATTTAAACAGCGGAAGCATAAGACGCTAAACCAAAACACAAATTCGTGGTTCATAAGTTAAAAGACCCAAACATAAGTTTCATAAGTTCATAAAGTTTATTTATTAAGTACGGGACATATCAGTTCGCATTTCACAACGACCACCTCCATGTGCAAGCTCCAAAAGCATCTAGAGACCTGCAAGGCATGTAACAACGAGTCAACAACAAAGTTGAGCGAGTTCACAGTTGGTTATTTAGTTATAGCATTCGCTTCGTAAATCATATGTTCGTTTTGTAAACCATGTATCGTGTTAATTCGTATCGCGGTCTCCCAGGCATGTTTGCGAAGATTAGCGGGGGCTTCCCATGTGGATAGTATTAATCCGTATCGCGATTTCCCAAATATGTTTGCGATGATTAGTGGGGGCTTCCCATGTTGTAGACTAGTCGTGTGTGTACGTGCCCTTCTTGATCCAAGGACCGTAGTAAGTATGAGTGTACGTAGGTTTTACGTACGTGCACTTCAATCCGAGGACAGTGAAAAGTAGTTAATAGTAATGACAGTACGAGTAGTTATTCAATCCCATTCCCAACCCACCGGGAATCCCATGCCTTAGGAGTGTGAACTCACCTCGGTTGTTCGGTTTGACTCTCAAAAATAGCTAACAGTCAAGGTCGGTCAATCACGTCCTAATATGATTACCAGTTAGTCATTTAGTGGTTTCAAATAGAGCAGAAAGTTCCTACACGTATCTATCACATAACATGCATCACTTTAACGGTTTATGCCCATATAAGTTCCCCATCCATTCCCCAATCATAAACAAACATACGATAATGCACATAACACACATAACACGTTATATCATTCACAGATAACCTACCCGACATTTAGACATGCAAATTACAACTTATGTCATTTCAGCATTAATATTCAAAACCGGGTTGTTTTCGGACATTTTAATAAAATTGTTAACTTATTCCAAAAATTCCCAAATTTTTACAGAATGTCTTAAACGATCCAAATATTATTGTGTAAAAATATCGGGTCCGGCTCATTACCAATATTTTATAAAAATTCATTTTCCGGACTGAACTCAGATTTATCTTTTTGTGACCAGGATCGTAGTAAGTATGAGTGTACGTAGGTTTTACGTACGTGCCCTTCAATCCGAGGACAGTGAAAAGTAGTTAATAGTAGTGACAGTACGAGTAGTTATTCAATCCCATTCCCAACCCACCGGGAATCCCATGCCTTAGGAGTGTGAACTCACCTCGGTTGCTCGGTTTGACTCTCAAAAATAGCTAACAGTCAAGGTCGGTCAATCACGTCCTAATATGATTACCAGTTTGTCATTTAGTGGTTTCAAATAGAGCACAAAGTTCCTACACATATCTATCACATAACATGCATCACTTTAACGGTTTATGCCCATATAAGTTCCCCATCCATTCCCCACTCATAAACAAACATACGATAATGCACATAATACATATAACACGTTATATCATTCACAGATAACCTACCCGACATTTAGACATGCAAATTACAACTTATGTCATTTCAGCATTAATATTCAAAACCGGGCTGTTTTCGGACATTTTAATAAAATAGTTAACTTATTCCAAAAATTCCCAAATTTTTACAGAATGTCTTAAACGATCCAAATATTATTGTGTAAAAATATCGGGGTCCAGTTCATTACCAATATTTTATAAAAATTCATTTTCCGGACTGAACTCAGATTTATCTTTTTTCTGACCAGGACCGTAGTAAGTATGAGTGTACGTAGGTTTTACGTACGTGCCCTTCAATCCGAGGACAGTGAAAAGTAGTTAATAGTAATGATAGTACGAGAAGTTATTCAATCCCATTCCCAACCCCCCGGGAATCCCATGCCTTAGGAGTGTGAACTCACCTCGGTTGCTCGGTTTGACTCTCAAAAATAGCTAACAGTCAAGGTCGGTCAATCATGTCCTAATATGATTACCAGTTAGTCATTTAGTGGTTTCAAATAGAGCACAAAGTTCCTACACGTATCTATCACATAACATGCATCACTTTAACGGTTTATGCCCATATAAGTTCCCCATCCATTCCCCACTCATAAACAAACATACGATAATGCACATAACACACATAACACGTTATATCATTCACAGATAACCTACCCGACATTTAGACATGCAAATTACAACTTATGTCATTTCAGCATTAATATTCAAAACCGGGCTGTTTTCGGACATTTTAATAAAATAGTTAACTTATTCCAAAAATTCCCAAATTTTTGCAGAATGTCTTAAACGATCCAAATATTATTGTGTAAAAATATCGGGGTCTAGTTCATTACCAATATTTTATAAAAATTCATTTTCCGGACTGAACTCAGATTTATCTGTTTCTGACCAGGACCGTAGTAAGTATGAGTGTACGTAGGTTTTACGTATGTGCCCTTCAATCCGAGGACAGTGAAAAGTAGTTAATAGTAATGACAGTACGTGTAGTTATTCAATCCCATTCCCAACCCCCCGGGAATCCCATGCCTTAGGAGTGTGAACTCACCTCGGTTGCTCGGTTTGACTCTCAAAAATAGCTAACAGTCAAGGTCGGTCAATCATGTCCTAATATGATTACCAGTTAGTCATTTAGTGGTTTCAAATAGAGCACAAAGTTCCTACACGTATCTATCACATAACATGCATCACTTTAACGGTTTATGCCCATATAAGTTCTCCATCCATTCCCCACTCATAAACAAACATACGATAATGCACATAACACACATAACACGTTATATCATTCACAGATAACCTACCCGACATTTAGACATGCAGATTACAACTTATGTCATTTCAGCATTAATATTCAAAACCGGACTGTTTTCGGACATTTTAATAAAATAGTTAACTTATTCCAAAAATTCCCAAATTTTTACAGAATGTCTTAAACGATCCAAATATTATTGTGTAAAAATATCGGGGTCCAGTTCATTACCAATATTTTATAAAAATTCATTTTCCGGACTGAACTCAGATTTATCTTTTTCTGACCAGGACCGTAGTAAGTATGAGTGTACGTAGGTTTTACGTACGTGCCCTTCAATCTGAGGACAGTGAAAAGTAGTTAATAGTAATGACAGTACGAGTAGTTATTCAATCCCATTCCCAACCCCCCGGGAATCCCATGCCTTAGGAGTGTGAACTCACCTCGGTTGCTCGGTTTGACTCTCAAAAATAGCTAACAGTCAAGGTCAGTCAATCATGTCCTAATATGATTACCAGTTAGTCATTTAGTGGTTTCGAATAGAGCACAAAGTTCCTACACGTATCTATCACATAACATGCATCACTTTAACGGTTTATGCCCATATAAGTTCCCCATCCATTCCCCACTCATAAACAAACATACGATAATGCACATAACACACATAACACGTTATATCATTCACAGATAACCTACCCGACATTTAGACATGCAAATTACAACTTATGTCATTTCAGCATTAATATTCAAAACCGGGCCGTTTTCGGACATTTTAATAAAATAGTTAACTTAATCCAAAAATTCCCAAATTTTTACAGAATGTCTTAAACGCCAAATATTATTTTATAAAAATATGGGGGTCCAGTTCATTACCAATATTTTATAAAAATTCATTTCCGGACTGAACTCAGATTTATCTTTTCTGACCACAGTCCACGGAATAATTTATTTAAAATCCATCGAGAGTCCGATGTACGAAATTCGAGTGAGAGAATTACAAATACATCGGTGGTCATCTACAGTACAAGTTTCATGATCTAACTCTACACAGGATGCAAGTTATGGCAGAAAACAAAACGAATATTTTCAGCAGAAAAATGCAGCTCTAGCTGCTGTTACGAAATGACACTTTAAAAATAGTAAACGAAGTCCAAAAATTATGATTTCAGTGCCATTAGAACCGTATTTCATAATACATAAACCTAGACTTCAGAAAATACATTTTTCATTAAGTTACGGTTCTGTTATAGCCAACTGAAGTTGGCTGTAAAAACCAAACAGCCTACTGTTTCAGCTTTTATCTTTTTAACTTGTGTTCGATTGATTCTGTTAACATGTTTAGTGATCACAACAACATCAAACATCAATATTACAAGTAGATCAGCAAGTAATCAGCAACATAATCAAGACAACTTCAATTTATCATCACTTCATTATGTTTCAACAATATTTCATTACAAGTTAGTTTATATGCAAGATTTTGTTCATGGTTCTTTAGTGTTCATGGATTTTCATCATCAAACAACTATTAACCACTCTAATAACATGAAAGATGAACGGATCTAAGTTCTTACCACTAGTTCAAGACTAGGGAAGTTCGAGTGAAGAAATGTGGTGGTTAATAGCGAATGGAGAAGGTCCTTCCACTTCCAAGAGCACCGAGCTTGTTTGTATGACCTCTTACTTCTATGTATGTATGAGAAATGGCTAGAACCAAGCTTGATGGTGGGTGAATGATGGTGATGGGGTTCGGCCGAAATGGGGTGTAGAGGGAAGGAGATGAGTTGGTTGATGTTATGTTGAATGAAAGAGAATGGTGGACTAAGGTATATATTTATAATCCAAGTTCTAGTTTAATCCATCATGTATTATGCTCCATAACCCCCAACATCTAGGATTAAAATAATCAAAGGATGACAAGGGGTGGGTCACCCCCTTGTGACCGTCAATTTAGGGGGGGTAAGGGTTGGGTTGTGATGGTTAAGTTACAAACTAGTTGGAATCCAATGGTGTTTAGTTAGGATGTTAGTGTGTTAATTAATATAAAGGGTGTTAGGGTGTTCGGGGACCCTAACTAGCTCAGAAAAGTGAAAACTATGTCTTTGGCAATATTTTTATGTTCCGGGTAAAGTCCGGTTGTTCGGTTCGGTGTTGTTCCGTTAAAGTGCTTAATTAATCCACAAAGTGTCCTACATATATATTTTTGCAACGTTTTTAATTTTTAACACCCAGGAAGGCATACCGGACTATTTAGTAATTTTTCTGTATACTACTAGCACGTTAACAAGTAGATGTAAGGATAACACAGTAATCAGAGAGCAGTTAAATGATTCAGCACAGTCATCAAGTACTTTAATTAACATTAATATATTGTACGGTTACTTGTAAATTTGAGGGTTGTCACATATTGGCTCTAGGAGGAAGAGAGTATCTTCCAGTTGACTCTACTGCAACTGGTGGTTCAACATGTTCCACCACTGGTTCAATTTCAACCTGTTCTGTAGGTTCTATTGTTGTCGGTTCTATGTGTTCCCCTGTTGTCTCATAGTTATAAGACGGCGTAGGGCATTCAGGGTTCTCAGTATTTCTTACCTCTGGTATCACGTTGGATGGACTTTCTTCAGTGGTACTGTGCTCCGCAGATTGTGTGTTTGAAGGTGACTGACTCGAAGTACTGTGATGGTCTTCCATTGTTACATCTTCAGATGATGGAAGTTGAGTTAGCCAACTCAGAGTGTCTATACATTCATTCTCCCCCTGACCACTGAGTTGGGTATTATAAAAATATTTTGTTTCAAGAAAATCACAATTCATTGTGGTGAACATTTGACGAGTTTTTGGATTATAACACCGGTAACCGATTTGATCGATTCCATAGCCGACAAATACACACTTCTCAACACATGGGCCAAGCTTGTTTCTGTTGGTTTTTGGTATGTGGACAAAAGCTGTACACCCGAAGATTCGAGGTTCAAGTGAAAGAGGATGGGGAATACTAGCAGACTTAGATAGACAATCTAAGGTAGTCTTAAACTTAAGAGCTTTAGTGGGGAGTCGATTTAGGAGATACACAGAGGTTGCAACCGCCTCCGGCCAGAAAGATGTTGGTACCTGAGATTCGATTAGAAGAGCTCGAGTCATTTCTAGAATAATACGGTTTTTCTGTTCGGAAACACCATTTTGTTCGGGGGTATGAGAACAAGACGTTTGATGAACTAATCCTTTGGTTTTAAAGAATTGTTTCATGGATGTATTGACAAATTCCCCCCAATTGTCGTATCGAAGGATTTGGATTTGGGTTTGGAATTGAGTGTGGATCATAGCATAAAACGTGATAAATTTCTCGTAAAATTCGGCTTTGTTTTTTAAAAAATATACCCATGTCATGCGAGTGCAATCATCTACGAATAGTAGAAAGTACCGAAGACCCTGTCCCCCCATAACAGGAGCAGTCTCCCACACATCAGAATGGATTAGTGAAAAAGGTGTAGCAAATTTCGTATTGCTAGGTTTAAATGGTTGTCGATAGCTTTTAGCACGAAGACAGGTTTCACAATCTATTTTACCATTTGAAGGGAAGAGTTTTGGAAACAAAAGATGCGAATAACCAGTGGATGGGTGTCCCAAACGTCTATGCCATAGCCAGGCTTCCCGGTTTTCGGTTCCATCTGCCAACATCACAGTACCCTGTTGAGCCACTTCATCCACGTAGTATAATCCTTGGCGCTCAGTACCACGTCCAATAATCACACCCGTCCTGATATCCTGTAGGAGGCAAAAAGTAGGATGCATTAGTACCGTGCAATTTAGTTCTTTGGTAATATGGCTAATTGAAAGCAGTTTGTGTGATAATGACGGAACATAAAGACAATTTGATAATTTCATAGTTGGTGAAATTTCAATTGTTCCTCCTCCTTTCACTTGCATTGTTCCGTTGTTTGCTGTATGGATTTGAGTTTTTTGAGGGTTGGTCATTGACCGTATGTCCAACGGTTCAAACGTCATGGTGTCAGTGGCACCAGAATCAAATATCTAAGAATTATTTTTTTCATGATTGATTGTCATTTTTTGGTAAATGCGCTGTCTTTACGAGCAAAACACAACTGACCCGCGTATAAATACGTTGAACACTTGAACTCGAGTTCAAGATTTATTAATTACGCCGGAAACAGATATGCTGGGCAAGTTAAATCCGTCAGAATAACGACGCAAAAAACGTTGTCTTACCAGCGTATTTATCAAATACGCTAGGTAACTTGAACTCGCGTTCAAGATTTAAAGTCGCCTAGAAACGCCAAATCCGCTACCGATGGCGTATTTATCAGAAAAGGAATCTTTCTGGCACTCTCTTCAATAAAGTGAAAGTAGCGTATTTATTGAAAAATAACCTTTCAAAAAAGGATTAGAATAGGCCAAGGGTTTTGAAAAAGGGTTTACTGACAACCTACTAGAATGATGAACGATGACACATAGGTTGACAATTGAAACACCTTTTTTTAATTTTGACAGAAGCACCTTTTTCACAATAACAACACCTTTTTCACAATAACAATTTTCCAAAGAGTATTAAATATGAAATGGAGGCACCTTTTGACTATTTCAAACGAAAAAGAAAAAAATAAAAGGGAAACAAACACAACGACGGCAAGGGTTTAAAGCGACGGTGGCAGTGGAGTTTCGGAGATGATCAGATTTTTGAGGTTTGATTTTTGGTTTTGAGTTTTTTCTGGTTTGATTTTGGTTGAGATAAATTGTAGATGAAAAACAAAGTGTTTACGAATCAGAACACTGCTCTGATACCATGTTGACTGGTATAGAGATGAAACTTTGTAATGGGGTTTGAATTGTATTGAGATAAAACCCATACTAGGGTTACAGAAGAAGGTGTTTATATAGAACACCATTTTATACAGTTAGCCCCTATACTATGACATATTGTTTACTTTCCGACAGTTCGATTCTTCGGGCACCGTCAAATATATATCTTCTATATCATCAAAGCCAACCTGTATAACCCCTTTAAAATACACCAACCCCCATTAGTGACATGTTTAACCCTTTTACTGCTTGATTACAATACGCTAACTAGTTAACACGTTTGACTCATTCGGATAAATGGCTTACAAGGGTCATGATGCTTTAAATTTGTATGATTAATGTATTCGACATACATAAATATATGGCTTGTAGAGCAACCCGAACCTATTTTTACACATTTTTCAATGTGTCCCGCTATAGAAGTAGCTATGAGTTATACTTATGTTTTTGTTAATATGATATTGATAAGTTTTCCTAAAAGAAAACCTTATAATTTTCATAAAACATAGAATGAAAAATTAGAACTTACACTACACGAAAATAATAAGATTTAAGTTGTTATTTTTAATTTATTTAATAAATCATTCGTATTCGGTCTGACACTAAACAGGTTAGCTCATCAACAACCCGTTTAAAACTAAAATAAACACACAAACGCATATATATATAGGGCAAGGCTACATAGGAAACCCTATCTATATGAAAAACCCTAGAAAACCCAACCTCCCAACATTTTTTTTTTTTTTTTGAAAAAATTAACACATGTAATATACATGTTTTTAAGAGTTTTGGGCCAAAAAAATCAAAAAAGCGCCGAAGGGATCTTTTTAAAAAAAAAAAAAATTCAGCATTTTCTGTCTTTGTTGCCTAACACATGTTAGGCACTGAAATTTGTTTATTTTTTAAAAAAAAAATCCCTTCGGCGCTTTTTTGTTTTTTTTTTTGCCCAAAACACTTTAAAACATGTATATTACATGTGTTATTTTTTTCGAAAAAAAAAATGTCGGGAGGTTGGGTAAAAATGGGTGGAGATTTGAGTTTTCAGAGTTTTCTATGTAAATAGGGTTTTCTGTCTATCTTTATCCTATATATATATATATCTATATATATATATATAGGGGGCCGCTAGAATGAGAACCACCACGAGTTGTAAGAACCATGAGAACCGCGCCCCGCGGGTGGCCGTCGGCGACGAAATTTTTTTTACACCTAGATCCGTATATTTTAGGGGGGGTGTAAAATTTTCGGTTCAAACGGCGCGCCCGAGGGGGTAGTTTTTTACGCCCAAAGTTTGGGTTTTTTTAATTTTTTTAATTTTTCTTTTTTTTTTTACCAAACTTTGGGCGTAAAAAACTACCCCCTCGGGCGCGCCGTTTGAACCGAAAATTTTACACCCCCCCTAAAATATACGGATCTAGGTGTAAAAAAATTTTCGTCGCCGACGGCCACCCGCGGGGCGCGGTTCTCATGGTTCTTACAACTCGTGGTGGTTCTCATTCTAGCCATCCCCTATATATATATATATATATATATATATGATTAGGTTCGAGAGTAAACACTAGTGTAGCTTGCGAACTGAGTGAACTAATCCTAGCCATACACATGTGTAGATCAATGGCCAGGATTTGATGTTGAAATACACTAGTGTATTTTACGATTTGATGATGAAATCCTAGCCATACATGTGTGTAAATTAATGGCCAGGATTTGTTCACTCAGTTCGCAAATACACTGGTGTTCACTCTAGAATCCCACCCTATATATATATATATATATATATATATATATATATAGAGGAAGGTTCATTTGAGAAGAAAATTTTATTGAGAAGAAAAATAATAAAATGGTATAATTGTAAAACATTAAATAGTTTTTTTTTCTCATCTCATTTATTATTATGTTTGACTAATTAATTAGTCAGTAAGACTATAATCCTCCACACTAAATATTTTTGCCTACACACATCAAAAGTTATCCTACACATTTCGAAATTTATCCTACACATATTGAAATTTATCCTACACAACTCGTAATTTATCCTACACGCCTCGTATTTATCCTACACTTTAAATGAATTTTTATTTTTATTTTTTGTGAAAAATATATATCTTAAAAATAAGTTACAAATTTAATATAGTTAGTTATTAAAGATGAAACTATCAATTAATGATGTATGTAAGTTTACTAATATACCCTTATAGTTACATTAAGTATAAATATTAAATGAAGTCTAATGAAGCATTCCTATTGGTTGAAATTTCTTCTTTTTCTTCTTACAAATAATTTCTTCTCATTTGAACCCTCCACTATATATATATATATATATATATATATATATAAAGGGTTCCGCTAAAATGAAAACCACCTCCAGTTGTAAGAACCATGGGAACTACACCGTACGGGGCGAGTTGGACCAAAATTTTTTTCATAAACCTAGATGCGTGTATTATAAACACATTTGTAAAAAAAATCAAAAAAAAATGTCGTGTGTGTAGTTTTGTTTGTGTTTACGGGTACCGTAAATTTTAAACCAAATTTACGTTACCCGTAAACGCAAACTTTTGGTGCTCAAAACTCCACACACGACAATTTTTTTTTTTTACAAATGTGTTTATAATACACGCATCTACGTTTATGAAAAAAAAAAATTGGTCCACCTCGCCCCGTACGGTGTAGTTCTCACGGTTCTTACAACTAGAGGTGGTTTTCATTTTAGCGGTCCCCTATATATATATATATATATATATATATAGGGTAAGGTTATTGTAAAAAAGACCAAAAGTGTGAGAAAGGTAAGAAAGAATCTCAGCCATTAGATCTAAATTAATTGAAAAGGGTAAACAAGTAATTTTATCATTAATTCAATTAATTAAAAACTTCCCATAACCGCCACCTTAATTATAGGAAGTATATAACACCATTCAGCAAGTATATAACACCATTCAGTAAGTATATAACACCATTCAGCATTCAGCAAGTATATAACACCATTCAGTAAGTATACAACACCATTCAGCAAATATATAACACCATTCAGTAAGTATATAAACCATTCAGCAAGTATATAACACCATTCAGCAAGTATATAACACCACACCCATTGACTAAACATCTGATCAAAACATATTTTTTTCTCTATACAAGTATAGCAATATTGTACTCATATTAAAGATAAAAAAACGCTCGTTATTATGGTGTAATTTTTTTTTAAAAAAAAGTTACGTATAAAAAGTTATTGACGTTTAAAAAAGACGGGGGGATAGATATTTCAAATAAGTCCAAATTAATGAAAATATTGTACAATTTGGTCCCTATTGATCTCAACCATTAGATCAAAAGATCTAATGGCTGAGATTCTTTCTTACTCTTCTCACATTTTAGGCCTTTTTTAAAGGATCCTCTACCTATATATATATATATATATAATAAGGTCAAGTCCAATCTGTTAAACCTATTTACAACCCTTCAATCTCTCCACGACCCATTTAACCTGCTTACAACTTGGTTATAATCATAATTGTTGTTGGTGCATACATCTGTCGTCTTCGTCTTATGTCGAGTCTCAGTCTCGGTGCGGATCTGAAAGAGGATGATGTCATCATCTTGGATGATGACATCATAATGGTGAAGTCATCATGACATCACTACATATAAGACAAAAGGTTTAGAATGTTAAAGTTTGAATTCGGTCATAATGTATGTTGTTAGATAATAGGTTTCGCTTATATGTGCATAGATGTTTCGCTTATTTGTCAAAGGGAGGTTTCGCTCATATGTCAATGTCTCTTGGAGCGAAACCTCATACCCTATATATAGGCACATAAGTGAAATCAAAATATAGTTCGAGGTGTTGTCTTCCGGTGAGCCACGAAGTGCTGCCGAAGTGTAGATTTGATTGTAAACGTCATTCAGATTAATAGAATCAACATATTAAATTGAATTCTCGCTGAATTGAATCTGATTTGTCTGTTTCCGCCGTTCAAATCAGTAATAGCTCTTCTAATCGACTCGTTTAGGTCCGAATACGATCCTACAATTGGTATCAGAGCCAGTGAAGAAGAGTTCTATACAATTCAGCCGATAATTCTGTTTCTACATCATTCTTTTTCGAAAATCAAAACTTTTTACGGTCAGAATCGCTTTAAATTCACACAGTGTACTCGAAATCATGACTTAATAAATCCTTGAAAATTTCAAAGCTAAAATCGACCTAGAACTTAGGATTTTCAAGGTTTCGCTTATACGGACTCGTGAAAATGATGATGTCATCAGCTAGTTTCGCTCATTGGATCATCTAGTTTCGCTTTTCTGAACACTTTGGAGGTTTCGCTCTTGTGAACATCAGTAGTTTCGCTCCAAGTGCACATTTGAGGTTTCGCTTTTAAGGACATAAAGGGTTTCGCTTTTGTGTCACCAATTACCATATTTCGCTCATAAGGTCAACTTAAAAAAAAATCTGATTCCGGGCCAAAGTTATCAAAGTATTTTGAGTTTGTCGGTTTAGTGGAATTAAAGGTCCAATCACAATTTGAAGTGTGTTGCATTGTCAGGTCATTGGTAATTGGAAAAGAATTCATGTTTGTGTCATCTTGCATGTGACTCTCGAAAATTGTCATCTTGTTTTATCGGTTTGCATGTGTAAGTTTTAAAGGATGTCAGCCGGTCACATGGTTGTTTTTAGTCAAAGTTGCATGTGAGATGGACAGTTTGCATGTGATCTGGGAATAACAAATCATCGGTTCAATAACATTTGCATTAATCAAAAGCTAGCAGCCCATCTTGATAAACTACAATAAAGATAATCATGTGATTGTTCGGCCCATGTGATTAGTTAATATAAAGGCCCAAATTAAATCAAGTATCATTTAAAAGTTGTCAGGCTTTTGCATGTGAATCTGATAAAGTGGTGTTGTCAGCCCATGTGATAATAGTCATCAGCCCAAATAAACAATCATCAAGAGTTGTCGGATAGTTTTTGCTTCAGCCCACGTGATCGAAATAAAGCGGCCCAATCACAGTCAAGTGCAGCCCACTTTATATTTGGAACAATTGAAAGTGTGTTTTGTGAGGAAATTTGTTGGGACTATTTGAAAAATGGAAGTGATGTTTGATGAAAAAGAAAACTATTATTTTGAGAAATTTAATGATTGGAATCGAGGGTTTATTGATGAAAGTTATAGAATGGTGAAAAAGATTGGATGGGAGAAAAGATTTAAATATTTTGTGTGCTTGAAAAATGAAACATTGGATGATCTAGTAAACCGATATAATGTTTTACTTGGTTATCTAAAAGATCATGAGATATTCTTGACAGATGCTGAAAAGATAACAAAGTTTGCCGATGCATTACCTATCGAATGGATTGAATTTTTGAAAAATTTAAGAAGTGAATCAAATTTTTCAAAATTACATCTAAAAGAATTCATTAGCAAACTTAAAACTTATGAATATGAAAATGGAAAGAAAAAGAAAGAATTGATAAAGGTCTTGGAAACACATTTGGTGGATATGAGTTTAGATGTGATTGACGAAATGAACGAAAGGATTATTGAATGTGTTAAGGCAAAAGATGTTATGAAATACGATAACAAGAGGGGTTGTTATATTGATGAGAATGCGAATCCTCTTAATTTCGTTAAAATTTTTTGTGCAGGATCATTCAAGACAAGAACAAAGGAAGTTTCACAAAATGAAGAATTTGTGAAGAATGAATCTTCAAGTTCTGCATCAGGGTGCTCTAAATGTGATAAACTTGAAGCTGACAATGGCAAACTCTTGAAAGATGTGGAAAGTTTGACATTGGAAGTCAAAAAGTTGAAGGATGAGAAGCAAACCGATGATAAACAGATTCTTATTTTGCAGGAAATTTGTGAGAAGCAAAAATCTGAAAATGTTAAACTGTTAAATGACTTGAACAGTTTGACATCAGAAAACAAGAAGTTGAAAGAAAATGGAAAAATTTTTGAAGATAAAATTAAAAGTATTGGAAATGAAAAATCAAAAATTGAAAAAGAATTTCAAAGTCAAATAAAAATTCTTGAAGATGGGAGATCTGTTTTTAGCAAGAATAACATTGAAAAGCAACAAATGATAAATTCTCATCTTCAGACAATTATTCAACTTGAAAAAGAAGCTGAATGTGCTCAAAAGAAAATCAAAGAGTTAGAAGGTAAAATCAGGGAATGGGAAGAAAAGTTGAAGGTTTTTGTTAATACTTCAGCTATTCCCTGCCCAAAACCAATCAATTCAGTTCCAATAAGTGACGATGTCACAAACTATGATAAAGTCATAGTTGAAGATTGCGATGAGAAATCTGATGATGAAAATGAAAAAATGAAGAAAAAGAATTTATTTTTGAAATTAAAAGAAAAGTTTCAAGAAACTGTTCCACAATCAACTGAAAAGGGAGAATGCTCTAAGCAAAAACCTTTGAAGAAGAAAGTGGAACAAAAACAAAAAGAGAAAATTTTGAAAAATGTTCAAAAAGAAAATAAAAGTTCATCAGATCAATCATCCAATCGCAATAAAAAATTACAAAAAAGTAAAAAATGAAAACTCAAAAATTGTTGGTAATCAGTGGTGCAGGTTTGACCACAGTGCTTCAAAGCCAAATCCAGCTTACAAGAGGAGAGATGGATATCACCAAGCCAAACAGTGTTATGATCTGAATGTTTGGACTGAGAATGGTGATTGGTACGATAACAGAGTGTGTTACAGATGCGGCTATCAAGGACACATTGCTGTTAACTGCCAAGGTTGGAGTTATGAGACGAGGACATGCTTTAACTGCAACATCAGAGGTCACATTGCCAGAGATTGCCCAAGGAGATCAAATAAAAGATTGAAGGTTAATTCTCAGAAGATGGCAAAGAAATCAGTCAATGTCAAGCCCAAAGAACAGAAGGTTCAAGAACCTAAAGTTCAAGAAACGAAAGTGAAGCTTTCTCAGGGGCAGAAAGACAGACTGAGGAAGAAGAGAAAGAAGGCTAGAGAGTATCTAGAGAAGATCTTGTCCTCGGGTTCATCTGTTAAAAATAAGAGTTCTGATGAATCAACTCCCTCGATGGCAAAGTCAAGCAAGACGAATTCATTGGATACAAATCTGACGACGAAAGAAGAAAAGAAGAAGAAGAAAATGGTCGGCGATGAATCAGATTCTTCAAAGTCAGACAAGCCATCTTCAGGCGATGAATCTGGCTCATCAAAGTCAGACAAGCCACATTCAGGCGATGAATCTGGTGTGGTAAAACCAGAAGAGCCTTGTGTTGAGGTAAAAGTTGAGAATTCTGGTTTAACAATGGATGATGCAAATTTTCCACCATTGTTGAGCAAGAATTCGAAATCATCCAAGGACCGTCAGGCTTGGGTGAATCTGTTTAAATGAAAAACCTGACTTGCCGGAGTTCCCAGGTTGGTAAGCATGGAACATGAATCGGCATATTTCTTGAGAAATTCACGAAAGTGATTTCGATTTAAAAGTGGTAAATCAGGGACATTAAATTGTACTTGATTTTCTACAAGTGATGTTTGAGGATTGATCTTAAAAATGTTAGTTTTTACAAGTGATTGAAGAAAACAAGGTGATGAATGATCCCCATGTTTGAAAAATGACTCACAAAACTTATTTTCCGGAAAAACCATTTTGATTAAAACAAACTTAAGTGTAAAAATGAGGGGGAGTTCTGATTGTTTATGCCAGGTGGATGGAGAATTGAAGTGATTCTCATCATGCTGTGAGGGGGAGTTCTGATTGTTTATGCCAGGTGGATGGAGAATTGAAGTGATTCTCATCATGTTGTCAAGTTTGTACAGTTTGTTTCAAATTTTCCCAGAAAATCAAAATTGAGACATATTTTGATTTTAGGGGGAGTAAAAAATTTTAAAAAATTAGAAAATTTGAAAATTCCAAAAACATTGAAAAAGTGCAAAAATGAGTTTTGTTGAAAAAGAGGAAATGATAGTAGATCAGTTAGACTGTCACAGCATGCTAAAGAAATGAAGAGATAAAATGTGATAAACGGTCTCACTAAAGATGTGACGGTAGGCTCAGCTAGACTAGTAGATTTGCGATAACGATACAAACCTAAATGAAAAATCCTAGTTCTAGTGGGAAACATGATCAAAAGCATAGTACTTAGTTTTGTCCTTCTTGATTGTATGCCTACTCAGTAATCGCTGATTGTTGAAAGACATAAAACTGGTTAAGTTTGTGAACTTTCACAACTTTGCTAAAAAGTCGCTGTGATTGTGCATTTCATTTTGCAAAGATTTAAACTTGTTTTATTTCTTTATTTTGTTTAAGCATCGGACATCCTCTGCGTATACGTGAGTATCGACCTGGATGTTGTTGCCTAAACGTTCTGCTTTATTTTCTTTGGTGTTTCGTTTAAGCTTTGGATCACCTCTGCGTATACGGAAGTATCGACCTGGTGGTTAAAGCCTAAACAACTTCAACTTGTTTTATTTTTCTTATTTTGTTTAAACATTGGACTTTCTCTGCGTATACGGAAGTATCGACCTGATTGTTAATGTTTAAACATTCTGCTTTGTTTTTGCACAAATCACAGTTGATAAAGTTTAAAGGCATTACTTGAGTCAGTGTATTGCATGATGAGGGGATATGCTGAGATCGTGGGGTCCATAAGAATTTAGTGCTATCTAAATATATCTTAACGTATCGGTAAGCATTTCGAAAGTTTTTAGATTGAGTTTAAGTGGACAACTATATCGTCAATCAACGTGAATCGTTTAGAACTGAAAATGTTTAAAGCTTAACGGTGCTAGTGATTGGTCACATAAACTGATATGATCCTCTTACACAAGCTCACAAAAATAGTGTATGTAAATATTATTTTACGACATTTCTTTTTAGTCAAAAATCCAAAAAGATTTTTAGTGTGTTTTAGCATAAATTTTGAAAAATTCAAAAAGATTTTCGACAACTGATGTTGAAGAGCTGATTTTCAAAATTCCAAGTTGTAAGGCCCTATAATTGGGTAGGTTTACGCTTATCTTTATCAAACACAAATATAGGCTATTGGGCTTAGCCTTGTAGTGGGTTAGATAGTAATGAAATAAGCCATGTGGGCTAATTAGTGATTTGGGCTTGTTTGGTTAGTAATATTGTGCATGTGGGCCTGGCCCAGTCTGTAACTAGGTCACCCTAAGTAACTTTAAATAGGGTGAACCTAGTTCATTATTAGGTTAGACATTTTTTAGAGGTTCTTCATTATTGTTTTCGAATTCTTTGTGGGTGTACCAGACGGTTCTCTAGAAACCGTGTGCACTTTGGTTATTCAATCATTCAAGTTCTTGTTCTTATCACTTTCAACAGTATTCCGCACTCTTGATTGTGATTTTGATATCCGATTGGTAGTGATTTGGGACTTACAATTGGTATCAGAGCCTAAGAAGTCTTTCGAAAGGCTCGGTTCGTTGGATATCATTCGAAGAACAAGAAATTTTTTTTAGATTCGAAGAACACGAAGAACAGGCTTGAAGATTTGAAGAACAGTTCAAAATTACGTTTTTGATCTGTTTTGGTGTTTTGATAGTGGTATTTGCATGTTTGTGGGGATTTATTGGTGGAAATAAATCAAAGAAATTGATTTTAAAATCAACTCCTTGATTCTCGGGGGATTTGATTAGTTGGTTTATTTCCAAAGATTGCAGTCGTCATCATTCAAATAAAGTCAAAGTGTGCAAATTTAAACTTGTGCGATCAATCTTGAACTGCTCCTTGTGCGACCAATCAATTTTTCTTGTGCGATTACAAAATTGTGCATTTCCAAAGTCAACATCTTCTCTTCTTGTGCGATTCAGCTTTATCTTGTGCGATTACAAATTCATCTAGTGCGACTAAACTAATCCTTGTGCGACTACGGGATCTTGTGCGATCCTCCTTGGCTTGTGCGATCAGAAGTTCATCATCATCATTCAATAACATATCATATGTGTTCTTCATCAACGTATCATCATCAGTCGTCGTTCCTCCACATCTTCTAGTCACCATATCATCTCGATTAGAACCTGCAACATCATTTTCCTTTGTGCTTCGAATCTCACCATCCTACCTGCAACTTCATCAACCCACACCGACACCGAAACCGCACACTTCATCATCTTCTTCGTCTCCGGTGTTCCACTTGTCACAACTACGACACCGCACCACTACACCGTCGTTCAACCAGAATCATCATCCGTAGTATCGGTCATCTTCTCCGCGACCTCCTCCGACATCACGTTCATTAGCACCGTCACCGTATTCATCTCAGTTCCTGTTATTCATCCCCGTCGAGCATCATCGTCGAACTCCGGTCACCACCATTCATTCATCGTCACCGTTGCCGATCATCTCTATTCTCCGACACATTCCGATCTCTGTTCACCTTCAACCTCCGTTCAAATTTCTACTACGAACCGTTAGCACCGCAACATCCTCACCTCCGATCACCTTCACCACCACTTCCGTTCATCATCGAGTCTATATCATCGGGATCTCACGGTGTAGGGTATTTTAGAAACGAAGAAGACGAAGTCGCTTGACGATACACGTTATCTCCTTGTGACGGCTGAGTTGTGAGATTAGGGTTTTGGGGTGTGTTTCGTTGAAACGAAGAAGAAGATCAGGAGTGTTTTGTGTTAAAATTTAGGTTTTATTATTTTGTTTTAATAATAATAAATAATAATAATAATATCATTTATTACTTTATATATTATATTTAAAAAAACAAAAAGGTTTATTAAATTAAAAAAAGGGGGGGTTTCGTTATTGTTTTGGCGATAAGTTTTGACAGGATTGGAGGTGTGGTACAGGAAGCTGGTTCGTGCGTGTGGCAAAGGGTTTGAGTTAGCGAGTACACGGGTTCTTGCTTTGGGCTTGTGTTGAGGAAATAGGGGGGATCGCATTTCTGGGGGATCACATTTTTGGGGGATCAAATCTTAAAAATGTCTTCTAAGAGAGAAGTGCTTGAGCAGGAATTTCAAGGATTCAGATACTCATATGGTGAATCTATAGAAGCACTTAC
This sequence comes from Helianthus tuberosus, assembly GCA_030545235.1. Taxonomy (NCBI): domain Eukaryota; kingdom Viridiplantae; phylum Streptophyta; class Magnoliopsida; order Asterales; family Asteraceae; genus Helianthus; species Helianthus tuberosus. The sequence goes on along the minus strand of CM060371.1, from coordinate 100,860,067 downwards.
AGGCCGGTTTGCTGAACTGCTCTCTGAAATGGAGAAGGCTGAGATTGAGGTGTCTAATCGCACGAGCAACACAAAGCTTCTAGATGTTATAAAAAGGATTCCAGATCAGGCAAACTGTAGTTGGTTTAGAAATGTTAATCAGATAATTGTGACAACCGACTGCTACTGTTACAAAATGAAGACGGATGAGCTGATCTCACTCATCAAGTCATATAACAATGCTCACAAGCAGTCTACTCAAGATATTCAAATGAATGACTACACTCCTTTTGAGGCTGAGGTATGTGTAGATGATGTTTGTTGTACTGAAAAATGTAGAAAGAAAGTAAAAGGTTTTAAAGAACAGGCTCAATCGCTTTCTATGCAACTTCAATGTACCAAATCCAGTAGCTACGAAGTTAAAAAGAAACTGGATGGGTATAAGGAAGTGGTAGAGGCTCAAAAACGTGACATTCGAAAGTTGCATAGTGATCTAAGCGAAGCAAAATGTCGATATCTCCACTTCAATGAGCTATCTGAAAAATTAACTGTTGAATTAAACGACTTAAAATCGACTTTCGAAAATACAGAATTCAATTTTAAAAAGTTTGATGTTTCAAGTGAAAAAGTCGAAAAGATGATTAATCAACAGTTAAAATATAGCAAAAAGGAAGTCAGGAATAAGGGGTTGGGTTTTGTGGCGATACCCCCACCATACAACCATAACTATTCCTCAATTCCCATGACTGATGAGGAGATAGCCGATTTGCCTGAAATGGAATATGGGAAGCCTGGGGATAGGAAGGTTGAGCCTGTTAATCAAAAGAAAGTTAAAATCACAAGGCCTGATAAAACCGAAATTATTCTAGAAAAACAGGCGTTTAATAAAACTTTTGTGAAACCTGCTGAAGTTTCAAAGCAAACCGAGACTCTAAATTTTGAGAATAATGCGAACATTGACAAACATTTTCAAGTATTAGATAATACCGTGTCAAGTTTTTCTCAAAATTCATCTGAAGTGCAACCTCAAACAAAAGAGTCTGAATTAACAGAGCCTAGAGTTAATGTAGACAACATCGAGTTTGCCATGTTAAGAGGTTTGACTGAGTTTGTGAAAGAATTCAATAGGGGCAAACAAAGTGAATCTACCTCATCATGTGACACATCTTGTGACACTTCTGAGACATCCACTTCTGAGAAATCAGAAATGGGCTAATCATGTAGTGTCAACAGGGAATTACCTGAGGAGGCAGATGCATCTCAAAATGAATCGACTTCTTCATCTGATTCATCATGTGACTCCCCAGAGAAAGCTAACTGTGAAAAGTTGAGGTTAGTTGATTTAGCTGAGTCTAGTAGCGAATCACCGGAAGAAGTTGAATCAGATCAGATAAAAGTAGAATCAGAATCGACATCAGGAGCTTCTGTTAAGATTAGTGGTGAATTGACAACTGAAGCCTCTGCTCCATCTTTGAATATTGATGATTCTGAAACTACTGAACAAACGGTGTCACTCGAGAATGACCATGTTACTATGGCTTCGCCTGCCACCGTTTGTGAAAAACCGAACGTTACTGATGCTTCTACTTCATGTGCAGATGAGGTAATAGTAGAGGATTGGGTTGAGGAGGATGATATTGTTTGTCAAAAAGTTGACGATGTTTGTTTAAAAACATCAAATTTATCTGTTGATGCCCCTCCTTATGTGAAAAAGGCTATTTCTGAACCAACTTTGAGAGGCCCTTCAAACAAATATGTGCCTCCAAAGCCAACAGTTAGGAATGAAAATGCTAAATCCACTAAATGTGCTAACTGTTGTAAACATAAATAGATGAAACAGGGGAGAAAGACTGAACAAACTGCACACAAATCATCCAACAAGTGTTATAACTCATACTCAGCATCAGTTGGATTGAATGGACCGGGATATGCTCCTTACGTAAAGAAGCAAACATGCTACAACTGCGGCATACCCGGTCACATTGCAAGGAATTGCACACATCGTCCCTATGTGCCATACTATGCACAGCATCAGAGAGTTACACCAAGGGACATATTTTATTCTAAGCCGGTGAAGGTTGAAAAACCCAAGGCAATGATGAATAAGAGTCTCAAGGTTAAACCATCTGATGGGGACTGGAATGCTGCGAAAAATAAACAAAAACAAGCTTTGAAACCTAATCAAATTTTGAAAAACAAAAAGGTTGAAAAGCAGATTGTTTTGCCAAAGGCACCTAAGAAATTAGAGAAGCCTAAACAAGTTTGGAAGGCGAAACAAAATGCAGCAACATCACCAGTCCTTAAATCAAAAGGGGGCATTTGTTTTCGAGAAGTATCTTATATTGATGCTTCAGGAATACCCAGGACCACGATGGCCTGGGTACCAATGTCTTACTAATCTCCTTACTTTTCAGGGACAACCAAGGAGGAGCTGTTGACAATCCTTGGATGTTGATAGCGGTTGTTCCAGAGACATAACGGGTAACATTTCACTGTTGCAAAATGTATATTTTTTTACAGTTGATATGTTTGGTTTGAAGGAGATAATAGAAGTAAGTAAGACAAGATCATCAAAAAGGTACAAATTTAAATTTCGTATTCTAATTTCAATATTGATTAGTCTTAAATCTTATGATGGAACGGTTATTCGAAAAACAACAAAAATATTTTCACTTTCTTTTGTGTTTTTCTTTATACATACGTTCTCGTTGTTAGGTAAATTTGCGCGTAAGATTTATGTACAAATTTAGGGGGATATCCAAAGATATCTGTAAATAAAAATTGAGAAAAAGAGAAAATACAAAAACATTTGAAAAACAGAAAAAATCAAAAAATATTTGCATAAATGGGAAATGAAATAATTTCATTATGTGGATTAAGGCTGACTCGTGTAAGACCAATATTGAAATGGTCTGACTCTAGAGCGATATGTTGGTAGGCTTTAACCTGATGGCTAGATTCTTTGACTGGTATTGCTTAGAACACTAAATTTATTCTATGACCTCAGGAAAGATTGGTCACTTGGAATTAGGACATGTCTATTTGAATGCGTGTGTGACGTCCCGATACACACAATTTTGTTCTAGTTCTGAAATCTTTTCTGTCCAACTCGTGTATCTCCTCTGTTTTGCGTGAGCAAAGACCTGGAGGTGCTAGGCAATGTCAGCTTCTGCTGCATCCAGATACATGCTGACCTAGCTGTACGTTGTCGCGCTATAGATCAATTACACCCGAAAGAGGCCCTCTAGTGCCCAAAAGAAACCCAAAAATAAAAACCTATATCAAACTAAGAAAATCTCATTTGATCTGTATATTATATCCATCTCTGCTACTGATCTATTCTTTTCTCTTCTCAATCCAGTCCTAGTCAAGATTTCAGAATCCTAGAACGGGCTTGTGAAATATGTGGTAGGGAAACTGCATGTATGATAGCATGTTCTGATTAAAAATTCCAGGATTTGATTGTGATTGAATTGAGTGTTCATATAAATTAAATTGAAAAACATGATAAATCAGTTGCAGACCGTTACATGAAAAAGGCCTAAGGAGATAAGTTTAAGTGGACAAATATACTAGCAATCGCTCGGATCACCCAAAGTAAATTAGTGTTGATAAGTGTAGTCTAGCCTGAAACACTGTGATTTGATCCCATTGCAATTGTAATTGTATATTAGTTTCTTTGTTTATTTTTGTTTCAGTTATACTAAAAATAAATCAAAAATCCAAAAATAGAGTGTTTATTTGTCTTATTAAAAATTTAACCGTTCTTGAAGATTTGATTGATCATCATAAATTGAATGAAATCTGAATTGTGAAATCCTAGTAAAAATACTTGGATGTACCAAATGTTCATGTGGTACTTCCCTCTGTTACTTAGAAATTTTGCTTATGAATTTTTGAGCATGTGCAGAAAATTGTTTTAAATCAAGAAACAGGGGTTGTTGAAGATTGAGATGCTGTTGACAAAGCATGAAGCATCACAGTAGCAAGTTATACCTAAGTCAGAAGAACCAGATACGAGTTATCATCTGACAGTGATAGTACAATTGAAGAAGTACCTATGAACCTGCTTGAAAGAGATGACATTGACAAGGAAAAGAGTTGTTTAGAATCCTCCGCTTGCATTCTTTTCAACAAGTTTTTCAAGCAAAGCTGATCGTGATTTAAAGAGCCCAAGTTTGAAGATTAAGAGATAAAGCATCTTCCCACAGATTCATGATGAAGACAACAGTTTGATAAAGACAGCATAAACCTAGGGGGATATTGTAAGGCCCTATAATTGGGTAGGTTTACGCTTATCTTTATCAAACACAAATATAGGCTATTGGGCTTAGCCTTGTAGTGGGTTAGATAGTAATGAAATAAGCCATGTGGGCTAATTAGTGATTTGGGCTTGTTTGGTTAGTAATATTGTGCATGTGGGCCTGGCCCAGTCTGTAAGTAGGTCACCCTATGTAACTATAAATAGGGTGAACCTAGTTCATTATTAGGTTAGACATTTTTTTAGAGGTTCTTCATTATTGTTTTCGAATTCTTTGTGGGTGTACCAGACGGTTCTCTAGAAACCGTGTGCACTTTGGTTATTCAATCATTCAAGTTCTTGTTCTTATCACTTTCAACAGTATTCCGCACTCTTGATTGTGATTTTGATATCCGATTGGTAGTGATTTGGGAGTTACACAAGTGCTGAACATGACGAACAGGGTTGGGAGTGTGTGTTTAACAGAAGAAATTTGTTTTGAGAAAGAAGAAGTTGAGATTAGTTAATCAGGGTCATTAATTTGAACTTGGTGTAACTATTTCTAGTAAGTTTTTCTTATTGATTTAAGTAAAAACTTATGTTTTGGTGAGAAGTGTGCAGGAGATGTGCTGAACAAGAGTTAAAACCAGGATGCAATCTCAAGGCGATAGCTAATTCTAGATGGCGATCCCATCATGATGAGAGGGGAAGTCTGACGAGGTTAGAGCCAAAGAGAAGATTCTGGTATATGCTAAGAAAGAAAAGAGACTGATAAAGACTGAAGATGTGAAGACTCGACACTTAAGACTCGTCAACATCTGAGGGGGAGTCTGTTGGTGCATACATCTGTCGTCTTCGTCTTATGTCGAGTCTCAGTCTCGGCGCGGATCTGAAAGAGGATGATGTCATCATCTTGGATGATGACATCATAATGGTGAAGTCATCATGACATCACTACATATAAGACAAAAGGTTTAGAATGTTAAAGTTTGAATTCGGTCATAATGTATGTTGTTAGATGATAGGTTTCGCTTATATGTGCATAGATGTTTCGCTTATTTGTCAAAGGGAGGTTTCGCTCATATGTCAATGTCTCTTGGAGCGAAACCTCAAACCCTATATATAGGCACATAAGCGAAATTAGAATATAGTTCGAGGTGTTGTCTTCCGGTGAGCCACGAAGTGCTGCCGAAGTGTAGATTCGATTGTAAACGTCATTCAGATTAATAGAATCAACATATTAAATTGAATTCTCGTCGAATTGAATCTGATTTGTCTGTTTCCGCCGTTCAAATCAGTAATAGCTCTTCTAATCGACTCGTTTAGGTCCGAATACGATCCTACAATTGTTAATGACGAATAACGACAAATAACAATAAGGTACCTATATGCTACATATCGAATAGCAATAAATAGTGGGGGGTTATTTCAAAATAGCGACACACTAGACATTTTTTTTAAATTTATATATATATTATATCAAAATACTCAGTTGTATATATGCAATTTTACATGTATGTTTAACAAAAATCTAAAATACAACTATTTTATAGCTATATTTAACTATTATTAATATTAAAAAATAACAAAAAAATAGAAGGGTCACTATTCTCGATATCTATCGCTACAACCATAATAGCGACATTAGATATATACGCTACGTATTGTGCTATAGCGATCGCCAATGGCGGATCCAGGAATATTTTTCACTGGGTTCACTGTTTTAGATACTCAAATTTCATGTAACTGAACATAAAGAATTTCGGGTCGGTTCGATAGTTCGGATCGGGTAAGGTTCATCACATAATAAAAGTACGATACAATGATGAATTTCGGGTCGGTTCGAAGAATTTTCTTTCAAAATCAAAGTTTTCAAACCATTAAACTCACCGGACATGTTACTTGCATCGTCATATCCTTGGCCTCTAACCCTACCCAAACTCAAATTGCGGTGAGCAAATAATTCATCAATTGCAGATTTAAGAGATAAAGCCGTTGTTTCCATAACATGAACTACACCAATATATCGCTCCTTCACAAATCCTAAATACCAAATTCAAGTTTAAAGCATCAATATTAACTTCCAACAACAATATTAACTTAAAAAAGCTGTAATCACTGATGTAAAACAAACAGATGAAACTTTCAGCAGCAGTATTAACTTAAAAACCACTTAATCGAACTGTTTCGGCAGCAATAAAACATCAAAAGCTGAAACTTTCAGCAGCAATATTAACTTAAAAACCCAATTTCAAACCCAATTTTTATGTAATCAACAGATTATAAATTGTAATCAGTTAATCACTGACGTAATCAAAACCTGTAATCATTGATGTAAAACAAACAGATGTATAACAAACTGTAATCACTGAGATGATGATAATCGATTAATCGTATAAAACTAACCTTAATCGATGATTCGCTGATGATAATCATATAAGAAAAACAAAGTGTCGGCAGCAATCGTCAGAGGCGGAGCAGCCGGAGGCGAAGCAGCTGGAGGGCGGAGGTGGAGCAGCAGCAGCCGGCGCTGGTGACTGAGGAGCTGGAGCTCCTACCTGCTGATGTTGTTTGAACTCTGTTCGTTGCTTGTTTGTGTGCGGCGTGTGTTTTGTGATATAACCCTAAATGGGTTTTATTACATTAAAGAAAAAAATTAAAAGAGAAGTTAAAAAAAACGGACAAAAACAACAGTTACGGGATTCAAAATCGGGTGGGTTGGGAAGAAAAGCACGAACATAACCAGTGGAACCAAGGCTTTTTATGTTTATGGGTTCCTTTTATAATATACTTATGGGTTCCTTTTCAGCTTCTTATATATATTTACAGTAAAAATTAAAAACCGAACGGGTTCCCGGGAACCCGTACTTTGTACATAAGTCCGCCCCTGGCGATCGCTACGATCGCTATTAACAACTATGGGTATAATCAATGTTTTAAAAACCGGTATATACCGGCCGGTTATACCGGTAATACCGGTTGCCGGACGTGTAGCCGGTACGAAACACCCCGGTAAAAAAGGGAACCGGCATCACATTTGTACCGCCGGTAAAATGATGAATACCGGTTTAAACCGTTAAACCGGTACCGGCACATGGTTAACATTTGGGTTTTAATTGTTACAATTATATGAATTGATGCATATAGTATATTTTATCTGGTATACTTTATAGAGGAGAGTTTTTTATCATAGTTTTTTTTTAATTATTTTTGAATTAAATTTTGTAATTTATGGAATTTAACTAGTTAACCCGGTTGAACCACCTGGTATAACCATTTTTAAGTCTAACCCGGTATGATTAAAAAACCGGTTTTTAAAACATTGGGTATAATACGTCTATCTGTCAACTTGTTTAATTCATTAAGGTATATGATTACATGCGTCATGCTATATGTAGATATGTATAAATTTTGGATGTGTTTTTCCCATAAAACGCAAAAAGAAAAAATTTAACTCAAATGAGATTTTGGGAAAGTAAGAGTATGCATATGACAAAGGCAAGAAAAATAAAAATAAAAATAAAATATAATAAACACCTATAGTGGAGTTCAACCGTTAATCTTGCTTATAAAGAAAATAACCAATGGTTAATTGGATTTGTTAACCAATCAATTTATTTTTTGTTACAGAAGGCAGCTCTAATGATGAATTTTGTAGAGTTATACGGGTTAGGTTGTGATGGCACAGATTCAACCAAATAGGGGTCTTAACAACTTCCATCTCAAATTACAATGAATACGACATCGTACTAACCTCCGTGTCAAGCAAAAGTAATCATCATCATGATATGGATGGAATTTGGGAGAAGAACCAAACAAGTGTGACAATCAATGCTTAATAATCGAATTCAGGAGAACCTATAGTAGGAGTGTAGTCACTTAGAGTTAGAGCTGATAAAATAGTTCAGTGCTCAAAACTCGTTCGATGCTCTATGGAAAAAGCTCGAAAAATGCTTCTTCGATTTGAGCTCGGATGTAAACGAGCCAAACACGAGCAAATGCATACTTACTCTTTACTCGTGCTTGGATCGTTTATATCCGAGCTCAAATCGAAGAAGCATTTTCCGAGTGTAGTCATTTAGAGTTAGGGCTGGTAAAATAGTTCAGTGCTCGACCAGTTGTAAGAACCGTGAGAACCAGTCTCCACCAATCAAATTATGCCAACTAAAAGGGTAGTTTGGTTATTTACTCCAAATGTCAAATCTCCTTTTCTCTCTCTACATTTAAAGCCATCTTCTCTCTCAATTTTGTCTCTCTCCTCATTTTTGTTTCCATTCATCTTCTTTCTCCACATTTCTTCTCCTTATTTCTTCAAAGAAAACAGACCATCTTCTTCATTGAAACCCATATCCCACAACCATATTCATCACCACCCCCCGAACCTCTCTCTTCTTTCTGCTAATCCGATTGTTGTTTTCGGTGCAGCCAAGACACACCCACACACCCCCCTCTTCTCCGGTGCAGGCAAGAAGAAAGAGAGCCACCGCCACGGCGGCGGGACCGGAAAAAAAAGGGGGAAAGGAGGGAGAGAGAGTGCGACGGAGGAAAGAAGGGACCGGTGGTTGGTGGGGAGACGGTGCGGTGACGATGACGATGATGTTCCCGATTTTGTGTAATGAGAGTGGTTGGTGGGGAGACGGAGGAAAGAAGGGAGCACCGTGCAGCGACGGCCGGCGGTGGTGGTGCCGGTGACGATGATGTTCCCGATTTTGTGTAATGAGAGTGGGTGAAATGAAGATGTTCTCGCATGGATTGAAGCAATGAGTCGCCATAGATTGAATGTGAGAATGGTGGAAGATACCTTTCGGCTGTGTTTCTCCACTATTGTGCTCCTGTGTCCACTTGGCGAAGATGATTTAGGGCCCAAAAGTTTTTATTTGAAAGGTGAAATCGTTTCTTCAAGGTGTGAACATGTCTCTTTGTTGGTGGAATTATCAATGTATGTTCGAAATTCTTTTCTTTTGTGGGCTAATATTATGTAATATTATATTATGCTTGATTTTACCTAGGCTTTGTTTCTAATCTTGTTTGACCATGTTTTGTGTTTTTTGGGGCTTATTTGTGACAACTGTGCTCTGTAATCATTGTACAATGTAAAAAAAATGTTATTTATTAATAAAACAATGTGTTTTGGTGTTATTATGTGTATAATTGTGTTTGATGATTTTACAATTTGATTCGATTCCGATTTCAAGCTTTAAATCGCTTTCTGGAAGGTTATACGCAAACTGGTGCATAAACGCAATCAGTTTAACGCGACGTACACTCCGGAACTGTGACGTAAGCCAAACATACCCTAAATATCCTTTACATAACTTAAAAATAAGTTTCGAAGGATTCGGTATGGCGAAAACATGTTTATTTGAACTAAAGAACTAATTACGACAAAACTGCGAAACGAACGTTGGTGACTGCCCGGATAATATTTAAATCCCAAAAATATTCTGTTATGATTAAAATTTTATTTTTAATCAGGTTCATGCTGAAAAATAAATTAAAACGCTTAAAAACGTTATTTTTCAAGTTTAAGCGCGTACCGCGTGTTTCTGCGCAACACAGTGCTTCTACTGCAAAATGGCAGACAACGCAGCCAATCTCGGCAACTGAAATTTATTTCAGTAATAATTTGGCGAGTTTATTTTTATAGAATAATAGAAATAATTTAGAACGCCATAAACCGGGATCTAAACGCTAGATAAAATATCCGGTACCCAGTTAAACACCTGTTTTATCTAATTTACCATCAAAATTACACATGGACCCCCTCCCCCACCCATATTCACGGTTACAACATGTGTGGCCCCCACCATATATTTTCCAAGATTTGATTTTATTTCTTGAGAATCTTGCTAGATTGTTTTGGCCACTTGTTAATGCATGACATCCTCCAAATCTTACTTATATCTCCATATAATCTTATAAGATCTTCGTATCTTCAAACAACACTCAACATCCTCACTCTCTCTCCCTCCTAAAACCGTACACCCCTCTCTCTCTCTCCATATTCATATCTTCAAACTTTGTTCCTTAGAATTCAACACCATTTCAAGCTAAATTCAACTTAGTGTGAAGATCCAAAGGTGTTTCCAAGGTGCTTTCAAGTGATTTCAAGCTTCCTAACATCAAAATCTCATCCAACAACTTACTTGAATCTTGAAGGTATAACATTCATGTTTAAATCCTACTCTTGATTCTTGGTTGTTCTTGATGATTGAAGTTTCTCTTGAATCTTGGAATTTTCACAAACTTGAAATCTAAAATGAAATGGGTATAGATACAAAATGAAAATGGTGATATATATATATATATGTGTGTGTGTATGACCGTACATATATACATATGAGTGTATGAGCTTTGAGCTTGATTTCTTGTTAAGTACTTGTTTATGTTGTTGCTTGTTCTTGAATAATAGTTAAAATGCAAGTGGTTGATGATCTATGCATGATTTGATAAATGTTAAATTACATCAGCAAATGAACATGAATAAGTTGCATATTTGATGCATTTAAACTCATATGAAATGTTGGTGATATGATAGTATGCTTTAGACACTTGTACATGAGGATACATGTTGATTTAGAGCTCAAGAAGTGATAAAAAAATGGTTGTATGACAAAAATGATTTTGAACAGATTATAAGCACTAAAACTAACCTTATTTGGTATATTATAATGGCATGAAACTTTGACATAGGTTTGATAGCATTGCATGTTGTACATATAGCTTAAAAAGTGGTAAAATATGTGAAATTTGCATGATTTATGTGCTTTATTTAAGACCTGCACTATCATGAGTATAACCATTATTTTATTCAGTAAATAACATGGGTTGTGTTAAAATTTCAAGTCGTTTCGATTTGGGATGGTTTGGGTAACGTTTGATGCAAAACTATGCGGTAAAACGGTTAAAAATCGGCTTTTCGGAGGATTTTTATAAAACTGTTTTAGATCAGTAAGTAAACTGATATTTTTGATATAAAAATAAGTATTTTAACTTATATTAAGTTTACTTGGTGTTTGGTTGGTCATACGGGACTTCCGACGCCCAAAAATGTTACCGAATCGCTAAAATAAGTGTTTTTCGACACAACTAGAATGGGTTGTGCATGGGTAAATTTTATGTGTTACAATGTGCTATGTGTTTTACAATATGTGTATGATGACATGATGATTCTTGAGAAAATTATGTGTTTTACGCTTGAGCATATATATACAAATACACCAAAATAATAAAAAATAATAACTTTTCGAGAAATCTCAAAGTTATGTGAAAATTCTAAGTATCGGAGAAACTTCGGTATTTTTGTGAGTTTTTGATTATTAAATCATTCTTATTTAATTTAGGACGAATAAATTGAGGGATTGTGTTAACATATAAAAACGCACCCAAAGGTGAGTACATAGATCCCCTCTTTTTACTGTTTTCGATTGTTTTGGGGTGATTCATATGTATCAAAACGATTTCAATATTCTAACGATGGTTTCAAAACGATTGAGATGGTTTATACAAAACTAATAACGATTTCGATAATGTGAACGAACTTGTTGGTGGTAGTTACATAACGAATGACATTCATTAGCATTGATCAAGCCGACCAGTATTAGGTTATGGTACCATAGGATCTGACAAATCCCGTTATCAGACTGCACCCATGGTTATGTGTGGGTTAGGTGGGTAACGACTGAATCTGATGATTGTTAACTTACCCTTTGGTGGTTGGTTAATACGAGTTGAATGATGAACGAGTCACAAAGGTTTGAATGTTATTAGCGAGACGACCAAAAGTAGTTTTCACAATTAAAACGAGAACGATTTGTACGGGAACGGTTTTAAACGATTGAACGATTATGAACGATTTAAACAAGTGAACGATGATCTATAACGAGAACGAGTTAAACGATGTTACACAACGAGGTTTACTAAACGATATAAACCATACGAGTTTTATTACGAGGACTAATTACGATTTGGTTTACGAAAACAAATGTTTTGGGTTAAGATTCGTGGCATTAAGGTTTATAAATTATAACCAATCTGTTTTGACTTGGTTATTCATTTTACAATACAAACATTTTACAAAACAAGGTTTTCTACTATCGAACAACGAAGTTGTACGAGTTATTTCAACATGTAAACGAGCCATGAATCTGACACTCACACAAAAACTATGTGCTCGCCAGCATTTCTTTGCTGACTTTGTTTTTACATATGTTTCAGGTGATGTTGCTTAATGTTGATTGCGAATAGGATGCATGCTCACTTAGGACTGGACGAGGCCTTAGTGATTTAATAACGATGATAGACTATGTTTGACTTGCTTGTTTAACTTTAAGACAATGTTTAATATTCAATAAAACGAAACTCTTTGTATCCATGGTTTGAAACAATAATTCTGTTACAACACTCCCCGACGTTTCCGCCACGATTTGTTGTTTTACGTGGTCGGGGTGTGACAGAAGAAGTTGGTATCAGAGCCAATGGTTATAGGGAATTAGGTTATTAGTAATATTTTTGACCTAGACTATAACTTTCTAGGACCCCAACGCAAGTTGATTTGCGTTTAGATTTAAAAAAAAACAAAATCCGAATCTGCTTCGAAAATTAATCACCTGTTCTAGGATGATTGATTACTAGGTTTTGAACCCTCTGTTGTAAGGTTTTGAACCCTTCCAGTTTGACTCATTTTGGCCTAGTGCCTTCTGAGTTTTAAAATCTCGTCAAAGTCTGGGTCTAAATAATGTGAACACGTGCAAACTGGAAGAGTGAATGCATGTACCCTGAGTTTTTTGTCTAAGGCTAGAGTGTTCGTACAAATCCACATAATCGGACCAGTCACTCTTACCTGGGAATTCTTGGGGTGAGTGTTCACTTATAGGAGAGCATGTCTTCGCGATACATTATTTTGATTCATTACTTTGATTAGTCACTGCGTGTCGTTTGTTTGTTTGAGGTAACGAACAAATGATCGCCTTCCTTATGTTTCGTCGATAATTTCAATACCACTTTTGTTTTTCCTAATTTTCGACCTCACTCGTTTCCCATATTTCCTTGTTAGACAATGCCTCCTTGACGTGATGCACAATCTTTTACTGCTGAAGAAGTCGCAGCCCTTGTCTCTCAGCAAATGGCTGCTGTGCTTCCAGGCATTGTGACCCAAATCCATGAGCTTTACAACAACAATAATAATAATAACAATGCACAATGTAATTTCAAGAATTTCAATTCTGCTAAGCCACTAAAGTTTTCTGGTTCACAAGGAGCAACTGCACTCTTTCAATGGTTCGAAAGTATCGAGAACACATTCAGATATGTGCAATGTCCGAATGGGCTTAAGGTTGAATTTGCATCAAGTGTGTTTGAGAAGCGTGCTCTTACTTGGTGGAACGGAGTGATGCGCGATAGGGGTGCCGAAGTGGCATTGGCACAAACATGGGAAGAGCTTCGAGCTCTCATGATAAAGGAGATATGTCCCCGTCACGAAATTCGAGCTTTGGAACGAGGGTTTGATGATCTAAAACAAGATGGGGGAGAACACCATGCGTATACGGATCGATTTGAGGAACTCAGTCTTTTGTGTCCTATTGTGGTTACCCCGTTGGAGAAAGCGATAGAGAGGTATATCGATGGTTTACCCGATTCCATACAGGATATTGTGACTGGCGTTAATCCTACTATTGTTCGTCACGCGATCGAGTTATCTGCGACCCTGTCTGAGTCGCAAGTCAGGAAGGGTAAACTTACCTGCAAGGGTTATAAGAAGAAATCGACCGAATCTGTCAAGGAAAAGGGTAAGGGTAAGAAAGTTGAGTCGTCGAAGAAGTCGAGAAAGAGAAAGGGTGCTCAGAACTTTGCAGTTACTGCTCAGAACCAACCAGCTCAACCGCCTGCGAAGAAAGCGTATGCTGCTACCGCACCTCATTGTGCTCGCTGCAACGGTCATCATGTTGCACAACAAGCTTGTAGGCAATGCACAACGTGTGGTAAACTTGGGCATCTGGCCAACGTCTGTCGTTTGGGTCAGAATCAAGCTGCTCAGGTTCAAGCTCCAGTTCAGGGGAATGCTGCTAGATTCCCACCAGGTTCATGTTTCAATTGTGGAGAGTTTGGTCACTTCCGCAACAACTTTCCGAGGTTGGCGAATGCAAATGCGAACCCGAATGCGAATGTCAACGCAAATGTGAATCCCGCTCGTGGGCGAGCGTACAATCTGAATGCTAACGAAGCAAGGTCTGACAACGAGGTCAAACTGACATTTCTTATTTATCATAGATGTGTACACATCCTTACTTCTTTCCATTCATGCTTACTTGCCAAGACATTCATTACATCAATTCAGTATTCTTGCCAAAACTTACCTTTCCCAAACATACTTAAATTATTGTCCGGGTCATAGCCCGTCATTCATTACGACTCTCTAAGAATCGATTACTAACGCATCTAACACATAACATGTTCAAAACTTCTTTCTTTTGTCAAAATTTAAGTTTGCGTGCCAAACATTATGCTCGCTAAATATATCGAGTTTAAATGGCAGTTACCATTTGACCCGCATGACTCATTCGTTTCCTTAACCATTCTTGCACACAAACATATTTGTGTATATAAATATAGATAAGTTTAAGACATAACTTGGATAATATTCTCTTTTTAAGGAATGTTTAATTGCTTAATCTATATTATCTACACATTCGAATCTTTTCATTCTTATCATTCATTATGTTTCGAACCCGCCATGCGGTTTCTAACCTATGATTCATACTTGCATTCCTTTCATGTTTCGAATCCGTCTCGCGGATTCTAACATATCATTCACGCTTTCATTTCTTTCATGTTTCGAATCCGTCTCGCGGATTCTAACATATCATTCATGCTTTCATTTCTTTCATGTTTCGAATCCGTCTCGCGGATTCTAACATATCATTCATGCTTTCATTCCTGAAAGTCTTACATTTCTTTTCACCCTCACGTCCACCTACAACCTAATTCTAACGGACATACCTGTAACAATTATCACGGTCTCACGAACGTCATATGCTTCTTGTGTACTGTCCAGGTACACAATCAACATACTAGTTTCGTGTCTTCGTGTAATCGCCACCTTATGTCTGAAGAATTAAGTTTCGGCACGTGTAACATTTTCAAAACTTCCTTACCATTTCATCATTATATTTCATTTAAAGTTTTATTTCACTTGCTAGATTATACCATTACATGCGCCCACGTGTTAGATTTACGTACCTGGGCCAATTTGTCTTAATACATGCCTTGATGCCGGTTTGCATTCACGGATCATCCCCTTCAAGCAATTAAGTTTACCTTACACATAACATACTGTTAGTTTTCTTCCAACACATACTTAAGCACATACTTACCCTTACTTCTACCTTTAGATCTTGATCGAGTCTCGGATTGTACGGGTTCCTTGTCACAAGAGCACACAGGTTTAAGTTCAAGTATTTATCTTCTCACAACTTGATTTCACTCAAACCATGGCTCTGATACCAACTTGTAACGCCCATATTTCTTATTCCAAATAAGTATTATTATTTACAAAATTCGGGCATGACCCGTTCGTATAATGAACAATTCCCTGTAAGAACTAAAACATGACGCAGCGGAAAATATGAGCCCAAAAATTTTCTTTCTTATTTAGACCCATTACTTATTTAAAAGCTCAAATACAAATGATAAACATTTACAAAAAAAAGGGATTAACAATAACCACATTAAAGTAACGCTTCAAGAGAATACATAAATCAGACTATGTGGTCGTTCTTCCCATACAATCCTTAATTTGGGGCTCGATCAATGCATGCTTATCTTCGATAGTAGTGGTAGAGATACGTGCAATACCTGTGAACATCACATACAACTTAACCATTAGTCATTGACAACGTTATACAACATGATTCTCGTATAATCTAATAGTGAATAACATTTAACAATGAAACTTTGATTTATTTAACTATCCTCTCGTATTTTCTTATTCAGAGATAACTTCGATACTTCAAGAACCCGGTGTTCATATACCTGCAATACATTTCAATCTCAAACACACCATTAGCAATCATTAATGCTCGAACATAATGAAACCATTTCGTACCATTCCTTTATACATTTATAACATTTCGCATTCACAAACGTATACATTCCTAATTTTTACGTGCATTCATAGCAACCACTTCCTACTTACATATATTATTATTATTTTTTTTTCAGCCCCTTCACCCGGCCGGGTCGGATTAACCACCCGGCCATGTCAGCTAACCATATATTTTTCACAGAACCTTCACCCGGCCGTGTCAGCTCACCACACGGCCGTGTCAGCTCTGCACTTTTCCCAGCCATTAATACTTACCGAAACGGAAATAACTCTCTCATTTTTGATCCGTTTTACCCGATTCTTTTTCCTACGCGCACGTAATTTAATTACGGATCCGTTTATCACTTCGGGTCACATCAAAAGCTGATTTATAAGCAAACGGGTTATAAACCCCTTTATACATTATTTGACCCGTCTAATCCTACTAGTTTACTTTCATTATAAACAACTCCTTTGTTATACTAAAATCATACTTACCTCAATACTTCTCATTCATTACATGATTCTTGCATATTTTTCTACACATAAATATTAAATACTACGTACATACTAAGAAGTGAATTGGAATCACTTACATCGTGCGTCCGAGTTTGTGCATAGCTTCTTTATTTACCCTTGATCCGTTAGCCTTCCATTCTTGAGTCCATGTCAATTGGGATTCCTATCATTTCAAGTCATTACGTCCATATCATAGTTAGTATGCATGTTCGTTCATATCACATCCATTCCTAGCTCTTAGCTACATAGACTTTCATTAGTCAAGCTTATCATGCATATGACATGAACCGACAACCACAATATTCAACATTCACTCACTCAAATTTAGTATCATGCGTACGTACACATAATTGTTCTAACACATATACATGATTCTTTAAAATCTCATAAACATATTCATAAGTCTAATCATGCCACTCGCATATTCGTTGACTTTTTAGAAAGTCAACGGTTATACCTACTTATTCACAAGATCAATTTTACACATAGTAACGCTTTAAACACACCTAAACAACTGTAAACATTCACCCGAAGCAATATTTAGTGTTTAGTAAATTGGTGACTAGAAAATCATATGTTTTAAGTTCATAAAACACATTATTTTCATTGCTGCATTTTTCACGCAGCAGCTGTTCGGGGTCACTTCCCCCCTTTTTAATCACATAATCTGACTTCGACTTTCAAATAAGAAATGTAATATGCGAAACAAGCTTTTCAACGATATAAGGCTCGTTGTCTAACTCCTAATAACGAATGAGATACGGCCTTTACAAGATGACTATCTAGGGTTGTCAAAAGTGACGAATTTACTAACTTTTCATGCTGTTTTGACCCACTAAATCTCATAACCAGCCTCTTGTGACCAAATATGAAATGTAATATGCGAAACAAGCTTTTCAACGATATAAGGCTCGTTGTCTAACTCCTAATAACGAATGAGATACGGCCTTTACAAGATGACTATCTAGGGCTGTTAAAAGTGACGAATTTACTAACTTTTCATGCTGTTTTGACCCACTAAATCTCATAACCAGCCTCTTGTGACCAAATATGAAATGTAATATGCGAAACAAGCTTTTCAACGATATAAGGCTCGTTGTCTAACTCCTAATAACGAATGAGATACGGCCTTTACAAGATGACTATCTAGGGCTGTCAAAAGTGACGAATTTACTAACTTTTCAACACAAACTTGAATCAATTCAAGTTTCATGTAGGCATTTTATCAAACACTTGATGTGCATACAATATTTTAAGCACTATGTACATGTGCTTTATGCATAATCTACTCATTCACACCACACTTGATCAATTCAACCAATTTCACTTAGCTTCTTAGTCTACATCAAGAACATTTACCAAAACCCTAATACTCATACATTCATTCTTCAGGTTATCATAAGTTTTAGCATCTAAGAATTGCTAGAATCTTATCATATGACTAACACAAGTGGGTTTTTACTTCAATCCTTTGCTATAATCAGATTTAAAGATAATTCGCATTCAACATAATGATATTAACCCTCATGTAAACTCAAACTCATACAATCTTCACGGATTAATCAAAACCCACTTAACAAAAAGCATCAAAACATGAAATTGAACTCACCATATGATCAATACACTTAGATTAAAGAGTATCCAGACCCATGCATTCGATTTTCCCCTTGATCTCCTTTTCAATTTGATGATTTTTGATTGTTAGGGATTTTGGTTCTTCCCTTGGCCCTGCTCTCGATCGCACGCCCAGAACCCCCCAAAACACTGACTTATTTTTTTTTTGTCAAGTGTTTTATTTAACACTTTACTCTTTTTACCCCTCAATCTTTTAAAACTTGTCATTTATTTCATTTCATATACTAATTTGTATATAAAACCAAGTTCACTAACTTAGTTACCTCAATATCACACCATGTAAAATAAATTATTCTTGAAATTTTAACATTTGTGTTTTTGGGGCGTTACAAGTCTACCTCCCTTAAAGAAGGTTTCGTCCTCGAAACCTTTGGTATTTGTCCTCCTAGCATTTCACTGTACCCAATCAAGGAGCATACTACAATACGCATACATTCGGGATCTTGGATAACGGTCTTATTCCTAATTAGACATCATGGTAGATATTGTGCCTACCTTCTTAAGTTAAGCAATATACTTTCATAATCACATAAAAGTCAGAGTCTTATCAAAAGCTCTTAATAGTGTCGCTTTCATTTTATAATGCTAGCTACTAGCACACTTCATCGCTAGAGGTTCATTCGTTGAATTTCATTCAAGGTGTGAACATACTCGTGATCATATCAAGTTTAAGGTTTGCTTCTACCTTTCTAATTAAGTATAAGACTTTTTATACATTTACCAATCATGGTGGTTCAATAAAAATTTTTTCACACATGCGTCATTCTTGATATTTCATTCTAGCGTTAACCATAAAAATTCCTATCCTTCACATCCCTAATTCATGTTCAACCTATTAATTCGCGTTTATGATTCATGATTTGGACATTTCTACTAACCTCAGTCTTCTTAAAATCATCAATTCCGCGATCCGGATTGGCCCACTTCTTCATGAGTTCAAGTCTGAACGAAACTAACTTCGCCCATCCATGAGATGAGCTTCCGCATCGTGCATATTCTTTTCCAAATTACCCGTTTTACTCGCTAAGTGTTCTACTGTTCTTACCTAAAAATGGAAGGTTAGTTCATTTCATTCACATTTCCTCGATTTTGGCGTTAATTAAATCATCTCATTTACATACTAGCCCTTTCTTAATCTGCATAAGCCCACGTGTCACGCAAATTCATTATACGAGAGTTTATCAAATTCTCGAAATTTTCACTCAAAACCTTTGAGATTCACTTCTTAATGGCATAGTTTTCTTCTTATGTCAACTCTTAGGAATCAAACATTCCATACTATACCATACTCATTCACTATTCGTTTTGTAAGGCGTTTTCAATTTACTAATTCATACTTATCCGTCATAAATTAAAACATTTTACTTACCTCATTTCATATCGTACTTCAGCGATCCGTAAACCAGATCGATCCGCACCTTCACAAGTACCAACCGTACCAGGCCAGCTTTCATTCATCTAGGCTTCCACTCGTGCACATTCTTTCACCAATTCAATTGGTTACAACACATTCAGAATTCCACCATTAACATCTGCAAAATCGGCGGTTAGCACCTTTCATTCAACATTCATTATACTAGATGATTACCCATCTATAATCCTTTTACTTCTGTCACGGCCCCCGACCCGGTTTGACCCGTTTCATGAGCCGCGGGACAGAAATCCCGTGGTATTTAATTAACAGCGGAAGTTTCTTCAGGATCTTTTTAAAACTGAAATATTTCCCGATTATTTTATTTCACAATTCGGGATAAAACCCGGTAATTTACAATATTGAGATTTCACAAGGAAATCTTTTATTTTCAAAACATGTTTCTTTATTTTATACTGAGCCACTTCCTTAAGCTGATAGTGCTTCGCGGCAGTTTTCCTGGATCACAACAGATCACCTGAAACATGTTTGAAAAAGGTTTTGTCAGCGGGAAATACTGAGTGAATCATTCCATTTAAATAAAACGACCTGTTTGTTATAATATACAGTATTAAGAGCGATTACAATGTCTCTATCTTTTAAATTAACTGATCCAGTTGTCACTTGACCGGACTTGTGACTGTGGACATATCACTTGTTGGGTCCCTTCACCCACAAATGATAAATAATTAGTAGCTATGTGCACATCCCCCCACATACTGGCAGTAATTTCAGATTACATAGACTTAATCCCTGTAATTATAAACTTTGAAAATAAACATGCTTTTGAAATCAAATTTAATAAAAAGAGAATGACTCACATTGCAAATTTAACAGAGCTTATTCTACTGATTAGCCTTGAAAACCTAGTTTAATAACAGGCACACAATTTGGTCAGTAACTTAATACAGCATTTACGATAACTCACGAGATTAAAACCTTCACAACGAATGACAAAGTGCGATACTTAAACATCCATCGATTTAACGACGAATGACAAAGCATAAACCCTAATGTGGGCAGCACTTAAACATCCATTGGATAGTTTAATCGATCGGACATTGAATCGTAGCAGCGATCGAGTTATTACCCTGAATTGCGGCGTCGATTTGTGATCCGTGTGTGTTAATTGTGGTAAACAGAACGTATCTCAGTACATGCAGCGAAGTTTTACGTCGTTTCAATACCAAAATTCGATTGCCAATGTCTGCTATTTATACTTAAAATTTGGCCAGGCTTACGCACCGTAAGACTCAGATCCTTGCGGTGCGCAAGATGTCTTACGCACCGTAAGCCTCTTTCCTTGCGGTGCGCAAGGGACACGTTTTCACCCTAGGTCAGCCACGTCTGGGACTAGCCTATCTGAGTTGGTTTTACGTGATATTTCAATTTTGACAGCAAACTATCGAGATAATACTAACTAGGGTTTACCCCCCCTGAGTTTTAGGGGCCCTGATCCTGATTCTGATTGTTCTGAAAATTTTAGGGTTTGTGCAGAATCACTTGGGTGTCTCAATTAGGGTTTCCTATTAGATAAAATAATATAATAATTAGGACTTTTGATAAGAGTTGTTACATTCTCCCTACCTTAATAAAAATCTCGTCCTCGAGATTTACTGGAATAAATGAGGATACTTTCGCTTCATTTCTGATTCCAGCTCCCAAGTATATTCAGCTCCTCTCTTTGAATCCCATCTGACTTTGACTAAAACTAGTCGTTTGTGTTTGAGAAACTTGATCTTTCGATCCTCAATTTGAAGAGGTTTCTCAACAAATTTCAGCTTTTCGTTTACCTCTATATCTCGAAGAGGTACTATCAATGATTCATCTGATAAGCATTTCTTTAGATTGGATATATGAAATACATCATGTACTCTAGATAATTCTTCTGGTAGTTGTAAACGATAAGCGACTGGTCCTATACGTTGGATCACTGAAAATGGTCCTACGTACCTTGGACTTAGCTTTCCTTTCTTTCCGAATCTATCTACTCCTTTCCAAGGTGAAACTTTCAATAGTACTTTGTCTCCAACTTGGAATTCTAACGGCTTACATCTATTGTCTGCATAACTTTTCTGGCGATCTCGAGCCGTCTTCAGTCTTTCCTTGATTTGAGTAATCTTATCAGTCGTTTCTTGCACTATTTCAGGACCTGATAATTGACTTTCTCCTATTTCTGCCCAACAAACTGGAGTTCTGCACTTTCTTCCATATAGTGCTTCAAATGGGGCGGTTTCAATACTTGAATGATAGCTATTGTTATAGGAGAATTCAATTAATGGTAAATGATCATCCCAAATCCCACCAAAATCTATTACACATGCTCTGAGCATGTCTTCTAGAGTTTGGATCGTCCTTTCACTTTGTCCATCTGTTTGTGGATGATATGCAGTGCTCAAATTTAATCGAGTTCCCATAGCTTGCTGGAAGCTTTTCCAGAAATGAGAAGTAAAACGACTATCCCTATCCGAAACAATGGAGAGTGGAACTCCATGTAAGGATACAATTTCATCTACATACAATTTTGCCAGTCTTTCCATACTAAAGGTTTCTTTCATTGGTAGAAAGTGAGCTGATTTGGTTAATCGATCCACAATTACCCAAATCGCATCATTACCTTTTCTGGTTTTGGGTAACTTAGTAACAAAATCCATTGTTATAAGTTCCCATTTCCATACAGGCATTTCTAATTGTTGTAGTAAACCTGAGGGTTTCTGATGTTCTGCCTTAACTTATGAACAAGTGAGACATTTAGAAACATATCGTGCTATATCCTTTTTCATTCTTATCCACCAAAAGTTATTTCTTAAATCTTGGTACATTTTATTGTTTCCTGGGTGCATAGTATACCTAGATTTATGAGCTTCTTCTAAAATCTTAGGTCTTAAGTCTCCATGCTTAGGTACCCAAATTCTACTTTTGTGGAATCTCCAAATTCCATCTGCTCCTTGTTCTAATTCCTTTATTCGTCATTTCATTCCTTCAACATCATCCTTGATTGTTGTAACTTGAACATTCTTCAATTGTTCCATTAAATCTATTTGTAGATTTAATCTGAGAGCACGAACCCGTCGTTGTTTCTCATAATACTTACGACTTAAGGCATCTGCAACTACATTTGCCTTTCCTTCGTGATACTGAATATCACAGTCGTAGTCACTTAGGATTTCCATCCATCTCCTTTGCCTCATGTTTAACTCTTTTTGCCCAAATATATATCTTAAACTTTTGTGGTCTGTGTAGACAGTAAATTTACTTCCGTAAAGATAATGTCTCCAAATCTTAAGGTCAAAAATTACGGCTCCTAATTCTAAATCATGAGTTGTATAATTTTCTTCGTGCTTTTTCAATTGTCTTGAAGCATACGCAATTACCTTCTTGCGTTGCATAAGCACACATCCAAATCCTAGTTTTGAAGCATCACAATACACTTCAAAATCTTCAGTTCCTTCTGGTAAGGCTAAGATTGGAGCATTGGTTAATTTCTGTTTCAAAATCCTAAAGGCTTCTTCTTGTTTAGGTCCCCATTCAAACTTAACGGCTTTACAGGTTAACTTAGTTAATGGTACGGCTATCTTGGAAAAATCCTTAGTAAACCGTCGATAATATCCAGCTAAACCTATAAAACTTCTAATTTCCATTGCTGTTTGTGGAACCTTCCATTTGGTAATTGCCTCTATTTTAGCAGGATCTACGTGAATACCTTCGTTTTTCACCATGTGTCCTAAGAATTGCACTTCTTGCAACCAAAATTCACACTTCGAGAATTTGGCATAAAGCTTTTCTTTTCTTTTCTTAACAAAGTTAAGAGTGCATGAAGGTGTTCACAATGCTCTGTCTGACTTTTGGAATAAATAAGTATATCGTCTATGAAGACAATTACAAATTTATCCAAATATGGTTTACAGATCCTATTCATCATGTCCATGAATGCAGCAGGTGCATTTGTTAACCCAAAGGGCATGACTGTAAACTCGTAATGACCATACCTAGTTCTGAAAGCAGTTTTAGGTATGTCTTCTTCTTGTACCTTCAATTGATGATATCCGGAGCGTAAATCTATTTTAGAAAAATATCTAGCCCCCTGAAGTTGATCAAACAGATCATCAATCCTAGGTAATGGATATCGATTCTTAATTGTAACCTTATTCAGTTCTCTAAAATCGATACACATTCTCATTGAACCATCCTTTTTCTTTACAAACAACCTTGGCGCTCCCCAAGGGGATGAGCTAGGTTGTATGAATCCTTTACTTAGTAATTCATCTAATTGCGTTTTTAATTCTAACATTTATGTGGGTGCTAACCGATAAGGTGCCTTGGCTATCGGTGTAGTTCCTGGAATTAGATGAATCCTAAATTCTACTTCCCTATCCGGAGGTAATCCTGGTAAGTCTTCTGGAAATACATCTGGGAATTCTGAGACTACTGGTATTTCCTTAAGATCTTTACCCTTAGTACTAATGATTACCGAAATCATATACATTATTCCTTGTTTTCGTTCATAATTAGCAACTTTCATTACTGATATGAACTTCATGGGCTTACGCGGTTTATCTCCCGTAATCCTAATTACTTCTCCGGTGGGTGATTGAATTTCTATGGAATTCTGATCACAAAGGATTCTAGCATGGTTGGCTACTAACCAATCCATTCCTAATACAACATCAAATTCAGCTAAATTCATCGGCAACAGTTTTGCAGAGAATTTATGTCCTAAAAGTTCTATGTTTTCTTCTTGCAAAACTTTATCTATTTTAACTGAATTTCCGTCTGCCGTTTCAACTGTAAAAATCTGCCTAATATTGGTTAAAGGTAAATTAAGAGCTTGGCAGAATGAAGTATTTATAAAACTTTGGTTTGCACCAGAGTCAAATAATACTTTGGCGTAAATGTTGTGAACTAAGAACGTACCCGCTATCACATCTGGGATGAGTTCTGCTTCTTGAGTGGTCAACTGAAATGCCCTGGCATTCTTCTTAATAGTTCAGTCGGTCGCCTTGGTTTTATTGTCTGCTGGTTTGCCCAATTTAGGACATTCTGTTTTAAAATGTCCATTTTCTCCATAGTTATAGCAGACTATTGTTTTCTTTCTGCAGTTTTCTTCACGATGCCCTACATTTTTGCAAAAATTGCAATATACTTTGCATTTTCCAAAATGTTTCTTTTTGCAATTTTGACAGAACGGCAAGGTTGAAGATTGCCCTGTTCCTTTTCTCTTGAAGCTGTTATTATTACCCGTACGAAATCCTTGGGTAATTTTATGAGCCAGTTCCTTCTTTCTGTTTTCATCTTGTGTGCGTACCAATTCATCGGTTAGGGTATTAGCTAATTCCACAGCATCGTCAATAGTGCGAGGTCTCGCAGCTTTAACGATATTGCGGATTTCACTAATTAATCCCCAAATGTAGCGAGAAATGAGTACCGGTTCTGGCGAAGCCAGTGTTGGTACTACTCTAGCATATTCAAAGAATGTCGAAGTATAACCGCGACAATCTACACCCATCATCCGATGATTTAGGAACTTATTTGTCATCTGTTCCTTTTCATACTCGAGACAGAATTTTCTTTCTACAAAACCCTTAAATTCTTCCCAAGTCATGGCATAAGCTATCATTCTTCCTTTTGATTGTAACACAGTGTTCCACCATTCAAGTGCTCCTTCCTTGAATAGATTTGATGCGTACATAACCTGATCATCTTTAGCACATTTACTTATTGCAATGACTGCTTCGGTTTTCTCTAACCAACGCAGTGATGCAGTTGCTCCTTCATTGCCTGCAAATTCAGTGGGTTTACAAGCAAGAAATTCTTTGAAAGTGCAACCAGGCATTGCAGTTTTCATTTTCTTTGGTAATGGAGCTTGATGTGGTTCCCCATTATGATTAACATGATCATTGCCTCCGTTTACACTATTACTGAAGTTATCTTCAGAAATATGTTTACTAGGAACGATTTGTTGTGGTTCGATTGGATTCTTTACATCAGCAACGATGGCTGGAATAGCATTGGCTATCCCTTAAGTAACAATATTTTCAATATCTTGTCTAGTCATATATTGATCTCCTGGATGTTGCTCAGATTGATTAACCTCATTTACTGGTTCGTTACCAATGTTTGCCATCTGATAATTAATTTTATATAAATAATTAGTATAAATACAAATATAATAAAACAGTTTGCATATAATCACATTAACATGTATAATCAAAATTTATTGATTTCACAAGTTTCATTATATTATGTCTCGTACACACGATTATCATACAACGTTTTATTTATTAAGTTATTACACATACTGGTTATTATGATTATTTGTTAACAAATATTCCTGCAAACTCCCATTATCTGGTCAGCTAATTTCTTAAAAACGACGCTCCCTTTCGTCATACTTCCAAGTAACTCTTTCTCCAATATCCCTAATCCTATTTCCTGCATCAATTAACTCTTCGCCCCAAAGACGAAGTTCAGTCAGATTCTCCGGGCTCATAGTTGGATATAGTGGAGGTTCTGGGTCAACTTGTGGGAAAAATGTATCAGGGTTGTTTAAAAGGTTTTGGTATTGCCAATCAGTTGTCCACCATTCATCTAATTCTACGGGTAGTGGTTGAGGTTGGACAATAGGATCTGGAATAGCAGGTTCCAGATTGATTGGTATTGGAACTTCTAGTGGGTAACTAAAAAGATCTTCTTCAGTAAATATAAGGTTTGGATTAGCTGGTTCAAAGTTTCCATCGGCAGGTCCGATGAGGTCACTCATTACTAATTTATGATCTAAAACTTCCCAGGGAGTCATTTTCTGTTTCTGTCTAGAACTTTCTCCGACTTCTCTTTCTGTTTGTTTAAAACTCTTCTCAGCTTCTATCTCTACTTGATTAATATTGTCCTCAATTTCTACCCCTTTTCCTTTGTCTTTTGGTTCTTCAGTTGTAGTAACCTTTCTTGTTGCTGGCTTTTTCCTTCGTACACGCCTCCAGCCCACAAATCTGCTTCTTTTCTTGGTTTTAGGTTTTGCCAGTGGTTTGGATTGAAATTCCATGGGTTCTTCTTTATCAGCGAAGTAACCGGTGAATTCCTTGGAAACTTCTATCTTAACGGGATAGAGGTTAAGATTTTCTAAACCTTCAGATATCTCATTCATGCTGTTTAGCATATATGAAAAATACATACCAAATGTTAAAATAAAATAACAAAATTTTATAGATAACCCGTAAATATTATTGCATACATAAAACAACTGACAAGTAAATTATACTACGATTTACTGTAAACTTATTTATTTATTAAATAAGGTTTCTGGAAAATAAAAGTGCTAAAACTTTTGAGTATTTAGAGATTTGCATTTTCTGCTATTGTGGCTAGCATATAAAGATTTGCCCATTTCTCATCTAATTTGTCTTCCCAAGGTGATTTATTGATTAAGTCCTGGGTTTCTTGTTTAACTTTCTTCTCTCGGTTTTTCCTTATTTCCTCCTGACTTTTCCTAATAATCAAACTTCTTTTATTAGGAGAAAGTGGTTCCTCGTAATGTGCCTTACGGACAAATATTCCTTCTTCAGGAATTACATAAGGTTTTGTTTGGGATGAACTTCCCTTCTTGTTGGATGACCTATCTAGTTTAAGATAGATGTTTGACAGCTTTTGTTTACCCATACTGTAATTAACAAATAATCAGTTAATAAAACACATAATCACATACTTGGCAATCAGTAAAATTAAGTAATTCTAAATACTTAATAGGCTTAAATCAGTGGCTCTGATACCACCTTATTTCTGTCACGGCCCCCGACCCGGTTTGACCCGTTTCATGAGCTGCGGGACAGAAATCCCGTGGTATTTAATTAACAGCGGAAGTTTCTTCAGGATCTTTTTAAAACTGAAATATTTCCCGATTATTTTATTTCACAATTCAATTTACAATATTGGGATTTCACAAGGAAATCTTTTATTTTTCAAAACATGTTTCTTTATTTTATACTGCGCCACTTCCTTAAGCTGATAGTGCTTCGCGACACTTTTCCTGGATCACAACAGATCACCTGAAACATGTTTGAAAAAGGTTTTGTCAGCGGGAAATACTGAGTGAATCATTCCATTTAAATAAAACGACCTGTTTGTTATAATATACAGTATTAAGAGCGATTACAATGTCTCTATCTTTTAAATTAACTGATCCAGTTGTCACTTGACCGGACTTGTGACTGTGGACATATCACTTGTTGGGTCCGTTCACCCACAAATGATAAATAATTAGTAGCTATGTGCACATCCCCCCACATACTGGCAGTAATTTCAGATTACATAGACTTAATCCCTGTAATTATAAACTTTGAAAATAAACATGCTTTTGAAATCAAATTTAATAAAAAGAGAATGACTCACATTGCAAATTTAACAGAGCTTATTCTACTGATTAGCCTTGATAACCTAGTTTAATAACAGGCACACAATTTGGTCAGTAACTTAATACAGCATTTACGATAACTCACGAGATTAAAACCTTCCCAACGAATGACAAAGTGCGATACTTAAACATCCATCGATTTAACGACGAATGACAAAGCATAAACCCTAATGTGGGCAGCACTTAAACATCCATTGGATAGTTTAATCGATCGGACATTGAATCGTAGCAGCGATCGAGTTATTACCCTGAATTGCGGCGTCGATTTGTGATCCGTGTGTGTTAATTGTGGTAAACATAACGTATCTCAGTACATGCAGCGAAGTTTTACGTCGTTTCAATACCAAAATTCGATTGCCAATGTCTGCTATTTATACTTAAAATTTGGCCAGGCTTACGCACCGTAAGACTCAGATCCTTGCGGTGCGCAAGATGTCTTACGCATCGTAAGCCTCTTTCCTTGCGGTGCGCAAGGGACACGTTTTCACCCTAGGTCAGCCATGTCTGGGACTAGCTTATCTGAGTTGGTTTTACGTGATATTTCAATTTTGACAGCAAACTATCGAGATAATACTAACTAGGGTTTACCCCCCCCCCCCTGAGTTTTAGGGGCCCTGATCCTGATTCTGATTGTTCTGAAAATTTTAGGGTTTGTGCAGAATCACTTGGGTGTCTCAATTAGGGTTTCCTATTAGATAAAATAATATAATTATTAGGACTTTTGAAAAGAGTTGTTACAACTTCTTCTGTGGCCGTTCTTCTTTAAAAGCTCAAATACAAAGCTCAAATATGAGCCCAAAAATTTTCTTTCTTATTTAGACCCATTACTTATTTAAAAGCTCAAATACAAATGATAAACATTTACAAAAAAAAGGGATTAACAATAACCACATTAAAGTAACGCTTCAAGATAATACATAAATCAGACTATGTGGTCGTTCTTCCCGTACAATCCTTAATTTGGGGCTCGATCAATGCATGCTTAACTTCGATAGTAGTGGTAGAGATACGTGCAATACCTGTGAACATCACATACAACTTAACCATTAGTCATTGACAACGTTATACAACATGATTCTCGTATAATCTAATAGTGAATAACATTTAACAATGAAACTTTGATTTATTTAACTATCCTCTCGTATTTTCTTATTCAGAGATCAACTTCGATACTTCAAGAACCCGGTGTTCATATACCTGCAATACATTTCAATCTCAAACACACCATTAGCAATCATTAATGCTCGAACATAATGAAACCATTTCGTACCATTCCTTTATACATTTATAACATTTCGCATTCACAAACGTATACATTCCTAATTTTTACGTGCATTCATAGCAACCACTTCCTACTTACATATATTTTTATTATTTTTTTTAGCCCCTTCACCCGGCCGGGTCGGATTAACCACCCGGCCGGGTCGGATTAACCACCCGGCCGTGTCAGCTAACCATATATTTTTCACAGAACCTTTACCCGGTCGTGTCAGCTCACCACACGGCCGTGTCATCTCTGCACTTTTCCCAGCCATTAATACTTACCGAAACGGAAATAACTCTCTCATTTTTTATCCGTTTTACCCGATTCTTTTTCCTACGCGCACGTAATTTAATTACGGATCCGTTTATCACTTCGGGTCACATCAAAAGTTGATTTATAAGCAAACGGGTTATAAACCCCTTTATACATTATTTGACCCGTCTAATACTACTAGTTTACTTTCATTATAAACAACTCCTTTGTTATACTAAAATAATACTTACCTCAATACTTCTCATTCATTACATGATTCTTGCATATTTTTCTACACATAAATATTAAATACTACGTACATACTAAGAAGTGAATTGGAATCACTTACATCATGCGTCCGAGTTTGTGCATAGCTTCTTTATTTACCCTTGATCCGTTAGCCTTCCATTCTTGAGTCCATGTCAATTGGGATTCCTATCATTTCAAGTCATTACGTCCATATCATAGTTAGTATGCATGTTCGTTCATATCACATCCATTCCTAGCTCTTAGCTACATAAACTTTCATTAGTCAAGCTTATCATGCATATGACATGAACCGA
The DNA here is from genome assembly GCA_030545235.1 of Helianthus tuberosus. NCBI lineage: Eukaryota > Viridiplantae > Streptophyta > Magnoliopsida > Asterales > Asteraceae > Helianthus > Helianthus tuberosus. Next base: position 100,829,718 of record CM060371.1, on the reverse strand, counting down.
CAACCACAATATTCAACATTCACTCACTCAAATTTATTATCATACGTACGTACACATAATTGTTCTAACACATATACATGATTCTTTAAAATCTCATAAACATATTCATAAGTCTAATCATGCCACTCGCATATTCGTTGACTTTTTAGAAAGTCAACGGTTATACCTACTTATTCACAAGATCAATTCTACACATAGTAACGCTTTAAACACACCTAAACAACTATAAACATTCACCCGAAGCAATATTTAGTGTTTAGTAAATTGGTGACTAGAAAATCATATGTTTTAAGTTCATAAAACACATTATTTTCATTGCTGCATTTTTCACGCAGCAGCTGTTCGGGGTCACTTCCCCCCTTTTTAATCACATAATCTGACTTCGACTTTCAAATAAGAAATGTAATATGCGAAACAAGCTTTTCAACGATATAAGGCTCGTTGTCAAACTCCTAATAACGAATGAGATACGGCCTTTACAAAATGACTATCTAGGGCTGTCAAAAGTGACGAATTTACTAACTTTTCATGCTGTTTTAACCCACTAAATCTCATAACCGGCCTCTTGTGACCAAATATGAAATGTAATATGCGAAACAAGCTTTTCAACGATATAAGGCTCGTTGTCTAACTCCTAATAACGAATGAGATACGGCCTTTACAAGATGACTATCTAGGGTTGTCAAAAGTGACGAATTTACTAACTTTTCATGCTGTTTTGACCCACTAAATCTCATAACCAGCCTCTTGTGACCAAATATGAAATGTAATATGCGAAACAAGCTTTTCAACGATATAAGGCTCGTTGTCTAACTCCTAATAACGAATGAGATACGGCCTTTACAAGATGACTATCTAGGGCTGTCAAAAGTGACGAATTTACTAACTTTTCAACACAAACTTGAATCAATTCAAGGTTCATGTAGGCATTTTATCAAACACTTGATGTGCATACAATATTTTAAGCACTATGTACATGTGCTTTATGCATAATCTACTCATTCACACCACACTTGATCAATTCAACCAATTTCACTTAGCTTCTTAGTCTACATCAAGAACATTTACCAAAACCCTAATACTCATACATTCATTCTTCAAGTTCTCATAAGTTTTAGCATCTAAGAACTGCTAGAATCTTATCATATGACTAACACAAGTGGGTTTTTACTTCAATCCTTTGCTATAATCAGATTTGAAGATAATTCGCATTCAACATAATGATATTAACCCTCATGCAAACTCAAACTCATACAATCTTCACGGATTAATCAAAACCCACTTAACAAAAAGCATCAAAACATGAAATTGAACTCACCATATGATCAATACACTTAGATTAAAGAGTATCCAGACCCATGCATTCGATTTTCCCCTTGATCTCCTTTTCAATTTGATGATTTTTGATTGTTAGGGTTTTTGGTTCTTCCCTTGGCCCTGCTCTCGATCGCACGCCCAGAACCCCCCAAAACACTGACTTATTTTTTTTTGTCAAGTGTTTTATTTAACACTTTATTCTTTTTACCCCTCAATCTTTTAAAACTTGTCATTTATTTCATTTCATATACTAACTTGTATATAAAACCAAGTTCACTAACTTAGTTACCTCAATATCACACCATGTAAAATAAATTATTCTTGAAATTTTAACATTTGTGTTTTTGGGGCGTTACAGGAATACACCGACGACACCTACAGAGATTCGATCATTTCTTGGTCTTGCTGGTTATTATCGTCGATTCATTTCTAATTTTTCAAAGATCGCGGTTCCACTCACTGCTTTGACTCAGAAAAATAAGCCTTTTGAGTGGGGACCTAAGCAAGAAGAAGCGTTCCAAACGCTGAAACGGAAACTCTGTGATGCTCCTGTTTTAACTCTACCTGGGGGAAACGATGATTTTGTTGTCTATTGTGACGCGTCGAATCTAGGACTTGGTTGCATTCTTATGCAACGAGGTAAGGTCATAGCTTATGCGTCTAGACAGCTGAAAATTCACGAGAAGAACTATACGACTCATGATCTTGAATTAGGAGCTTTGGTTTTCGCACTTAAAATCTGGAGACACTGCCTCTATGGAACGAAGTGTGTGGTTTTCACAGACCACAAAAGTCTCTAGCATATTCTCAATCAGAAGGAGCTGAACATGAGGCAACGACGTTGGGTTGAACTCTTAAACGATTATGATTGCGAGATCCGCTACCATCCTGGTAAGGCGAATGTCGTAGCCGATGCGCTTAGTCGAAAGGAACGTGTCAAGCTTCATTCTGTTCGAACCCTATCTGATATTCAATCTCGTGTCCTTCAAGCTCAACGATCTTGTGTGATAAAAGGCTTATTGAAATATGAGCTACCGCTTCAACTCAAACTTAAACTTGAAACGAAGGACGATGGGTTGCTATATTTCAAGGATCGTTTGTGGATTCCGAAACAAGACGATCTTCGCACCTTGGTAATGGAGGAATCTCACAAGTCTCGATATTCTATCCATCCTGGTGCTGATAAATGTACAAGGATCTTCGTACTCAGTTCTGGTGGCCTGGTATGAAGAAGGATGTTGCCTTGTATGTATCGAAATGCCTAACTTTTCTCAAAGTCAAGGCTGAACATCAACGACCTTCTGGTTTGCTTGTACAACCAGAGATACCGGTTTGGAAATGGGAGAACATTGCAATGGATCTCATCACTAAGTTACCACGTACATCTAAAGGTCACGATGCTATTTGGGTTGTTATTGATCGATTAACGAAATCAGCTCATTTTATTCCAATTCGCGAGGATCTATCTGCTGATAAACTTGCAAAGATTTATGTTGATGAGATTGTATCACGACATGGTGTTCCTTTGGATATCATTTCCGATGGTGATACTCGGTTTTCATCTCATTTTTGGAAGACCATGCAATCTGCTTTGGGAACCCAACTAAATCTAAGCACTGCTTATCATCCCCAAACAGATGGTCAATCTGAGAGGACGATTCGAACTTTGGAGGATATGCTTAGAGCATGCGTGATAGACTTTGGTGGTAATTGGGATTCTCATCTTCCACTGATCGAGTTCTCTTACAACAACAGTTATCATGCTAGTATCAATATGGCACCATTCGAAGCTCTCTACGGTCAAAAATGTCGTTCACCTGTCTGTTGGAATGAGATCGGTGAAGCTCAGCTTACTAGACCTGAGCTCATTCTGGAAACAACAGACAAAATCAAGAAAATCCGCGATAATCTTGTGACAGCTCGAAGCCGTCAAAAGAGTTATGCGGATATGCGACGCAAGCCCTTAGAATTTCAAGTCGGAGACCGTGTCCTACCAAAGGTGTCACCTTGGAAGGGAGTGGTGAGATTTGGAAAGAAAGGAAAACTTGCACCACGATATGTTGGACCATTTAAGATTGTTGAAAGAATTGGAAAGGTTTCCTATCGACTAGAGCTACCTCCAGAGCTTGGAAATATTCATCCGACTTTTCACGTGTCCAATTTGCGAAAGTGTTTAGCTGATGCTGATCTTCACATCCCTCTCGAAGAGATTCAAATCGATGAAACGATGCACTTTGCCGAGAAACCTGTGGAGATAGTGGACCGTACATTCAAACTATTGAAGAACAAACGGATTCGATTGGTCAAAGTTCGCTGGGAATCCAAACGTGGCCCCGAGTTTACTTGGGAACGTGAGGACCAAATGAAGACGAAATATACGCATTTGTTTTCACAAGTTTCCTCTAAGTAAAAAATTTCGGGACGAAATTTCCTAAAGTATGGGAGACTGTGACAACTGTGCTCTGTAATCGTTGTACAATGTAAAACAATGTTATTTATTAATAAAACAATGTGTTTTGGTGTTATTATGTGTATAATTGTGTTTGATGATTTTACAATTTGATTCGATTCCGATTTCAAGCTTTAAATCGCTTTCTGGAAGGTTATACGCAAACTGGTGCATAAACGCAATCAGTTTAACGCGACGTACACTCCGGAACTGTGACGTAATCCAAACATACCCTAAATATCATTTACATAACTTAGAAATAAGTTTCGGAGGATTCGGTATGGCGAAAACATGTTTATTTGAACTAAAGAACTAATTACGACAAAATTGCAAAACGAACGTTGGTGACTGCCCGGATAATATTTAAATCCCAAAAATATTCTGTTATGATTAAAATTTTATTTTTAATCAGGTTCATGTTGAAAAATAAATTAAAACGCTTAAAAACGTTATTTTTCAAGTTTAAGCGCGTACCGCGTGTTTCTGCGCAACACAGTGCTTCTACTGCAAAACGCAGACAACGCAGCCAATCTCGGCAATTGAAATTTATTTCAGTAATAATTTGGTGAGTTTATTTTTATAGAATAATAAAAATAATTTAGAACGCCATAAACCGGGATTTAAACGCTAGATAAAATACACGGTACCCAGTTAAACACCTGTTTTATCTAATTTACCATCAAAATTACACATGGACCCCCTCCCCCACCCATATTCACGGTTACAACATGTGTGGCCCCCACCATATATTTTCCAAGATTTGATTTTATTTCTTGAGAATCTTGCTAGATTGTTTTGGCCACTGGTTAATGCATGACATCCTCCAAATCTTACTTATATCTCCATATAATCTTATAAGATCTTCATATCTTCACACAACACTCAACGTCCTCACTCTCTCTCCCTCCTAAAACCGTACACCCCTCTCTCTCTCCATATTCATATCTTCAAACTTTGTTCTTGAGAATTCAACACCATTTCAAGCTAAATTCAACTTAGTGTGAAGATCCAAAGGTGTTTCCAATGTGCTTTCAAGTGATTTCAAGGTTCCTATCATCAAAATCTCATCCAACAACTTACTTGAATCTTGAAGGTATAACATTCATGTTTAAATCATACTCTTGATTCTTGGTTGTTCTTGATGATTGAAGTTTCTCTTGAATCTTGGAATTTTCACAAACTTGAAATCTAAAATGAAATGGGTATAGATACAAAATGAAAATGGTGATATACATATATGTGTGTATGACCATACATATATACATATGAGTGTATGAGCTTTGAGCTTGATTTCTTGTTAAGTACTTGTTTATGTTGTTGCTTGTTCTTGAATAATAGTTAAAATGCAAGTGGTTGATGATCTATGCATGATTTGATAAATGTTAAATTACATTAGCAAATGAACATGAATAAGTTGCATATTTGATGCATTTAAACTCATATGAAATGTTGGTGATATGATAGTATGCTTTAGACACTTGTACATGAGGATGCATGTTGATTTAGAGCTCAAGAAGTGATAAAAAAATGGTTGTATGAAAAAAAAATGATTTTGAACAGATTATAAGCACTAAAAATAACCTTATTTGGTATATTATAATGGCATGAAACTTTGACATAGGTTTGATAGCATTGCATGTTGTACATATAGCTTAAAAAGTGGTAAAATATGTGAAATTTGCATGATTTATGTGCTTTATTTAAGACATGCACTATCATGAGTATAACCACTATTTTATTCAGTAAATAACATGGGTTGTGTTAAAATTTCAAGTCGTTTCGATTTGGGATGGTTCGGGTAACGTTTGATGCAAAACTATGCGGTAAAACGGTTAAAAATCGGCTTTTCGGAGGATTTTTATAAAACTATTTTAGATCAGTAAGTAAACTGATATTTTTGATATAAAAATAAGTATTTTAACTTATATTAAGTTTACTTGGTGTTTGGTTGGTCATACGGGACTTCCGACGCCTAAAAATGTTACCGAATCGCTAAAATAAGTGTTTTTCGACATAACTAGAATGGGTTGTGCATGGGTAAATTTTATGTGTTACAATATGCTATGTGTTTTACAATATGTGTATGATGACATGATGATACTTGACAAAATTATGTGTTTTACGCTTGAGCATATATATATACAAATACACCAAAATAATAAAAAATAATAACTTTTCGAGAAATCTCAAAGTTATGTGAAAATTTTAAGTATCGGAGAAACTTCGGTATTTTTGTGAGTTTTTGATTATTAAATCATTCTTATTTAATTTAGGACGAATAAATTGAGGGATTGTGTTAACATATAAAAAACGCACCCAAAGGTGAGTACATAGATCCCCTCTTTTTACTGATTTCGATTGTTTTGGGGTGATTCATATGTATCAAAACGATTTCAATATTCTAACGATGGTTTCAAAACGATTGAGATGGTTTATACAAAACTAATAATGATTTCGATAATGTGAACGAACTTGTTGGTGGTAGTTACATAACGAATGACATTCATTAGCATTGATCAAGCCGACCAGTATTAGGTTATGGTACCATAGGATCTGATAAATCCCGTTATCAGACTGCACCCATGGTTATGTGTGGGTTAGGTGGGTAAAGACTGAATCTGATGATTGTTAACTTACCCTTTGGTGGTTTGTTAATACGAGTTGAACGATGAACAAGTCACAAAGGTTTGAATGTTATTAGCGAGACGACCAAAAGTAGTTTTCACAATTAAAACGAGAACGATTTGTACGAGAACGATTTTGAACGATTGAACGATTATGAACGATTTAAACAAGTGAACGATGATCTATAACGAGAACGAGTTAAACGATGTTACACAACGAGGTTTACTAAACAATATAAACCATACGAGTTTTATTACGAGGACGAATTACGATTTGGTTTACGAAAACAAATGTTTTGGGTTAAGATTCGTGGCATCAAGGTTTATAAATTATAACCAATCTGTTTTGACTTGGTTATTCATTTTACAATACAAACATTTTACAAAACAAGGTTTTCTACTATCAAACAACGAAGTTGTACGAGTTATTTCAACATGTAAACGAGCCATGAATCTGACACTCACACAAAAACTATGTGCTCGCCAGCATTTCTTTGCTAACTTTGTTTTTACATATGTTTCAGGTGATGTTGCTTAATGTTGATTGCGAATAGGATGCATGCTCACTTAGGACTGGACGAGGCCTTAGTGATTTAATAACGATGATAGACTATGTTTGACTTGCTTGTTTAACTTTAAGACAATGTTTAATATTCAATAAAACGAAACTCTTTGTATCCATGGTTTGAAACAATAATTCTGTTACAACACTCCCCGACGTTTCCGCCACGATTTGTTGTTTTACGTGGTCGGGGTGTGACATTATTCATAACTAGTTTAAAACACCTGTGTTGCGTGGTAGGGGTGTAAAACCGTGCTACCAGTGTTGGGTCAAGGGGGCATAAAACTGTGCTAACCGAACGACGACCAAAACCGGCGACGGCCGGTGGTGATGGTGCCAGTGACAAAATCTGCGTTCGTTTTATGTAAAAAAGTTTTTGTAAAAAAAAAAGTTAAAACCGTAAACTTTTTAACGTAAAACGTAAACTTTTTAACGTAAAACGTAAACTTTTTAACCTAAAACGTACACTTTTTAACGTAAAACGTAAAACTTTTTTTATGTAAATTGTAAACGTAAAAAACGTCGCGTAAAAAAACGACGCGTTAAAAAAACGACACGTGAAAGAGCCGGGCGTAAAAATGGCGCGTTAAAAAACGACGCGTGAAAAAGTCGGGCGTAAAAATGTAAAACGTAAAAAGTTTAACGTAAAACGTAAAAAGTTTAACGTAAAACGTAAAAAGTTTAAAAAGTTTAACGTAAAACATAAAATGTAAACTATTTAACGTAAAACGTAAACTTTTATGTAAAACGTAAACTTTTTCTACGAAAATTGTAAAACGTAAAAAATCGTGTGATAAAACGGCGCCTAAACAATGGGCGTGAATACGGGGTATAAAAAACGCCACGAAAAAACGGGACGTAAAAAACGTCGCGTTAAAACGGGACGTAAAAAACGACGCGTTAAAAAGTGACGCTTGAAAAAGCCGAGCGTAAAAAACGACGTGCAAAAACGACGCGTTAAAAAACGATGCGTGAAAAAGCCGGGCGTAAAAACGGCGTGCAAAAACCGGCGTGCAAAAAAAATCGTTTCGTTAAAAAAATTGAATTTAAAAATGCTTTTAATAAAAAAAAATTGTTTAAAAAATAAAAAGTAATATAATAAAACAAAAAAGTAATAAAAAAATAATAAAGACTAAAAGACGAAAAATAGTAATTTTACTAAACTAACGTTTTGGATTAAAATATTAAAAAACAAAATAAGACAAAATGTATTTAATATTAATTTTAGTTACTTTAATCTCATCAATCCATATTGTTGATCTAGTGGCTAAAAACTGGTTCTCTCGGTTCTTACAACTGGAGGTGGTTTTCATTTTAGCGCTACCCTATATATATATAAGGTAAGGTTCATGCGAGAACCACCCTTATTGCGAGAATCGCGAGAACTAATATGAACGCAAAATAAAATCAAAAAAAAAAAAATCAAAAACCACTCAAAATTTTTTTTTTAATATATTTTTTTAAAAAAATCGCTATATTTAGTTAGCAAAAAAAAAAACTTTTTTTTTCGAGTAACAGTTATCCATGCACATGTGCAAATGTAACATTACTTCGACAAATTACGTAATACGTTATCAGTAATAGACAATTGCACTTTAATTTACAATACCATCAGTAATACACTACTTTTTACATTACCAATATTCAAAATGCACATGTGCATCATTATGTATAACCATGATATAACGTGTTTTGGTACAAAAAGTTTGAGATTTTGAATGGAGAAGTAGGTCTATATACATGTTTTTTGGTTAGTTATATATCTAGTGGTTGATGGTTTGGTTATAGTTGTTAAATTATGATGTAATATGTTGATTGAATGGTATAAATGGTGTTGATATACATGTAATAAAATGAAAATATTGGTAATGGTATAGTATTATGGATGGTAGGAGGTAATGGTATTGTATTATGGATGGTAGAAGGTAATGGTAGTGTATTATGGATGGTATGATAGATGAAATGGAAAGTGTATTCAAAATAGTGTACCAAAACACCTTATTTCATGTTGATACATATAGATGCACATGTGCATTTCTAATATTTGTAATGTAAAAAGTAGTGTATTAAATATGGTAGTGTAAATGAAAGTGCAATTGTATAATATTTGTAATGAATTACGGAATTTGTCAAAGAAATGACAAAAATGCACATGTGCATGTTTGTGTATTATGGATGGAATGATAGATGAAAGAGAAAGTAGTGTACCTACACACCTTATTTCATGTTGATACATATAGATGCACATGTGCATTTTTAATATTGTTAACGTAAAAAGTAGTGTATTACACGTGGTAGTGTAAATGAAAGTGCAATTGTCTAATATTTGTAATGAAATACGGAATTTGTCAATGAAATGATACAAATGCACATATGCATGGATAACTGTTACTCGATTTTTTTTTTGGAATTTTTTTTATTTTTTTATAAACAAAATATAGCGAATTTTCCAAAAAAAATAGTAAAAAAAAAATTGGGTGTTTTTTAGATTTTTTTTAGGTATTACTGTTTGTGTTCACACTTGTTCTCGCAATAAAGAATGGTTCCTAACGAATCCTTCTCCTATATATATATATATATGGCCAGGTTCATTTCAGAACCATAAATATTTACAGAACTTCTAATAAACAATCTTTTTATTTATATATTTTTATGTTTAGGATAATTTTATCATTTATTATGTGTATTTTTACGATTACATACATGTTAAGGGTAATTTTATCATTCTTTATATGTAATTTTATAATTACACATATGTAAACTAGTTTTTTTACATATATGTAATTAGTTATGACACATATGTATAATTTTGGCAATTAAATATATGTAAACTACTTTTAACATGTATGTAACAAAGAAATACATATAATAGATGATAAAAAGATCCTAAATACAAAAACTTATATATAAAATGATTTTTTATTAGGAGTTCTGAAAGTTCTGTAGTTATTTAGAGTTTTGAAATGAACTCAACCCTATATATTGTAATGCAATTGGGAATGACATTTTAAAATATCCAAAAGTTAATATTTTTTTTGAAATTTAATACATAAGGTTTAACCTTAAAGTAAGTATAAATTAGTCTATCAAACATTAATTACATTTTAATCCTTCATCTTTTACCAAACTTTAACTAATTAGTTAGTAGTTAAAATATATCTACCTTATAGAAAACTAACTACCCAACAATTTTTAAGCGATCATAATTTTTTTCTATGTTTTTCTAAAAAATAACAACATAAAACAAGCATCATATCTTTTTTAACTTGAGTATAGTATTATTATATTTTTAAATTTAAAAATGATATATTACATGACTAACAGTGTTCTCGGGTGAGAAACAATTGAATCATTAACCGAAGCTTAACCGAATACAAACAGAACTAAACCGAAATCAACGAAAAACTAAATTAACCGAAAACCGATTATTGGTTTTTTGGTACCGTCGTTTAGCCAATAACCAAAATTAACTGAACCTTTCATAAGTTCATATATTTCTAACTTTTATTCTTCCAGCTCATGCATTTCAGATTTTATACCTCAATTTCATGTATTTATATATCCATTTCATGTATTTACACCTCAACTTCATGTATTTCTAAGCAAAAAGTTTTAGACCAAGTTTGGTTTAGGCCATTAACCGAAATAAAACGAACCAAACCAAACACCGTCAATCTAACTGAATAAACCAAATTGTTTAACCGAAAAGCGATTGCTTAATAAAGAAACTAACCGATGACTTCGATGAGGATAATAACCGAACTGACTAAACCATACATACCCTAACAGTGTCTGTGTTCCCTGTTGCATTACGCGGGCACCCTTCTAGTATAATTATATATAGGGTAAATTACACTTTTCGTCCTTAATGTTTGTATCTTTTTGCAATAGATGTCCTTTAACTTCAATAACTACAATTATAATCCTTTTTTTTTGTAAAATCAATTACACTCTACGTCCTTTAGCCCTAACTGGGTTAAAAATTTTAGTTAAATATGGCATATGACTTGCATATGAGCCTAGTCTAGTAATTTTACTAGTATAAAGGATGAAAAATGTAATTTACCCTTAAACAAATAAACAACCTCTAATCTTTTTATCTCAATCTTAGTTCTCTCTCCCCCCTCTCTCAATCTCTCTATCTCTCTAACCAACCACCACCACCACCATTTCCTAAACATAGAAAATCAACCAAAGCATCAAATATCCTAAATGTTTAAAACCTAGACTTAGATTTTTATTTCCCCAAAAAATAAATACTCCCACCACTCAAAAAATCATAATTCTTAAGGCTGTGCGGTATGGTAGAGGCCCATCCTTGGAGGATGATCCACCACGTAAGTGTCACGTAGGATGAGTGTGAGGGTGTGGCAAAGGGGATGAAACTAAGGAAATGGGGGATAGGCTTAAAATATATATATATATATATATATATATCTATATAGAGAAAGTATAATGTACAAAACGCCTTAACGTACATTAACGTACGCGACCAAATAGAACGTGCGTAATTATGATCCCATGCGTGATTATCTCCAATTTTTGATCAACTGAACGTGCGTAATTATGATCCATGCGTGATTATCTTCAAAAAATTGATCCCATGCGTGATTGACTGCTCCCATGCGTGATTAACTGATCCATGCGTGATTATTGCCCTGATCTGATGGTTGGGTGGTTGGGACTGTCGCGTACGTGAAGTACGATAAGGCGTTTTGTATGTTAACCCCTATATATATATATATATAAAAGTTATATGTATATGTGTGTAAGGATGGTTTTGTCTTGTAGTGCCCGTCTCCAACGTCGGAAGGGCGACGTTCAGGACGACGCCCGGGGGGGGGGGTGGTGTTTAGGTCGAGACGGGCCAGGCCGAGGTGTGGCCCACACCGCATAACCTAATAGACAAGCTACTCAATTTAATAAAACAAGAGATTTCTTGGTGAATTTTTCAACCCATCAAGATAGAACCTGGGTGCATATTTTTGAGGTCAAGTTGTCGTGTAAACTACTGAAACTATAAAACAAAAGAAAAAAATAAAATTAATTTTCTCAGGCCCAAGGAAGGGAACCGGTAAATGGTGAATCCCTGCACTATCTAAATTAATTTTATATGCCTGCCATTTTCATGCTCCTTCTCTTAGTGATATAGAAGGTGGGGTGCCCAAATAGAAAAACCGAAACTCAGGGAACCGAGTTACAGACTGGTGCAGATTCATAAATCGTTTTTTCTTTAAACATCCAACTTATAAACATCCAGATCCCTCTTCCAACTTAAAAACACCCAGATCTAGGTTTGAAGATGATGATCTTGAAGATTTATGAAAATTATTGAAGATTATGACGATCTGGTTTGAAGATTATGAAGATCTAGGTTTGAAGATGGCTTTGAGGTGAAATTACCGAAATACCCCTGCTGGTACAGTCAAATAAACGTTGACTTGACAGAGTTGAGTGCCAGAGGGTAAGATTGCAGTGTTTCGCATTTGTTGGGGGGTTAAACAACAAAAATTTCGTGGTAGAGGGTAAGAGTGCCAATGAGCTATATCTCCAGGGGTAAAATTGCAGTTTACTCAATATTTTAAATATACTAGTAAAATTACTAACCGATCCTCAGGTGCAAGATACATACTATACTTAACTGGAAATGTTAATCTAAATAGTGTTAAAGGACGTAGAGCGTAACGAGTTTTACAAATAAAAGATCGTGAATGTAATTATTGAAGTTAAAAAGCATCCATTCTAAAAAGATACAAACATAAATGACGAAAAATGTAATATAATACATTTTACTTTACCGGATATAGATTAGCTTTGTCTTTTTCTGATATTTCATTTTTTCTAAATTTTCAGTAACATTTTCACTTTCATTTAACAATATACTAGGTTATAACCCCGTGTATTACACGGGGTTGAATAAATAAATTTTATATACTAAATAACAAAACAATATATCTTTAAAACCTCATTTATTGTACGAGTTGAATAAATATAATTTTATATATTAAATACAGTTAATTACATAGTTAGTCCTTGTGATTTGCACAAAGTAACATACTTAGTTACTAATAGTTTAAAATCACATTCTAGAGTATTAACTTTTCATTTTGTAACGATTGGAGGTATTAACGTTATTTCTAGGTTTAAAATCACATTCTATTAGTACCTAATTATGTTATTTTGTGCAAACCACATGGACTAACTATATTAATACCCTAGAAGTTAATGCCTCCAAACGTTACAAAATGAAAAGTTAATACCCTAGAAGGTGATTTTATACTATTATTACATGAGTATGTTATTTTGTGCAAACCACAAGGACTAACTATGTTCTATTAAATAATAAAAAGTTATTTCTATAAGAACAATATTGTACGGGTTGAATAAATGTAATTTTATATACCAAATAAAAAAAGTTATATCTTTAAAACCAAGTGTATTACACGGGTTGAATAAATGTAATATTGTTTACCAAATAATAAAATAATACGTCTTTAAAAAGCCTCATTTATTACACGGGTTGAATAAATGTAATTTTATATACCAAACAATAAAAAAATTTCATCTTTAAAAAAATGCGCATTACACGGTTTGAATAAATGTAATTTTCTGTACTAAATAATAAAAATATATATACTTAAAAAACTTCGTGTATTGTACGAATTGAATAAATCTAATTTAATATATCAAATAATAAAAAGTTATATCTTAAAAAACCTCATGTGTTACATGGGTCGAGTAAATCTAATTTTGTATAGTGAAAATAAAAAAAAATTTAACATATTAATACAAAGTTTGTTTTTCGTGATAAAAATAGATTATTCTGTTGTTGCAAAATTTGTTAACGAAGTCTCAATAAATTTAACCCTTTATTTAAAACCCCGTAAATGTATAAATGATAAATAATATTAGTTAATTTTATTTTAAGTTCCGTAAATTTATTTGATACCAAACTAAACAAAACGTTCAAATATAATTAATTCAAATAAATAATATTATAAATGAGAAGGAGATTAAACTAAATAATAATTATCTATAATATATTAAACTAATAATATTTAGTAGAAGAGTTATCTATAATATAAGATATTAAATTAAATAATATTTAGTAGGAGGGTTATACATAATTATTTAGAAGAGATTAAATTAAAATAATAATATATCTACTATAATAAAAAAAAGAAACTTGTTTTGGAACAGGTGGGGCTACTACTACCCAAAGAGTGATTACGAGAACCATGTTATGTAAGCGGGTCATGCGGTGATCCATGACCCATATCTCATTCAAAACTTTATTCATTAATCGTATTATTATTATCCAAAGCCCTGATCTTCTCCACCAATCTTCTCCACCATCGTCTCCCACATCACCAACACACACTCTGTTTCCCTCTCCCAAACACAAACGTTTCTGAAGATCTTCAGGTGACCCATCCGATCCATTATCCATTTTTTGGTTTCTAGCCCTGATGGAGACGCTGAATGCTGAAAGCTGAAGAAACTGATTATCCTCCAGTGCAATCGCCCCATCTTTCGCTGCTTCAGTCTCAAATCGCAACATATGCTGCTCAAGTATGTCACATATTCGCTGTTTCAGTCTCAGTTTTCTTAAGATGTGATGAAAAACTTTATGCTAGGGTTTGAATAAATTTGGCATTGAACTTTGCTTTTTCTGCTATAAGAGATTAAATATTAATCTAAATTGTGGTAATTTTTAAAATTATGAGTGGCTGGTTGGTGTCTTTGTTGTGCGTAGTAATCAAACTAGAGAACTACTAAAAGTATCTATTTTACTTTTTGGATTTGGAATTAATCAGGATTGGAAGTGGGCTGAAATTTAGCATTAATGTTTATTCTTCTTTTTCATATGTTATATACAGCAAGTTATCAATCCAAGAGATTGGTGAACAAATGTGCTTTGTGGTTTTGCACCTTTTCAAATCATATTCTCACGATAGAAAAGCTTTATTGATTATCTATGTATCATCATCGGATGAATGGAAAATCATGAATGGTAGATTATGAAGTAGTGGATATTAACCATTTGATACTCACTTTATATTTCACCGATTCAAGCAAAACTGAATTAGGTGATATATAATCTAATCAGATGCCGAGAAATGTCGATCAGAAATCGTGTTCTTCCTATGAAGAAGTTGCGTTCTTCCGATGAAGATAGTGCGACGATACAGAGTGAAAGACGGTGACGCATTCTTTCCTCAGTTCAACTCCATTCGACACTCGATTTCCAGTGAGTTTAATTCCCATTGAAGTTTTTGTTTAATTTACATTCATGATTTGGACATTATTATTAAATTGACGGGTATGTGCGTGTGATTAGGTGTTTTCACCATTGTTTAAATTGAAAACTTGCTACAAGCATCCTTTGTTCATCTTACAGGTTATTTTATTAAAGTGCCTTTTGTTGGTTCCTTACTTTTGGGCAATAATGAAGTCACTCATTTTCTCCTACATATTTTTGCTACAGGAATACTGAATATCTTTCGACCTCTTGAATTATTACTTTATCAGGATAAGAACAATGGATGCAATTCAACAATTGTGATAGCTCAATCTCATGCTGATGCAATTGGAGGTCTCACTATTAAACTTATGTTATTAGGTTTCGGTACGTGTATATGATTATTTTTTTTTTGTTTTTCGCCTCTTAGCATTTAGTTGAACTGAACTGTTGCATTGGTTGATGTTTTAATGTAATGCAGGTGACATCGGCTTTGGGAATAGTTATCATTCCTCTAAAAATGTGCAATCGGGTTAGTTTGATTCTGGCTTGCTTTTTTGCCATTGATCACCAATCACCACTTAATATTCCAGTTGAGTTTGATTGGAGGTCTGGTGTAGCTGCTAAAGATTGGTCAAATGTTGCCAAGAAAGGTTCAGCATATCTGAGATTATCGATCCGTTTTTGTTATGGTATATGATGTTATGCATGCAAATCTATTATATTAGTTCTTTACTTTTTATTTCAACATGAAGATGTCCTATTACGCAAATGAGCTTAGGTTCTAATTATTGTGTTGCCGGCAGTGGCGGACCCAGGATTTTTTTCCTGGGGGTGCGGAAATTTTTTAAAGATTTTAGACCCCTAGCTATATAAAAAAATCGGTTCATAGCGGGTCGGGTCATGTAAAACAAGTAAAAACAAACAAAAAAACATCAAAGTTCAAACCATCCCTACTTTTATTTCTCTTGATCATTCAATAAAAGAACAAAAAAACTTATCTATAATATACCTTTGTCTTTAATTAGAATAATCCGGCGAAAAAAAAGTGGTTCAACCCCTTTCCTCTTGAGAAATCGCGGCATAACTTTCCTACTCATTGTTCATTCCTAATCCTATCACACACAAAATAAAAATAAACAAGGATCTTCAAGTGTTCAACCATAGCCCATGTTCCGTAATTTTCAATTTAAAATTTTGAATTTCAAGCCCTAGTAATTATTATTTGCCAACCAACAATCATATAATTAACAAACATGTTTGCCAAGTGAGGCAGAGGGAGGGCGAGAGTCGCTGGCAAGTGGCAGCAATTTGGGTTTTTTTTAATTACGTGGACTGATTTGTTTAACAAAACTAGTAGTTGGGTTGGGCTTGAATGGGTATTAAGTTATTGGGCTTGATGGATTGAATTTAAGTTTTATTTAAGGGGTTAGTAGGCTAACTTGTTTACATAATTTGATCGGGTTTCAATCCCTCAAATTTTTTTACATAAATTCCTAACATTTTTTTTCTAAGGGGTGCGGTTGGAATTTTTTAAGGGGTGCGGACGAAAATTTCCAAGGGGTGCGGTCTGGATTTTTCGAGAAAAATACCACTAAAATATTTTTTTTCAAGGGGTGCGGCCGCCCACTCACCCCATAACTTGGGTCCGCCCCTGGTTGCCGGTACTTCAGAAAGCTCTATTTTGAAAAAAATAATATAAAATCAAAGTTTTTCTTTAATGTTTTACCTTTTTCTTATCCCCACAGAATGAGCATCGTAACACAGATGCCTGGACATTAATAATGGATCAAAGTTTGTGAATGTGTAGGAGTTTTAAAATATGCCATGCCAGGTTAGGTTGACATGCAACTTTCTTTTTACTGTTTTCTAGATTGGAAGTTTGAAATTAAACTTATTGAAAACATTAACCATATAGGTAGAAAAATCCATAACAATCGTTTATGTTATTCACAATATTTTAATCACCCCCTCCGTTCCTAATCTAATGCAAGTTTGAATAGACAATTTACTATAATAAGTTGAGTGAGTTGATTATTTATTAAATTTGAATTATTTTATCATTGATTCCGATGGGTTAAATGTAAATTGAGAAACTTCAACCTGATTGCACACGTATCCACACCGTTGAAACTTACAAACCTCCATAGGAAACATTTACTTTTTTCACAACACCAAATCTCCACAAACCCCCACCTATATTTACAATCATTTTGTATTTCTTTACCCATCGTGTGTATTTTTAAGTTTATTATTATTTAATACTACATAAATTTTAATTTTTTTTATTAAATCTGAATAAATTTAAAGTATTTTTATTTGTTAAACCGCGTGTATACGCGGGCTTTAACCTAGTTATCTATAAGCAGATGGCGTAATGTGATGACAAGTGTCCCTAAAGTGGTTTCTTTTATTATATAGTATATAAATAGATACTTATTATCGTTACTTAAAGAAATATAAAAAAAGGAACATTTTACCGATTAGAAGTTACATGATATCTATTTATGAATAGAGATATAACTTTTATTACGAATGAGCATAACAAAACATGTATGATCAAAATATTCCATGCATGTTGATGTGGTTTCAAACATGTCGATAGTTCACACGATTGCAATTAATACGTATTTCACCCTTATCTTGAGACTTAGCATCAAGAATATTTCCAAGCTTCACCATGGAAACACTAAATTGGTTGAAGAATAGTGAAGATTCGTTAAACAACGCGTTCACAAAAGGTTTAGTCCTTAAATCAGAATAGAGGGACTGGTCCGTAGACAAGAGCCCCATCTTCTTCTTAAGATTACGGAAATACTGTATATCGAATGCTTTCGGGGTTGTGGCATCAAGAAACACATTTCCTGACGTTGATCGACACTTTTTCCTCAAGTAGTTCAAGTATACAGGATTGATAGATGGATCGGGTTTCTTTGTTCCTTTGTAGTTGTACAGCCGATGTTGCACTGACTCACATGTACTCCTTCCTATAGTGTGCGCACCTACAAACAAAAGTATCCTATGTTGTTGGCATTTAAGAAATAGATTTATCATAAAAGATAAACGCTAAACCTATGTATTACCTGAGAGGACAACCAAGTCAAGAACATTCAAACCCTTGGACTCAAAGAGCTCAATAAGTTTGGTAACACTTTCACGACCCATGGGGACGTTTGTGGCTTCCTTCGCGAAGGAAATACGTCCATCTTTCCTTCCAAATGGTATCAACCAAAAGGGTCCACCAGCTAAAACTGTGGCATCTCTAGCAACAGTCGTCAAGATGTCAGCACACGAGACTGTTCTAGGGCATTTCTTCTCAAGCTCCGCCTTGATATCATCGATCACTTGGAACCCTCTTAACGACTTGCTTACATTCGCGGACCTTTCACTTCCACTATGGTTTAAAAGTATTGAAGCATCACATCCCTACAAAACCAAAGTAACACAAATATATACATACCAACAAGAAGCCCAAAAAAATTAACTAACTATAAGTGATTAAAGGATCGTTTACCCTAACGACACAATCGTGAAAATGTAATCGGATAAGACTAGGCGCGAGAGAGGGGTCCTTTTTAACCCATTCCATGACTTTCCTAAAGATGATCCCTTCAACATCGTGACAACTTTTATGATATAAAGAGTTCGAAAGACCTTCCTCGAAGGATGTAGCATCATCTAACAGGCTTGGTAAAGTGAGAGAAGTTAGTAACGACCTATCGTTTGAGGCCGAAACCGACATGAAAAACAAGATCGACAAGAGTGAGATGATAGCGATGGTCATGCTAGCACAATTCTTCATGGTTACTCTCTAAAATGCGATGGATCATAAAGGGATTTGTGTTATATATACAAACACATACATTTATATATATTTATAAATATGTATGTATGTATGTATAATTGTTCGTGAAGCGCATCATTTCTATCTTCTCATCAACGTGCCAGCATGAAACTCTTTGATATAACCCTTCTTTCAAAGTTGCAAGCTAAGTATCACTTCTCCACGTTGACCGAATGATAACAATATTTCCTTTTTAATAATGTAAGAGTTAACAAATTTTTTCACAAAATTTTAATAATGTAAACATTGCTCTTCTCACAAAATGGTGGGGAAGTTTACAAATGAACCGAATGCTCTACGGAAAAAAGTTATTACAGCTTTACGCATGACCGAGCGTTCTTGGTCTTTCCTTCCTTGCAAGAAAAATTTGACGAGTACTTGGAAAGAGTGGCGGGTTCAAAACTTTTTTTTATGAGAAAATTACCAAAATAGCCAAGAAAAAGTTTAACTTACCAAAATAGCCACCTCATGAGTCTTTGGAGAGGGGCATCACGGATTCAAATGCGCGGGATGCCTCATTCAAGACCCCTTATGCGTCTTTAAATATGGAAGTGACATGTGTCTCAATGATTAGGTAGACTCCTCCAATGCCTCAGGCAGACTCATCCAATGCCTCAGCAAACTCATCCAATGCCTTCATCCAATGCCTCAGCAGACTCTTCCAATGCCTCAGGCAGACTCTTCCAAATATTTTAAGAAAATACTTTAAAATATTTTAAAAAAATACTAAAAATATTTTTTTAAATATATATTTTTTAATTTAAAAAAAATATTTTTTAAATTTATATACGTAAAGTATTTTAAATTTATATACGTATAGTATTTTTTTAAGTATTTTAAAGATATCTTTACGTATATAAATTTAAAATATTTTTTTAATTTTAAAAAAATAATTGAAAAAATTAATTTAAATATTTTATTAAAGTATTTTTTTTAATTTTTTTTATGTAATTTCTTAAAATTAGCCAAGGTATCTTTACGTATATAAATTTAAAAAAGTAATTTTTTTTAAATTTAAAAAAAAAAAAAATTAGTATTTTTTTAAATATTTTAAAGTATTTTCTTAAAGTATTGGAGAAGTCTGTCTGAGGCATTGGATGAGTCTGCTGAGACATTGGATGAAGGCATTGGATGAGTCTGCCTGAGGCATTGAAGGAGTCTACCTAATCATTGAGACACGTGTCACTTCCATATTTAAAGATGCATGAGGGGTCTTGAAAGAGACATCCCGCTCATTTGAATCGGTGATGCCCCTCTCCAAAGACTCATGAGATGGCTATTTTGGTAAGTCAAACTTTTTCTTGGCTATTTTGGTAAATAGCTCTTTTTCTATTGGGTTCACTTTTTTAGATGTTCTAATTTCATATGACTAAACATAAAAAATTTCCAGGTCGATTCTACAATTCGGGTTGGGTAAGGTCCATCACATAATAAAAATACGATACAATAACAAAAAAAACATCGTCATTAGAAATTTAAAAACATATAATATAAAATACGATGGTCTTTACGAATACAAAAAACTACATACAGTTTTTCTCTACGAGTTTTCATAACTATATACAAATTAACATCACTAATCATAATTTCAAGTAGATTAAAACACAAAGGTTAAAAATTAACATCCCTAAATGGCAAAATTCTAAGTTTCAACACAACAAGTTAAAAATTAACATAAAAAATTCTAAGTATCAACACATTAAAACACAACACACTATTTATTAACATCACTAATATTTATTAAATTTATACTTTTAATATTTAATTATTTACCATGCTTTATAAAGTACTATCGTTTTAAATCAAAAAATATTTATTGAAATATAGTTATCTATATTTTAACCAGACATCAAGCTAAAGTGTTTTTACTTATTTTCTATATAAATGGGATATGGTGACACTATTTTCCTAGCTAAAATCCATTTGACGTGGCTCTATGTCTGACAAATAAAATCTTCTAGTTCTATGTGGCACTTGAGAATTGTAGTTACAAAAAAATAAAATAAAAAAAGAACCTTAAAAATGACTGAAACGAAATTCGAATTCGGGACGTGAAGCATAGAAATGGCGAGTTTTACCACTCGAACAATAGGCAATTTTTGTTATGGGTTCACTCATAATTTATTAATGGGTTCCTACTGTATTTTCTATATAGGTTTACGCTAAAAATTACAAACCGACTGGGTTCCTAGAAACCCGTAATTTTAACATAGATCCGCCCCTGCTTGGAAAAATATAGTTCATATAGATTCTTTGCTAGAAAATTCTAATATTATGGTGGGTGATCTTATAAAAGGAGAAGTGGGGTGGAGTGATTAAATTGGTTTTTGGATAGATCCTTGGCGACTAATCAGTCTTTTAGGGTTCTTTTCCCGAATTTGTTTCGCATTGAACAAAATAAAAAAGTTTTGTTACCGGATATTTTGAATCTTGTAGAGAATTATGAACTGATGGAGTGTTAATTTGATCAATAGAGTAATCTTGATAAATGAAGCGGACCGTTGGATATGGGTACCAGATCCGACTGAAGGCTTCTCGGTTGCCTCCATGAAAAAGAAATTGTCAGTTTCAGTTGTTACACTATCACCATTCGTGGTTCAATGGAACAACTGGGTTCCTAAAAAGATTAATATCTTTATGTGGAGAGCAGAGAAAAATAGGGGTGTTCAGAAAAAACCGTAACCAAATAAAAACCGTAAACCGAACCGTAACCGTAACCAAATAAACCGATCCGAATAACGAATTCGGTTTTTGGTTTGGTTTCTAACCGAAACCGAATTGTGAATATGGTTTTCGGTTCGGTTTATGGATCCACATTTTATTTTATTTGGTTTATTCGGTTTATTTGGATAACCGAATAAACCATTTAACTTAATTAATTATTAAATAAAAATAATAATATTTTGATAAATCATATACAATTTATTAGCCCAAAATAATTATTTTTTTAAGTAGCCCAAAATACCAAATGTAAATCTAAAAGCCCAACTCAACATTTCTAAAATAATTGAATTTTAGACCTATAGAAACTAGGTTTTAGGATTTCTACATTTTTTTTTGGAGAAAGACTCATGTTTGAAAATTATTTATATTTTGTGTGACTTATTAACTATTTATAGTTTTCTATGATCTATGTTTTGAAGCTTTAACTTTGTGGGTGTGTCTACGATTACTTTATGTATGTGTTTGTTTTATGTCACAATGAAACTTTCTTGTATTTATATATTGTTAGGTGTAAATTAGTTACGATGTTCGAAAGTTGGAACACAAACATAAACATAAATATAAATTAGGAAAAAAAGTAGTTAGTACAATTTGGTTAGATTTGGTTTATTTGGTTTCTAACCGAAACCAAACCGAATTGAATTTGGTTTGGTTTGGATCGGTTTGCATATTTCTTATTTGGTTTGGTTTGGTTTTTGGTTTGGGGTACAAAATTTTGAAGACCGAATAAACCAAATAAACCGAACCGATGAACACCCCTAGAGAAAAAGCGGATTCCGATTGTAGATGCTTTGATTAAAAGACATGTTCTTGTGGAGAATGGTTTATGCAGTTTATGTGGTGAAAGTGGGGAAATAGTAGATCATTTATTGACGTCGTGTCATATTTGCTTCTCGGGTTTGGCAACGTGTGAGTACTTCGTGTCGCATTCCACCGATATATGCTTTTCAAGTTCGTCAAATTTTATTAAAATGGTTATATTAAATTTAGTTAAGAGAAGGTTATCTTGAGAATTCTAAATATTACGAAAATCATGAGAATAGATGAAAAAACCAATGAAAATCTATTTTTTTAATACAAAACTCAATATAAGTAAAATACAACATTAAAAAAAGAATTTACTCTTTAAATAATTTATCTCTCCTTTCAAAATTGACTGGGTAACAAAGTTATGATTTTGTTTGATCAAGAAAATAATTGTTACAATCTAACTTCGTTACCCTCTCCCAGATCCAACCACAAACACACAAACCCCCTCCATCTCCTCCGCCAGTGGCATCTGCGACCACCACCAAGGCCCCTTATTCTTCGTTTCCATTTCGTGTTCTCACCGCCGCCACGATATACTTAAATCTGGTCTCTCTTCTCGAACAGACACCTCGATTTTGTGTTGCTCTTCGGTGTCGGATGTGGTGCTATCCCCTTCTGGTGTGGGAGTTTGCCGCAGATTGATAGAGAGTAGAGAGAGGCTATTTATTTATTTTATATAATATAATATAATTCATTTTGTTTTAACTATTTAATATTTAATGGATTTTTTAAATATTTAGGTAAAATAACCGATTTGCCCTCCACTTAACAATTAAAATTAGCTGGGTTAGGGTCAAAGGGCAAACCGTGCGAGATTTTGAAACGTTAAGGACAAATCTCGTCAAATTTAAAGGTAAAGGACACTGCCTGGAATTTGATACAAACATAAAGGACAAAATTTGTAATTTACACATAAATTTATATATGTATAAATGGCAAACTTACACATATGTATTCGAATATATATAGATTTAAACGTGTGAATTTAATTTCTAATATTGTATTCGAATAATAATGATAAGTGTAAAAAAATATTTTGAATTTGAATTGTTTTTTACCAAGGTCTCGCAGATTTTTCATTCGTTCTCACGGTTCTCACAATATTTAACGTTCTAATTTAAACTCTCCTCGTTTAGTTAATTACCTATATATTTAAACCACATGGTTGGGAATAGTGCCGAGGAAGGCGGCTGTCAACCGCCCTCAAGTATTTTTTTTTTTATTTTCCGATTACACAAATATTGAAAGTGGTGTGGTGGATGACACCATGGCTTTTAAACATTCAGACTTGGGTTTGAATCCTTTTGAACCAATTTTGTTGTTCTTCTTCTTCTTATTTTTTTTTGGTAATTTAGGAGTGTGTAACTATGGTAAATTAAGAGTGTGTAACTAGAACCCCGAACTTTAATGATTTACGTTATTATGCTTAGACTTTAAATCCCCGTCTTCTTATTCATATAGGGTCCTAATAATTCCACATGGTATCATCTTATTCTAACACGGTTGATACTAGCCGTATAAGGTTATACGACCCGTATAGAATAAAGTGAACCGGCAAAGGATGTGCCAACAACCTTTGTCAGTTCACTTTATTCTATACGAGCCGTATAACCTTATACGGCTCGTATCAACCATGTTAGAATAAGATGATAGTGTGTCGTATATATATTATACGACGATGTTATACGGGTCGTATATAATTATACTGACCCGTATATAATGAATTTCGTTTATTTTATTGTTTTATTACTATTTGACGCGACGTATTATTCCTTGATTCACGTGCGAGTAGATGTAAGATTCTCTGATTTGATGTTATATTCCTCGATTCTCGTGCGAGTTATGTGATTAGACGTTAGATTCCTCGATATCCGTGCGAGTTATTTGATTCGACGTTAGATTCCTCGATTCGCGTGTTAATCATTTGAAACGATGTAATATTCCGTAAAATTCTCTATATAAACGACACTAATTTCATTCATTTTCATTCAACTTCTATTCGTTTCTTCTATTTTTCTCTGTATTCAAATTATTTACGCTATAATGTCGGGTTGGAGTGAGTTTTTCGGTGTGTTTGATAACGAGGCGAATCAGGGGAGTTATCATAACAATCAAGATAACAATCCGGGCGTGTTTGATCTGAATGCTCCGTTCGATCCCAGTCTTGCATCTGATGCAGGTCAGGATACTTGGGGTTTCGATGCCTTTCAGCCTAATTATGCTGGTTATTATCCATCGCAACACCCGGTTAATTTTGAAGCCCCTCCTGTTAGTGTTGGACCGCCAACTAATAGTTCTCATTCTCCTCCCATAAGTGGTGGACCGCCCGAGGGTCCAAATGCTGACCAGGAACCTAGTGAGTTTGAAAACAAGCAGGTATAACATTTAATTATATGTTTATTTGTTGTACGTTAACTATTTTAGTGTTATTACGTTTGATGTTGTTTTTATTACAATCTTAGATTAGGGGTGCTAAACCCGTCGTGTGCGCGGATTGGTGGGTTCAACCCGACCTGAATCTAAAAATTTTACACAAACCCGAACCCGACCCGAACCTGAACCGAACCCGAAAATCGTATCATACATAAGAACCCGAACCCGAAAATTGTATCATACATAAGAACCTGAACACGACCCGAAGTTTCATGGGTTGACCCGAACACGACCCGTTCAACCCGAATTTTTTTATTTTTTTTTCTGAAATTAATATATTAAAATTAAAATTTACTTAAAAAACACAAATATATATATATATATATAATATCATATTTAAATTATAAAATCTATGTTAATTTATCTTTTTAAGTTATAATCATGGCATAAAAATACACACCCCATTTAATTTATAACATAAAATATATTGTAAAAAAAAATATAATACAGTATAAATGTGTAACGGGTCAAGCCGCCAACCCGACCATGTTGACCCGAACCCGACCCGTTAACCTAAACGGGTTCGCGGTTTCAACCTGAAACTAACCCGAACCCGTTTATACTAAAACTAAACCGATGGGTTAATCATTTGAGTTAATCATTAATTGACACATATAATTGTTTTCGGTAGAAATTCGCTAGCATGGATGAATTGGTAGAGTGGTGTAGAGACGTCGGACGCGAAAATGGCTACGCCATCGTCACCAAACGCACCTTGTACGATAAACCCCAAGCGGTCAGCCGTTAAAAAAATGGATTACGTGCGATTGTGCCGGCGAGCACAAATCAACAGCCACGGTCAGACGCAGCGGGCCCAGGAAAACCGGTTGCAAGTTCCAACTGATCGGGACATACAGAAAGATGTTAGGTTATTGGGATCCAAGGGTTGAGGAAGCTAAACATAACCACAAACCATTTATGTATCCAGAGGGTCATCCGTCCCTAATGAGGCTGACTCCATCGGAGGAGAGGACGGTGGAGCAAATGACGCATCAGAACATAAAACCACGAGACATTCTTGCTGCCATTAAAGAACAGAACCCCCATAATGTCTCAACAAGAAACACCATATACAACTGAAGGGGTATGGTCCCAAAAAGCCGCGCAGACATTCCTCCAGGTCGCGCGCTGGTCCATACTCCTAAATCAGCAAGATCTTCAATCTCAGCATCGCGCGGGGTACTCCACCAAGGGCTGACCTTGCGCGAGGTCTCTTCAAGAAAAAAACTCATTCGACACTTAGCATTCCAAACAAGAGCCTTCATCCACCCATGTGTCGCGCGGGTTAGTTTCATGTTCATCAAAGCCGCGCAAGGCTATGGCACAGGGCTATTTCAGATAGTACACAAGGTACAAGTGGCAGAGCAAAAGGGCCAATCCGTATCCTTCTGGTCCTGCTCAATCATGCTCCACGATCGTCTGACATGCAGGAGACAAAAAGTACTAGAGGATGCCTACGTGGCACCAATCACAGGGCAGAGACACCTGCCCCACGATCTCCACTTACCTGCTGATGGCAGAAGGGCGGCCAGGCCGACAACCATGACACGTGGCTCCAATCACGGTGCGCCAGCACCAGGAAACTCCTAGAAGCCACTAACGGTCGACACCCGTGAGACAAAGAGCATATCCTCTAAGTTGTCGCCTTCCGGCCCAAGGCCCATCGGCCCACATCCTCTTACACCTCTCCGGCTATAAATAGAGATCTCAGTCCACATGTTAAACATTCTACTCCCTCTACTTTCACTCTTAATACTTAATTATCTCCTCAAAGCAGTCGCTTATTCTCACGCCGGAGCCCGGTTAAGAGGGAAACCCCCATATTCCCCTCTTAACGAGTAACGGTGTTCTGTTTTGCAGGATTACTCAGTCATTAAGGAGCTCAGAAAGCCATAAGAAGATTAACCACTATGATAGGAACCTGAACCAAACTAATCAATCCTTAGAATTAGTTACGTGTTTCTTTATTGGCGCCCACCGGTTTTTTGCAAATCACTCTCATCTTCTTTTTCTGAGTTGTCTTAACTTGTTTTTCCTTCGATCATGGCTGGTCAAGGAATCGTTCCTGATTTTGGCTTTGGAACAAACTCTAATGTAGTGTTGGGGGAGGACAATCAAGACGTCCAAGTCCAACATGTAGAAGAGATCGGTGAAGTTGAAGTAACCAACACCGGGGGACCCCGCGCGAACATCACTTGCATCACTCAGACGGTAACCCCAGGATACAATGGTGCTGGACCATCAAACTCAACTCCACCTCAGCACATTTCGGCGCTATTAGGGCTACAGAAGGAGAAACGCCAGCCTCTTGGTACGCCAAACAGATCACTACCATCAATGCTGCATACATGTCTTTGAGCGCACAGTAAATGGTTTTGCAAGCAGAACCATCTTTAGTCACACCTTTGGGTCCGAGCCAGGGGCGCGCCAGATACCCCCGCAGCAAAACATCCAAAGAAGAATCAACAGGCCTCCTCCCCAGAGACGACCGAGCGTTCATGACACGCGCGACACACGGGGAGAGACATAAAGTTATTATGACTATCCGTCAAACGTTCAAAGAGGTCCAGTTCATAGCCGGCTCACGCCGCGCAATATGAATAATGAATGGAATGACACAGATCCAGACGACCAAACTTGGCAAGATGACGAAGGGTCATCAGTCTTCAATCGCTTACAGAAGAATCACGAGTATTACAAACCAAGGCAACATGTCGGATACAACGAAGAGGCAGAGCGAGACTTTCGCCTCGCCTATCGACCAACTGAAGCTGCAGAACATTCGAAATTCATCCCGAAGATCGCTCTTGCGCCGCTATCAAGAGAAAAGTTGCCTCCCATAGTGGGAAAGTTCAATGGGCTCATTGATCCCGACGATCATGTCAGAGTATTCACAAGTGTTGGTTGCATGGGAGGATAGAATATGCCAATGTGGTGTCATTTGTTTATCCAGACGTTTACCGGGGCTGCTCGCGCGTGGTTCGACAACCTACCGCCTGGAAAAATCAGTTCATGGGTTGATTTCAGAACTAAGTTTCTAGACCACTTCAGCCAGCAAAGGCGCTATCAACGAGATACGTCTGAAGTAACAAATATCTGGTGCAGAGAAAATGAAGGCCTAGAAGACTTCATCACTCGCTTTAACAAGGAGTGCTTAGAGATCGGTGGAGTAAGTGAACAACTCATGCGCGCTCACTTTAAGAAAGCTATCCGATGTGATAGTCTCATCAGAACCATCACTGGGAAAGATGGTATGCCCAAGGAGTGGAGAAGCTGATGGAAGCGGCAAAAATAGTAGCGCAAACAGAGGAATCGCTAGCTGGAGCCAATTCCTCATACAACGATGATTGTTTTTCCAAGTAAAACTCGCGCGACTTCGACAAGCGCAACAAAGGCAAAAGTTATGATTGGAAGTCCGGAAAACTAAGGGGTTATGAAGAAAGATCGCGCTACAGAGAGGATGCGCGGGAGACGATTGATAGAATCAGATACCGGAAAGCAGTCAGGGACGATAACCGCGAGAAGCACTGGACTCCGCTCATAAAAACACCAAAAGAGGTGCTGATGACAGAGAATCACGATTTCAAGGCTCCAAGGCCTATGACAAACAAGAAGGGGCAAGACCCCAACCTGTACTACGAATTCCATAAGGATACAGGACACCTGACGGATGACTGTATCAGCTTACGTCAAGAGATCGAGAAAGCGCTGAAAGCGGAAAGCTGAGCCACCTGGTGAAAAACGTGCGCAAAGAAACTCGACAGATACAACGCCATGATGAGGGGAATCACAAGAAAGTCCGATGCCTAGAAACCCATATGGTCAATGGACCAAGATACATCGCAAGAGAAAAAGGAAAACGCCCTTACGAACCTTCATGGCAAGAGCAACAAGTCATTTTCCCAGTAGTGCGCGGCGTGTGACACATGTGCCTCCACAGCCATCAAACAAATACTGTATCAATGAAATATTGTATTTCATACTTGGGATTTGTATAAATATGTGTATCCTTTGCACATATCAATTCTTGTTCGATTTCAAGCTTTAAATCGCTTTCTGGAAGGTTATACGCGCACTGATGCGTAAATATAACCCGTTTAATGCAACGAACACTCCGGAATAGTGAAATAGGCTTAACATACCTTAAATAACCTTTACATAACTTATAAATAAGTTTTGAAGGCTTTGGTATGGCAAAATCGAGTTAAATCGCTTACAGGGACTAAAGTTGACAAACTGCGAAAGTATGCCAGTTTGAACTGTAACAGACATTCCGGAACATGACCATAAGTTAAACATACCATAAATATCCTTTACATAGCTTAGAAATAGGCTTTGAGGGGTTCGGTGTGCTAAAATAAACTTTTGGGTCATTCAGGGACTAAAAGCGTCAAAAAGTGCACAAGTTTGCACTTTCGCGCATAACTTACGTTCTGAATACATCCGGACATCCAAAAATTTATGTAAGCACTAAAATATTTTATTTTAGTGTTTGGCATAAGAAAAATCCATTCGCCACGCAATTTGGATCGTTTTTCGCGCTTATGCGCATTCCGTCGTAATTAAGCGAACATCGCGATCGTACGACCAAACGAACCAACATCCGACATATTTTTGAGCATGTTTCATGTCCACAGTGTTTAGGCATCATTTTAGGGCCTTAAAGTTGGCTTTACGGGCCTTAGAAGTGTCGGGATTGGCCTTAAACACCATCAGGGACTGAAACTGTCAATATGGCAAAGTTGGTTCTGATCAGACAAGGCTAGGCGGCCCGCGAAAGTCTTGTGTGTATCCTTACATGGCCCGCGTCAGCCTCCCAGACTAGATTAACTGAATTTAACAGCTGTTAAGCACTCCCACCTCAATTCCAAGTGTTGTTTCCTGCTTATGGGGGGGGGGGGGGCAATTTGATGTACATGAGCTTGCCAACAAGTGTAGGGATGTGATCAAAGCATGTTATTCGATAAACGATCCTAACGGTCTTACATATCCTATAAATACCCATCCATCCCAACCCCAAAAACCCACACCTTTGAAATCTGAACTTGCTCTCTAAGTTGTTGTGTTTAACACTTCATACCTGAGAGTGTTCGGATTCAAACCTTCCATTCTTGGACCCTTTGTAAGTGTTCCTTCGTTCTTTTATTCTTTTAGCGTTAAAGTCAAACTTTGTTTGACTTTCTGCATTGACCAGTTTATGGTCAATGCGAAGTTCGTTTGAACTTCATAACGTGAGCGTAATCACGATGGTTATAGTCCCTAGTGACTATACCTACTGATTACCACGTTATCTAGGCTCAATGACGAGCCGTAGTTTCGGCCAAAATACGCATTCTTGCGTGTTTTGTAACCAAACTACTCTTAGGTATCAAAACCATTTGTTTTGATACCAAACCTGTTTTCTAAACTTAGTTAAGCATGTTTTAACATGCTTAGCTCGTCACTTTTAGTTTAGTGCTTATATAGGGTCGTAAGGTAAGCGATCTAAACAATCGCTTATACTTTCGAACCCGACCCGTTTGGTCGATCATTAGGATCCGACCAAACACATTAGGTGACCATAGTATATAGGGAATAACATTCCGAGGTTATACCTTATGGTCACGACGTTTAGTTAGTTGTATGATAGGTAGTTTATATGCATTAGGTAAATTACCAAAATACCCCTTTGACGCCAAAATTCATTTTGAACATATGTAACGTAACTTTTGACATCTAAACTGATTTGGCAACAACATTAGACATGTTAAGGCATATATTACTTGTCATAGGACTAGTTAAGCGGTCCGAACGCGTTTCACGCGAACGGCGCGTTAAAGTAGCATAAGCTACCTAAACGGGTCGTAAGCACTTAGGCTAGGTTTCATTTAGTATGTAGGCTTTGTTAAACCATATTACATGAGTTCTCATACTCATTTGGTTTACAAACCTTCATTCTATCCGATCTTCCGATTTAGGTCCGATATATTAACATAGTTACCTATATTAAGTGACGTTTGATATCCGTGATCTCTAGCATTGTTTGGTTGTTACTCAAGGACTACTAAGCAATCTCAAGTGAGTACATAGACCCCTCTTTTACTGTTTTCCAAACTGTTTTGGGGTGAAACACATGTGCCTACTTGTTACTTTCATGCTTTCCTGTTTTCACATCATATACTTGCTATGTTCATTAGTACATTTATAGTACATGGTTTTATTGTGTTTTTGCTATGTATGCCCATTGTGTGCATACTTAGTACATTGTTTTACATTACATTTCATGCTGTGTATGCCCAATGTGTGCATACCTAGTACATCATTTTACATTACATTTCATGCTATGTATGCCCATTGTGTGCATACTTAGTACATCGTTTTACATTACATTTCATGCTATGTATGCCCATTGTGTGCATACTTAGTACATCGTTTTA
Organism: Helianthus tuberosus; assembly: GCA_030545235.1. NCBI lineage: Eukaryota > Viridiplantae > Streptophyta > Magnoliopsida > Asterales > Asteraceae > Helianthus > Helianthus tuberosus. The sequence continues at coordinate 100,798,297 of CM060371.1, read as the reverse complement.
CATTACATTTCATGCTATGTATGCCCATTGTGTACATACTTAGTACATCGTTTTACATTACATTTCATGCTATGTATGCCCATTGTGTGCATACTTAGTACATTGTTTTACATTACATTTTATGCTATGTATGTCCATTGTGTGCATACTTAGTACATTTATTATTAATCACATGCTTACATTTTGGTATGACATTTGGTTTGTTTAAATGGGACAATGTACATTCATTAACACCGATCATGCCGCTCGGTAGTAGGTAGTGGTACCATAGGACTTGACAAATCCCATTCCTGAAATCTCGGGTTTGTTTGGACGTAAGGAATGACCGAATCCGAATTCATTTCTTTTGATAACCTTTACTAAAAGGGTTATCCGACTGTCGCAAGGCTTGGATGTATGAATTTTTACAATACCGCATAAATGTTTATATCAGTATAGCATGCATTTATTACACAAAACATAACTTTGATTTAAACCATGTTTTACTTCAATATCTTGTTTTTGTGCATTTTACATATGGTTTAGTTGATATATTTCACTTACCATACATAAACATTTTGACATTTACATACACAATTCATGATTTACATTAGACATAAACATTAGACATAGACATTAGACATGGTTTTCACATAAACATTTTGACATTTGATTATACATAAACATTTTACTTTGGTGGTTTGGTTTGAGTAAGTGATTTAAGTAACGAGGCGTGTGTAATATGATACAAGCATGGTGGATACGCCGCTGGTACTTCCTATATATAAGTGTTTGTATGGTATTACATATCGTAGCATTATTTGATTCATTTCAATTTGAGACATATAACATTTTATACAAATAACATACTTTTCACAAGACATTGTTTTACAAACAACTTATCTTATACAAACTCATGTTACTTGGTTATTCATTTAACCATACATTATTCTCTTATTTATACATATCATATGAACTTATTGTTTTTCAAACGATTTACAAAACAAATCAATTTACAAGGTTCATGGCTGACTTTTGCTAAACAACTTTTTTCTAAACTTACAAGTCATGAATCCTATTTTCACAAAACCTATGTATCCCACAGGCATTTTTATGTTGACGTACCTATTTTCACATGTGTTTCAGGATATGATGCATAGGATTTATCAAGATACACTTAGGCGGACTTGGGCCTTAGTGACAATAAAAGATGCAAGACTAGTTATTTATGTTATGTTTCTTTGATTGTCAAGACATTGTAACTCTTTTAATCAATAAAACAATATTTCAATTTCCATGTGTTATGAGACAATGATTCTGTTACAACACTCCCCGACGTTTCCGCCACGTTTTGTTATTTTACGTGGTCGGGGTGTGACAGAAAAGTTGGTATCAGAGCTCATGGTTATAGGGAATTAGGTTATTAGTAATACTTTGACCTAGTCTATAACCTTCCTAGGACCCTAACGTGAGTTTACTTGCGTTTAGTCATAAAACAATACTGTCACCTATCCTTAGGCGACAACCACAACAAGAACATAAATTTCAAAACCGCTTTGAAAACTAATCATCTGTTCTAGGATGATTGATTACTAGGTTTTGAACCCTCTATTGTAAGGTTTTGAACCCTCTGTTATAAGGTTTTGAACCCTCTAAGTTTTCAAATCTCGTCAAAGTTTGGGTCGTATAATGTGAACACGTGCAAACTGGAAGAGTGAATGCCTGTACCCTGAGTTTTCTGTCGAAGGCTAGAGTGTTCGTACAAATCCGCAGTATCGGACCAGTCACTCTTACCTGGGAACTCTTGGGGTGAGTGTTCACTTATAGGCGAGCATGTCTTCAGTGATACATTAATATGACCCGTTTACTTTGATTTGTCACCGTCTCATTTGTTTGCTTTAGGTAACAAACAAATGATCGCAATTTCTATGCGTTGTCATTTTGTTTTATTTGCCGATAACATTTCATTTGTTTCCTCCTATATCTTTCATTTCCTTCTAGAATGTCTGTTCCTCTCAGCAACGGTCAAATGTCCGAGCAAACAGCCAAATTTGCCCAGCAAATAGGCGAAGTGATTCTGAAGACTGTGGAATTAGGAATTGCCATGTCTCGTCTCAACAATGAAGCCACTCGAGAGTCACCAAAGGGAGCAGAAGTCAAGCCAGCACCACCAGCCAAGAAACCAACTGAGGAATCAAAGACCATGGATGAACGATCCCCTATGAAGTCAATGAAGCGAAAGGCTTCTCAGAACTTCGCCATGGTCACTCACAATGGTAAAGCAGTCCCCAACAAACCCGCTCAACCCCCTGCTAGGAAGCCATACAAAGGAGCTGTTCCTCTGTGCAAACGATGCAACCGTCATCATTCAAACCTCATACCCTGCTCCAAATGTGCCTACTGTGGACGGCGGGGACATTTGGTTAACCTATGCCACTTTGCTATCCAAAACAAAGCTGTTATAAACCTTGCTACTGCTCAACCTCCTGCTAGGAAACCTTATGCCGGTACTGCACCAATATGCGACAAATGTAATGGGCATCACCAAGCTCACTTACAATGTCGTCTGTGTGTATCATGTGGGCGAATTGGTCACCTGGCAAGTGCTTGTCGATGTAACCCGAATCAAGGTGGTACAAATCAACCACAAGCCAATCCTGCTCAAGCTTGCTTTCAGCCTGGATCGTGCTACAACTGTGGCAAGATGGGTCATTTCGTGAATAAATGCCCGAAGCTTGCTAAGGCAAATCCAACCCACGGATGAGCAGTTGGCTGATTAGAAGATGTTGTTGTCTTATGCTTTTGTTTCTTCTATTTCTTGTAATGTGAAACAATCTGTTTTGATTATAAATAAATTGTTGTTCACAATTCTGATATACAAGTGTAGTTACATGAGTAAATGGAAATTCTCTATGATACCTGTATTAAGGAACTATGTCCCTTACAAACTACTCTTGTGATCCTATCTTTCAAATGATCGCTCATGATTCCCTCGAAAATTTTAAGTACTCGTTTCATTCTAAGATACGAAGTACAGAAAATAAAGTGACATTATGAGTAATCATGCTTCTGCACATCTGTGCCTTTGAATCTTTGGTTAGATAACTAAGGGTGTTTTCAAATCTCATACCCATTACGTTTTGATTTTTTCAACATACACAGTACAAGTATTTCAAAAACAATCTTCATGATCTCAAAACATTTCATATAGTTTGAAAACAACTTTTTTTAAATGCATTGTCTATGTTATTTCAAAAACATTGGCTATGTTTTCAAAAACAACCTTCATAATTTCAAAATGTTTCATATAGTCTGAAGAGAATATTAACACAGTACATTTTCTTATCAAGTGCATGATTTGAAAAGCATCATTCATGTTTTTCAAAAACCTTATACATAATTTCAAAATTCATCTCGCATGATTTTAAAACATTTTTATAAATATACTTACCAAGTATTCCTACTTTATGATTTCAAAGGTATTATATATAAGGTTTCAAAAAAAAAAAAACAATGAACGCATTTTTTTAAGAACCCCATGCATAGTTTTAAAAAATATTTTCTTCATACATTGACTTAACTTTCAAATTTCGCTTCATATGTCGCCTTGGCATATCTGGCTTCTCAACTTCAAAAGCATTTTACTTCATGTTTTGACCTAAGCACATCAAGTGCAAGGTTTCAAAACATCTTCAACTTCTAAAATCCATATGGGATCTTTTTATCTTCACATTTAGACCCTTGTGGATGATTATCATTCAAATCAGAGTCCTTAATTGGATTCCTTATGTACCTAAATTCGAACATTTCGGTTCCTTATAATCGAAATCGAATTTTTCTTTTAAAAATCTTTCTATCTTTATAGTTAGATTCCTGATAATGTTTAAAGTACCAAATGAAATCCACAAGATGGATTCCTAGTGTGCTTTAAATACATGTGCTCTGTTAGCAAAACTAATTAACAAATTAAAGATCTAGATAAACAATCTTTGTGGTTATATGACTATGTGTTTATGCATCTTGTGTTTTCTTTTATGCATTTTGTGTTTTTGTATACTCTATATATTCGTTATCCAAATCCTCGTGGAATCTTTCATATCTTCATATGAGGGATTCGTAGTAGGATATTCAAAAAGGTACTACCTTAAATCCTTAATGGGCTTCTATGTAATAGTTAAAACCCTTGGATTATATAGTACCACTCCATGATTCATAAGAGACCCTTTTAGGGGTCTAGTAAAAAAGATTGATTCAAAAATCTAGTTAAGAATGACATGTGATGATATAAGCTGAAAAGACTCCTTGGTTGTCTATTAAAATCATTTATTGATTTAATAAAAGGGACCCTATGGTGGTCTAGTCAAACTCATCACATGTTTGTTCATTTGGTTTTCCCCTACACATTATAAAATAGACTGTGTGAACTATGCAAGGAATTGTGTAATTATGGACGCGTACGTAATTATAAAATTCAGTGCACAGAAGCCCAGTAAAACTTATTATGTGTAAGAATCGATAGCGACCACAATAACAAAATGTGAACGATGTAATGGAGGTACGGTGGATGCACCAATAACGCTTAATAGACTATTATATAAGTGTCCCTCCTACATTGTAAGCATGATGTTATTTAAAGTTACTAGAAGTTCAAGAACCCTAACCAATGTTGTTCGATCTTTTCAACTTCATGTTTTTAAACTCTCACAAGTTACCTCTAAATAAAAATTTCGGGACGAAATTTCCTAAAGTAGGGGAGACTGTGACACCTGTGCCTCCACGGCCATCAAACAAATACTGTATCAATGAAATATTGTATTTCATACTTGGTATTTGTATAAATATGTGTATCCTTTGCACATATCAATTCTTGTTTGATTTCAAGCTTTAAATCGCTTTCTGGAAGGTTATACGCGCACTGATGCGTAAATATAACCCGTTTAATGCAACGAACACTCCGGAATAGTGAAATAGGCTTAACATACCTTAAATAACCTTTACATAACTTAGAAATAAGTTTTGAAGGCTTTGGTATGGCAAAATCGAGTTAAATCGCTTACAAGGACTAAAGTTGACAAACTGCGAAAGTATGCCAATTTGAACTGTAACAGACATTCCGGAACATGACCATAAGTTAAACATACCATAAATATCCTTTACATAGCTTAGAAATAGGCTTTGAGGGGTTCGGTGTGCTAAAATAAACTTTTGGGTCATTCAGGGACTAAAAGCGTCAAAAAGTGCACAAGTTTGCACTTTCGCGCATAACTTACGTTCTGAATACATCCGGACATCCAAAAATTTATGTAAGCACTAAAATATTTTATTTTAGTGTTTGGCATAAGAAAAATCGATTCGCCACGCAATTTGGATCGTTTTTCGCGCTCGTAATTAAGCGAACATCGCGATCGTACGACCAAACGAACCAACATCCGACATATTTTTGAGCATGTTTCATGTCCAAAATGTTTAGGCATCATTTTAGGGCCTTAAAGTTGGCTTTACGGGCCTTAGAAGTGTCGGGATTGGCCTTAAACACCATCAGGGACTGAAACTGTCAATATGGCAAAGTTGGTTCTGATCAGACAAGGCCAGGCGGCCCGCGTAAGTCTTGTGTGTATCCTTACGCGACCCGCGTCAGTCTCCCAGACCAGATTAACTGAATTTAACAGCTGTTAAGCACTCCCACCTCAATTCCAAGTGTTGTTTCCTGCTTATGGGGGGCCAATTTGATGTACATGAGCTTGCCAACAAGTGTAGGGATGTGATCAAAGCACGTTATTCGATAAATGATCCTAACGGTCATGCATATCCTATAAATACCCATCCATCCCAACCCCAAAAACCCACACCTTTGAAATCTGAACTTGCTCTCTAAGTTGTTGTGTTTAACACTTTATACCTGAGAGTGTTCGGATTCAAACCTTCCATTCTTGGACCCTTTGTAAGTGTTCCTTCGTTCTTTTATTCTTTTAGCGTTAAAGTCAAACTTTGTTTGACTTTCTGCATTGACCAGTTTATGGTCAATGCGAAGTTCGTTTGAACTTCATAACGTGAGCGTAATCACGATGGTTATAGTCCCTAGTGACTATACCTACTGATTACCACGTTATCTAGGCTCAGTGACGAGCCGTAGTTTCGGCCAAAATGCGCATTCTTGCGTGTTTTGTAACCAAACTACTCTTAGGTATCAAAACCGTTTGTTTTGATACCAAACCTGTTTTCTAAACTTAGTTGAGCATGTTTTAACATGCTTAGCTCGTCACTTTTAGTTTAGTGCTTATATAGGGTCGTAAGGTAAGCGATCTAAACAATCGCTTATACTTTCGAACCCGACCCGTTTGGTCGATCATTAGGATCCGACCAAACACATTAGGTGACCATAGTATATAGGGAATAACCTTCCGAGGTTATACCTTATGGTCACGACGTTTAGTTAGTTGTATGATAGGTAGTTTATATGCCTTAGGTAAATTACCAAAATACCCCTTTGACGCCAAAATTCATTTTGAACATATGTAACGTAACTTTTGACATCTAAACTGATTTGGCAACAACATTAGACATGTTAAGGCATATATTACTTGTCATAGGAGTAGTTAAGCGGTCCGAACGCGTTTCACGCGAACGACGCGTTAAAGTAGCATAAGCTACCTAAACGGGTTGTAATGGGTCGTAAGCACTTAGGCTAGGTTTCATTTAGTATGTAGGCTTTGTTAAACCATATTACATGAGTTCTCATACTCATTTGGTTTACAAGCCCTCATTCTATCCGATCTTCCGATTTAGGTCCGATATATTAACATAGTTACCTATATTAGGTGCCGTTTGATATCCGTGATCTCTAGCATTGTTTGGTTGTTACTCAAGGACTACTAAGCAATCTCAAGTGAGTACATAGACCCCTCTTTTACTGTTTTCCAAACTGTTTTGGGGTGAAACACATGTGCCTACTTGTTACTTTCATGCTTTCCTGTTTTCACATCATATACTTGCTATGTTCATTAGTACATTTATAGTACATGATTTTATTGTGTTTTTGCTATGTATGCCCATTGTGTGCATACTTAGTACATTGTTTTACATTACATTTCATGCTATGTATGCCCATTGTGTGCATACCTAGTACATCGTTTTACATTACATTTCATGCTATGTATGCCCATTGTGTGCATACTTAGTACATCGTTTTACATTACATTTCATGCTATGTATGCCCATTGTGTACATACTTAGTACATCATTTTACATTACATTTCATTCTATGTATGCCCATTGTGTGCATACTTAGTACATCGTTTTACATTACATTTCATGCTATGTATGCCCATTGTGTGCATACTTAGTACATTGTTTTACATTACATTTTATGCTATGTATGTCCATTGTATGCATACTTAGTACATTTATTATTCATCACATGCTTACATTTTGGTATGACATTTGGTTTGTTTAAATGGGACAATGTACATTCATTAACACCGATCATGCCGCTCGGTAGTAGGTAGTGGTACCATAGGACTTGACAAATCCCATTCCTGAAATCTCGGGTTTGTTTGGACGTAAGGAATGACCGAATCCGAATACATTTCTTTTGATAACCTTTACTAAAAGGGTTATCCGACTGTCGCAAGGCTTGGATGTATGAATTTTTACAATACCGCATAAATGTTTATATCAGTATAGCATGCATTTATTACACAAAACATAACTTTGATTTAAACCATGTTTTACTTCAATATCTTGTTTTTGTGCATTTTACATATGGTTTAGTTGATATATTTCACTTACCATACATAAACATTTTGACATTTACATACACAATTCATGATTTACATTAGACATAAACATTAGACATAGACATTAGACATGGTTTTCACATAAACATTTTGACATTTGATTATACATAAACATTTTACTTTGGTGGTTTGGTTTGAGTAAGTGATTTAAGTAACGAGGCGTGTGTAATATGATACAAGCATGGTGGATACGCCGCTGGTACTTCCTATATATAAGTGTTTGTATGGTATTACATATCGTAGCGTTATTTGAATCATTTCAATTTGAGACATATAACATTTTATACAAATAACATACTTTTCACAAGACATTGTTTTACAAACAACTTATCTTATACAAACTCATGTTACTTGGTTATTCATTTAACCATACATTATTCTCTTATTTATACATATCATCTGAACTTATTGTTTTTCAAACGATTTACAAAACAAATCAATTTACAAGGTTCATGACTGACTTTTGCTAAACAACTTTTTCTAAACTTACAAGTCATGAATCCTATTTTCACAAAACCTATGTATCTCACAGGCATTTTTATGCTGACGTACCTATTTTCACATGTGTGTTTCAGGATATGATGCATAGGATTTATCAAGATACACTTAGGCGGACTTGGGCCTTAGTGACAATAAAAGATGCAAGACTAGTTATTTATGTAATGTTTCTTTGATTGTCAAGACATTGTAACTCTTTTAATCAATAAAACAATATTTCAATTTCCATGTGTTATGAGACAATGATTCTGTTACAACACTCCCCGACGTTTCCGCCACATTTTGTTGTTTTACGTGGTCGGGGTGTGACACGGCGGTCCTCGTGCCACTCGACCCGTCATCATTACCGGTATTATCGGCCATTACGAAATGGAGTATGTCTTCATTGACCCAGGAAGTACGGCTGATATCATCTATGAGCAATGCTTTAATCAGTTTGATGACGACGATAACGTGAGACTTGAGCCGGTTGATTATCCGCTGTCAGGATTTTGCAACGAAATGGTCTTCCCATTAGGCCAAATCAGCTTCCCCGTCACGCTCTCTGACGGGAAGCATTCAAGAACAACGAATGTAAACTTCATGGTGATGCCTGTCAAATCGAGACATGATGTGTTGATTGGGAGAGAAACCCAAGCTGAACTGAACATGGTGACTTCCACGCCCCACTCAGCGATAGGGTTTCCAACTGAGACGGGGGTGGCAATTATTTATGCCAAGAAAGAAGTAATGTCAACGGAGGAGTTGCGCCCAACAAAAGCGGCGAAGGTTTCAACAACCGAACCAGAAAAGTGGGTCTTAAACCAAAAGTACCCAGAGCAAACGGTGACGATAGGCCACGCAATCTCACCAAACATCAGAACGCACCTCAAACAACTCCTTTTTCAGGAACATGGACATTTTCGCCTGGACTCCGGCAGACATAACCGGTGTCCCGCGCGACATTACTGAACATTGTCTGAACACTTATCCCTCCGTTGAACCAAAAGTTCAAAGAAGGCGCAGCTTAGGGGCGGATAAAACCAAAGCAATGAACGAGCAAGTATGTGAGCTACTAAAAGCAGGAATCTTAAGGGAGGTGCGCTATCAAAGTTGGGTGGCGAACCCAGTAATGGTGGAGAAGTCTAATGGAGGATGGAGATTGTGCGTCGATTATACCGATCTCAACAAGGCATGCCCTAAAGATTGCTACTCTTTGCCTGAGATCGACAAAAAGATAGACTCTCTCGCACCATACAGATGGAAATGCTTCTTAGATTGTTACAAGGGGTACCATCGGGTTCAAATGAAGCCTGAGGACGAAGACAAGACAACTTTTCGAACCGATCTCGGGATCTTCTGCTACATAAAGATGCCTTTCGGCCTCAAAAACGCTAGCGCGACATATCAACGCCTGATGGATAAGACCTTCGTTGGAGATATTGGGAAGCATATCGAGGTTTACATCGATGATCTGGTGATCAAAAGTCCCGAAGAGGACCAAATGTTGAAAGACATCGAAAAAACATTCAACTCGTTGCGAAGCGTGAATATGAAATTGAATCCAGCCAAATGTTCTTTTGGTATGGAAGAAGGGAAATTCTTGGGCTTCATAGTCACAAATGGCGGCTTTAAGGTTAATCCAGAAAAAGTTCAAGCCATAGAGCGGATGCCGTCGCCTCGAATAATAAAAGAAATGCAACGATTGGCCGGCCGTTTAGCCGCGCTCAACCGTTTTCTGTCAAATCATGCCGCGAAGTCATATCCGTTTATCAGCACTCTACGCAATTGCGTGAAGAAGCAAGAATTCAAATGGACGCCCGAAGCAGAAGTCGCTTTTCAGCAAATGAAAGAGTGTTTAATTGAGCTTCCTACCCTGACAACGCCGCTAGAGTAGGAACCACTCATCCTGTACTTATCTTCTTCGGATAAGGCAGTAGGGTCGGTATTGCTTGTAGAGAGAAATGGAGTTCAGACTCCAATTTACTACGTCAGTAGAGTGCTTACGGATCCAGAAATGAGATATTCAACGATGGAGAAATTGGTACTGGCGTTGCTACATGCCTCCAGAAGGCTGCGCAGATACTTCACAGGCCACGTCATCACCGTCCTTACCAATTTCCACATTGGCACGATATTGCAAAAGCCAGAAACATCTGGGCGGCTGGCAAAGTGGGCGATCGAGCTAGGAGGCCATGACATTTTGTACAAGCCGCGCCCGGCCATCAAAGGTCAAGTTCTAGCGGACTTCATCACGGAAGTCCCAGTTGATAAAATTAAAGAATGTGAGATTGTCGAAACTCCTGGAAAAGATACATCCAATGAGTTATGGCTGCTGTACACAGATGGGGCCTCAAACGAAGATGGCGCAGGAGCCGGATTGCGCCTTGTGAGCCCTGAAAAGCATGAATTTACTTATGCCATCAAGTTGGATTTCAAGAATACCAACAACGAGACGGAGTACGAGGCATTTCTGGCAGGCTTACGCCTTGCCATAAAAATGGGAGCTAAAAATCTGCAAGCGCACGTTGATTCACTCTTGATCGCCAGCCAAATTAACGGTCTATACGATGCAAAGGGTGAAGTTATGGCCCTGTATTTAGATCAAGCAAAAGAGTTGCTTCAACGGTTCAAATCTTACAAGGTAGTTCACATCAATCGCTCTGAAAACAAACCAGCAGACGCCTAGAGCAAAGTTGCTTCAACCTCTTTTCAACATCTCGCCAAAGATGTCAGGATTGAGGTACTCAAAAATCCATCAGTCCTGCTGCGCCAGGTAAATGTGATCGAAGTAGGGCAACCATCTTGGATGACCCCTATAATTCAATATCTGCAAGAAGGAACACTCCTGGAGAGCAAAGCAGAGGCAAGGAAGATCCAAAACAAGGCCCTACATTATGAAATGAATGGGGGTATCTTATACCGCAAGTCCTTCTTGGGGCCACTGTTGCGTTGCGTGGACCCCCAAGATGCGAATTACTTAATTAGAGAGATTCATGAAGGGGTTTGTGGCATCCATGCAAGACCACGCATGGTTGTCGCGAAGATTATGAACGCTGGATATTACTGGCCAGGGATGCACGTCGACGCCTTGAAGGAGCCGCGCAAATGCGACTCTTGTCAGCGGCATTCTCCAAAGACCCTGCGCCCAAAAAATGATCTTATCCCGGTATCCACTGCTTGGCCTTTTCAACAGTGGGGGATTGATATGGCGGGACCTTTCCCAGACGCTCCTGGTGCCGTCAAGTTCATAATCGTGGCCGTCGATTATTTTACTAAGTGGGTGGAGGCCAAAGCTCTCACCTCAACTACTGCAATGATGGTGCACAAGTTTATCTGGGAACACATCATTTGCAGGTTTGGTCTCCCACTCAAAATCGTAACAGACAACGGTACCAACTTTGCGTCAGACGACCTCCAGAAGTGGATGAAAGAGATGAAAATCGAACACACTTTCTCCTCTGTTGCGCACCCTCAAGGCAACGGGCAGGTTGAAAGTGTGAACAAAAGTATTGTCGAGGGGATCAAAGCCCGACTGGGCACAAAGAGAAGAGGATGGGTAGATGAGCTCCCAAGCATCCTATAGGCTCATCGAACCATGCCAAAAACAAGTACTGGCGAAACTCCCTTTAGCCTAGTCTACGGCTTGGAGGCAGTTATCCTAGCTGAAGTTGGACTCCCCTCACCATGCTTGACAGCAGTCAACACGATTGATAACGAGGAAGAGCGCCATCTCGACTTGGACTTACTGGAAGAAAGACGCGAAATTGCGCGAATTAAAGAAGCCAAGTACAAGACGTAGCTGGAAAGGTATTACAATGCTAGAGTACGCATTTGCACCTTCACTCCAGGAGAATATGTCTTCAGAGACAATGAAGCTTCAAACGCTGAACGCCCTGGAAAACTAGCACCCAAATGGGAAGGCCTATACTTGGTTCACGAAGTGTTAGGAAAAGGGGCATACAAATTGTGCACCTTGGAATGCGCAACAACAGCGCAAGTGCTATATGTAATTATTCTAGGCCACGCGCCCTTCCTAATTTCTTATGTTGGCTAAACGCCCCTTTTGCTACTTATTTGCGATGTATGCTGGCCTAAGCGCCTGTTTCACAATCAATAAAAACATACGACATGTTTTCTTTACCATGACGACTCTTACGTTTCAAATGCATGTTAAACTTTTGATTAGCACGAAAACACTCCAGTGAATTACAAGCTCTTGAGTTACGCCTCCAAGGTCCTCCTCGAACATAGCGCGAGACCGGGCAGTTACACTCGCACAAGAGCCACACTTACATTTATTCGCGCTAACTTAACCAAATTTCTAACAATAGTGTAATAATTGTAACGGAACAGAATAAACATAAACATCATATTTAAGCGCAATCGCGCAACAGTCACATAAAAACCAATTATCATTCATCTGATCCAAAACAGGCGTGACCGCGCAACTGGTAGCATTCAAAACCTAAATTACAAGGCACAAAGCCTGTCAACACTATCTATTCAAAGCCATCACCAGCATCATCATCGTCGTGCTTATCGCCATCGCCATCATTGCCTGCCGTTTCCTCCTCATCAAATAATTCAACAGTTTCTGGTGGGTCGAGAATGGTCTTTAGGCGGTGGCACCAGTCATCATACTCTAGAGCCTTTGCAACCAAGTCCATGACGGGCAATGATAGGTGATCATAAGCATTTTCAGCGCGTGCCAACTCGGAATCAGCCCCGTTCGTCACTGAGCAATGACTTGTGTCAGACTCTTGCCCATAAATCTCTTCAACATGCTGCGTACACTCCAGATAACCGCCTCGGTGACCAACTGCGCGAGAAGTATCTATAAGAGCAGCAACAGCCTTATCTAGTTCTCCAGCATTTAAGATGGAGTTGGCCATCTACAACAAACACAATACATAAGACACCAGGTTTTGATGAATAAAGCCAAAGTTAAGAGGAAAATCATACCAGAACTAATCCTCTGCCGCGCAACCACTCAGCCTCAGAGACCAAAGTATCAATGATGCCTTGAGCCTCGGAGTAGTTGTTTTGCGCCACATTGAGAGCAGATGTGCTAATGTCTCGCGCCTCCTCAGCTTTTTGTTTAGCCTCCTCAGCAGTAGCAGCCTTAACTTTCTCGGCTTCAAGGTTGATTTTCAAGGACTCGCTTCTGTCAACCTGCTCTGAAAGGCGACGTTTCAACTCAGCAATCTCGACGTCCTTGGTAATCAAATCCTTGTCTTTACCAGACAGCTGTGCCTTCACCTCAGCCAGCTCAACCTACAAAGGGCAAAACACTTAGGCTATTATGCAAACAAAAACGCAGAAGAAAAGAATAAACGTTTTACAAACCTCAGCTTGCTCCTTAGCAGCCTGCACATTCTCGACCTTCCCGGTCAGCTCAGCAACTTTACCCTCAAGCTCAGTAATCTTCTCGCGAGCCGTATACATGCGCTGGTTATCTTTCTCGCATATCTTCTTCCATTCAGCCTTCTCCTTCGCCAGCAGATCCTGAGCAGCACGAAGCTTAGCCTTAAGGCTTTCACGGCCCCACTCTTCTGATTTCGTATCGGATTCAAACTGGGCCTTCTCTTCAACAAAGGCAGCCTTAGCTTTCTCATAATCTTTAACCTGCTTCAACAGGCGCTCACGATACTTTTCCCATTCCGCCCGCTCCTTGACCATTGTGCGCCATTCTCGCACGATCTGGTGGTTGGCGGAGCGAGCGTTGGCCTCTCCAACAACGTACGCCTGGTACAACCCATCATGGTTTCACGCCCTTTGTCGGTTAACTTCACCAGGAGGGAAAGAATTTAAGAACCAATCACGACAGGACGCGAAATCCATAAATGTATCCTTCTGCTTCAGACCCCAGGGAGCTTGATGTGGAGCGTTACCACGCACCTCCTCAGAATAAGTCTTGTAATAAAGATCTCCCAAAGTATCCTTAGGACCGATGGGAGATTGAGGCACAAACCCTCCAGCACCACCAGAACTCGCGCCACCAGCAGCAGTCTGGGTAGTTTTCACAGCCTCGGGCTCTTTCCTTTTCTCAGGATGGGGCTGGTCAAGCCCTGTAGTTTGAACAACCTCCGGACCCCGCGCCTTATCACGAGTAATTAGAGCGGCGCCCCCGGTATCCTTCGGCTCACCTCCGACAGGCTTGTCGACAGCCGTTTTATCCTTCTCCTTTTCCTTATTTCTCTCTCTCTCCTCTCTTTCAGCAGCTTTCTTCCTCTTCTCATCCTTAGCTTTCTTTTTCTTCTCTTCCGCAACCTTCCTCTTTTCGTCCCCAGCAGCTTTCGCCTTCTCCCCCTCAGAAGCCTGTTTATCCTTCTCAGACTCTACATCAGCAGCCTTGAAAGGTTTGATGGTAACTTTGGGCCTTTTCTGCGCCGGCTCTGAGGGCTCTGTAAACGCGACACCCTTCTTCTCAGGGGTCTTCTTCTTGGCCTCTGCAGAAGCTAAGTGTTAAAAAAGAGGAAGCAGCAAAGAAACTAAGGAAAACTAACCAGGAGAAAATCTGTAAAGGGAGCGCAAGTTGCTCTGCTTCCCAATCAAGGGAACCGCACTGGCCTTCGGCGCAACAGACCCACCAGCAGTGGTTTCAGTTCTACTTCTTTTCCTGCTTACCAACTTGGCAGTAAGCTCTTCTTCTTCATCTTCTTCCTCCTCCTCTTCGTCATGCGCAATGGAGGAGGGAGTAGCACCAGCAACCGAGTTTCGAGAACCCGCACTCCCCGAACCAGCAGCTCCCGTCTTCTTCTCGCCTATACGCAATAAACCTTCAAGTGAGTCACTAATAATAACGTAATCTTCCAAGTTACTCTGACGAAGGCGAAGAGTACCTTTCTCAGCAGCACCAGCTGCTGCGCGGCTACTCCCGCCCTTCTTCCACTTGATCGGTTTTTTCTTCTTTTCTTCTGGGTCAATACCCAAGTCACGCAACACACCTGCAAAGATGTTAGACCATGAACTTAGCTTCCCATTTGATGATCCCACATACTCTTCGCTGGAAAGATAGACAATCTCTTTCCCAGCAGAAGTCAATGCGCGCAAGGGACGAGGGTTAGGTATATGCGCACCTTCGGTTGTAGTAGGTGGATCGGCAAAAGCCCCAGGAACTGGATATATGAAGCGCGACTTGATCCTATCATACCAATATTGCTCCCCTGACCTCAACGGGCGTACGCCCATAGATCCACCAAAAGTCGGGAAGGCAGCTTGATAGAGTTGTACCTCTACATTCAAAATTAAACAGTTAAGCGATGCGAAAGTAAGCAGAAAATTAAAGAAGCAACTAACCTTTATCCTCAAGCTTCAAAACCGGCACCTCTTCGCTATCATGCGGCCACTGGTCACTCATCTGCGCCACGACCAGGACGTTTTCACCAAACACTCGGTTTGGAGTAGCAGTAAGCTTCACATACCAGTCTTCCTTCTTGGGAATCGCCAAATCCTCCTTCGCGATCAGTTCGGACCATGGGCAGAAGGTCATGGCAATCTGTATCACCTCCTCGCGAATGAAAAAGAAATTTGGTTTCCAGTCATGGAAACTCTTAGGAGGGTTCAAGAGTATCTTCTTCATAGCCCCTCGACTGGCGAATGAGTAGAAGCCCAGATTCCTGATAAGTTGGTAGAAAGCCCTAAACCTCTCTAACGTTGGGTCAACACCATGAGATCGGCAGAGGAATTCGAAATGTTGAACCCTAACCATCATAGGAGGGCTCAATTGTGAGATATGGAACCCATAGAACTGAAGTATGTGGGCCTAGAATTCCGTAGCCGGCAACCGGAAGTTTCCCTGAAGAAAGAAATCTTCAAACAAAGTAATGTACCCCTGCGGTGCATCAGCGGCCGTTTGATTTTGGCCGGGTACCGGGCATCCCATTCTGGTGGAAACCGGAAACTCCTGGTGATCTGCTCGAATAACCTTAAATCCCACTTAAGGATGGGAACGGGACCTTCTTCACCGAGATTCTCTTCTGGATGTTCTTCAGCCATGAACACCGACTATAAAAATTCTGGGAATATTTTGAAGATGTGATGAACACAACCTTGAAGATCTGCTATCGATCACTTGAAGATTTGAAGAAACAAAGAAGAAAAGTGGAGAGGAAGAGTAGCAACAGTAAAAGAAGTAAGGTCCTCCTCCACTTCATCAGATATATATACCCATCGCATTTAATGCGATGGGTAAACATGCCGAGATCGCCGCGCACGTGACCAATCAGAAGACGACACGAAAGGCGAAAATCCCGGAGTACCGGTTACCACGCGCGCGTGGAGCTCACTCTCCTGACGGAAAGCCAAACCGTCAGAGACAACTTGCTGACAGCCGTGTAAGTGGTCAACTCAAACGTCACCATCAACGATGTTTCCCACCAACTTGTCAGATTTCAAATTTCGAGGGCTTTCCCGCCCAAAATTACTACAAACTTTATGCAGAAGCTACTAAGGCCGCGCAGCATTAACAACGACTCAACAACCCTGCACGCCTACACCAAAATGCAGTGAACCACCTTGAGCCAAATCTGGTAGCCGCGTCGTAGTAACCAACAAGTAATTACACGTGCGCCGTCTACCAAAATCAAGCAAGCATTTTCAATCATTAGCACTTCTTTTTTCTAAGTCCAGAGCTCCAACCACTCACTTCGTGCATGGTGCAGCACTGGACTGGGGGGGACTTGAAGGGGTATGGTCCCAAAAAGCCGCGCAGACATTCCTCCAGGCCGCACGCAGGTCCATACTCCTAAATCAGCAAGATCTTCAATCTCAACATCGCGCGTGGTACTCCACCAAGGGACTGACCTCGCACGAGGTCTCATCAAGAAAAAAACTCATTTAACACTTAGCATTCCAAACAAGAGCCTTCATCCACCCATGTGCCGCGCGGGTCAGTTTCATGTTCATCAAAGCCGCGCAAGGCTATGGCACAGGGCTATTTCAGATAGTACACAAGGTACAAGTGGCAGAGAAAAAGGGCCAATCCTCATCCTTCTGGTCCTGCTCAATCGTGCTCCACAATCGTCTGACATGCAGGAGACAAAAAGTACTAGAGGATGCCTACGTGGCACCAATCACAGGGCAGAGACACCTGCCCCACGATCTCCACTTACCTGCTGATGGCAGAAGGGCGGCCAGGCCGACAACCATGACACGTGGCTCCAATCACGGTGCGCCAGCACCAGGAAACTTTTAGAAACCACTAACGGTCGACACCCGTGAGACAAAGAGCATATCCTCTAAGTTGTCGCCTTCCGGCCCAAGGCCCATCGGTCCACATCCTCTTACACGTCTCCGGCTATAAATAGAGATCTCAGTCCACAGGTTAAATATTCTACTCCCTCTACTTTCACTCTTAATACTTAATTATCTCCTCAAAGCAATCGCTTATTCTCACGCTGGAGCCCGGTTAAGAGGGAAACATCCATATTCCACTCTTAACGAGTAACAGTGTTCTGTTTTGCAGGATTACTTAGTCATTAAGGAGCTCAGAAAGCCATAAGAAGATTAACCACTATGATAGGAACCTGAACCAAACTAATCAATCCTTAGAATTAGTTACGTGTTTCTTCAACAACGCTCGGGCCAAATTGGGTCGAATGGAACAAGTCGGCGAGACTCCAATGCAGATACTTTTCGACAGGTTGGAGAAGGTTGGGTTTGTTTTTTACCATAGAACATCTTAAAACGGCGAACGGGTCGAGGATGTTTTCTTCATCCACCCGGAGTCGAACATGTTGTGACGCGCCTTCCCGCATGTGTTGCTTATAGAGTCCACCTACAAGATGAATCGGTACAAAATGCCGCTAGTCTAGATTATCGGTGTTACATCCACGTTGATGTCGTTTTGCATTGCTCATGCGTTCGTAAGAAACGAGAAATAGGAAAACTTCACATGGGTTCTACAGAGGTTGAAACACTCGTTAGACAGTGTTATGGAACCCCGTGTAATAGTAACGGATAGAGATCGTGTCCTAATAAACGCATGTGCAACCGTGTTTCCCAGGGCTAGACATTCATTGTGTGGGTGGCACATACAACAAAACATTGCCAAACATTGCAGGCAAAGCTTTAAAACCGAAGAAAGCTGGCAAAGGTTTCTTTACAAGTGGGGCAAGCTAATTAACTCAACGACCGATCTTGACTTCAACTACTGGTACGAGCGAATACGATCAAAGCTGCCAAGCAAAAAAAGCGACGGTAAATTTTATATTATTTTTGTTTAATAATCGTACTTATTTGACTTGTCTTAACTGGACTTGACTTTGATTACAGATATTTTGGACTACTTGCATTCAAACTGGTTACAACCATATAGAGACCGATTTGTTTTGTTCTGGAGCGACCAACTCTGAACTTCGGTCAACGTACAAGGAACTGGGCAGAGTGTCAACACGCCCTTTTGAAGCATTACCTAGGCGAATCTAATTACTCGTTGGAAAAAGTGGTACCACTTATTGATAAGCTCATAAGAAAACAGGTGACAAAAATCAAAAGCAACATTGAAAGAAGCAGGAGCCGAACATTAGGTCCACATAACAAACCAATATTTGATCTCCTATGAATGAAGGTTTCACATGTCTGCCTAGACTTGATATCCGCCGAAGTAAATGAAATAGAAACCTTAAAGTTATCTAACGGTACATGCGCATGCCATTTGCATACAAGCTCTGGGTTGCCGTGCACGTGTCGGTTGGAACCGTATACAACGAATGGTAATACATTATTCGACCAACCACATTTTATAATCATAGCATTTCATCACGCAAAATCTTATTCACATTTTATGTTTTTTGCTGGTATGTTTCTTAGGTCAAATGATCCTGTTGGAGTTGATAGACCCTTTTTGGAAAAAAAACATAAATTTGGACTCCATACTGAAACCGAGCGAGGAGGAGTGTTTCGACTTAGACGACGAACTTACGCTTCTCAAACAACATTTAATGGCCCAACCGAGAGAAGTCAAGAAAAATCTGGTTCAAAAGATGAAGGATTTGGTACAACTCAATAAGATGAAGCTCAAACAGCAAGTTGTGAAAAAAAACACACGGGGTCATCCAACTTTAAAAGCTCAGCAACAAAGGAATGATGATTGGTTTACGGAGCATTCAAGAGACAACTTATTTACAACGCAGGACGCGTATAGTGATTCACTCGTTTGGTTTGGCACACAAGAGTCATTCATCGAACCTACCAGGCACAACTCGTTTGTCGAGTCACAAAGTTATTGTGCTGAAACACCTATGTTCTTCGGTGAGATTGCGAAAGGCGCTAAGAATTCGAAAACGAAAAAGAAGGTCACGAAATCAACGGAAGAGCGACCACACTTACCTTTGCTGCCTACCGCACAAGTTAATATGTTCATGCACTTCAAACAGTTCATTCCACCTTGCTTCTATCCACAACTCAGTCACATACAAAATGTACAGGGTGTTGGTAATTGTGGGTTTCGATCTATAGCAATCGGCTTATCGCTTCAAGAGTGGCAGTGGCTGTTAATACGGGGGGAGCTTCTGGTTAAGTGCAACCGATACCACGACTTATGGAAAACGATAAATGAACCTGAGTTTCAAGATGTTCTAGAGTCATTAGATTGGTCTGGTATAGGCGTAGCACCTGAACATAAGTGGCTACAAATGCCTTTCTCGGGGCTTATGATAGCAAACCGGTGAAATGTTGTTTGTCTCTTATTAAGTGACAAGGGTTGTGCTTCATTTTTTCCCATGTTCAGAACAACCGAAGATAGTATTCCACATCGAATAGTCGCGCTTGTACATGTACACAGGAACCATTTTATTCACGTCAGATTAGAAGAGAAATATCCAATGCCAACCCCATCAGGATACTGGCGACAACCGACACGGAATACGCCAACAAAAAGTTGGTATTACTATTACTAGGAACATATTGACCAATATAATAGGATCGTTGATGAATACAGGACCAGGGCATACGTGGATTTAGGTTGCCTAAGAATTTAAAATGTTATTTCATGTTTTGGCAATTTGTAATGATGAACATATACGTTATATAAATGTTTTGGCAACTTGTTGAAATTGAACTTGAAAAAATGTTTAAAATGTTATTTCATGTTTTGACAATTTGTAATGATGAACATACATGTTATATAAATGTTTTGGCAACTTGTTAAAATTGAACTTGAAAAAATGTTTAAAACGAATCAACGTTAACACATACCGACTGTATCTTCATCACTTCTGCATATAGTATACTTTCAAATTCCGAAACATGTTAGATTATGGTCTTGTATAGTAAAGGATCGAATAGCGTACATAGGCGTAACGATTAAGATTGTATGATTGAATTTGAAAAAAAAGTTGAAACTGAATATTCAAGTGTATACGGTCGTATACAATTTAGAAGATCGTATAAAGATTGAATATTCAATGCGTATATGGTTGTATACAACTTATACGATCGTATAACGGTTGAATATTCAATCTGTATATGATCGTATACATTATATACGCCCGTATATAACTTGAATGTTCAAACTATATACGACCGTATACGATATGACCGTATAAACTTATATTTTATTCCCAATTTGTTATATTCTTAGCGTATCCGGAACGTATAATACGTGTGTGTAGGAAACGTATATCTGAGGTGTACGTAGCGTATATGTGCGTATAATACTTGCGCGTACGATACGTATACTTCATGTTTACGGATCGTGTACGAGATGTATATCACGTTAGTATACGAAACCTATACTTGATGTGTTCAGAGCGTATATGAGATGTACAATACGTTCGTATACAAGAACAGTAGTCGTATAATACGTTAACGCTAATCGTATTATGATTACTAAGTTGTAATTGTTATTTTTACAGACGATATGGCTTGGTCATCAGTAGCTGCTGTGGCCCGTAAAGGTTGAGGTCAGGGTGAGGGTCGGGGACGTGGACGCGGACGTGGACGTGGACAGGAGGAGGAGGTTGTGCCCAATTTTACTGAGACGGGGCAGTTTATTTGCGTGATCCCCCGAGGTACGGCTGCCTATAGTGTTTTGGGAAGATTACGAGAGATGGAGCTGGATGCGCCTCGGACCATTGATATTTAGTTTTTGATCGATATTGGATCGATCGGTCGGGTCTGGGAGTTCATGCCAGCTAACTCCGCGTGGGACCTCTTATTTGATGTCGCCGTAGAGCGGGCCCACAGGGAGATTACTTTAGAGTTTTTATGTACTTTTTCATTTCTGGACACCCGGGTGGGGGTTTACATCATTTTTTTATGACACCCGCAATAGCTTGTACACTTTGCGGCAAGACTCAGAGGATGACACTTCCTGAGTTTGCCGTTGCCTTGGGTCTCTACTCACAGGAATACTCAGTGTCCTAGGCATTTTTTGATGCGCACATCAGCACGTCAAGTGATGTGTTGTGGCCTTGGTGGGGCACTAGTGGGTCCAGGGAGTTCGTGAAACCGAGTTCACGATCCCCGAAGGCGCGGGCGAGTTGCCTTTGTAGGATCGTTTTATGACCAAAATGAGTCGTTCAGAAGAGTTTTTGCTCAATACGAAAGGTGGAAACAGACGTATCAAGTTCAATTCAGCTATATATACACTTTAAACTGTCTATTGATTGATTTGACAAAGTTTTACATCGAGTAGACACTTCGGCAGCACTTCGTCTCTCAAACCGGAAAAGTAATTTCATACTAAATGACGAAGACAAGACAACTATTTATAGACAAGGTGATTTCGCATGAACAGGTTCACACGAAATCACTTTCACAGGAAATAGTGATTTCGTGCAAAATAGCAATGTGATTTCGTGCGAAATAACTGTTGCCTATTTCGTGCGAAATTACCCTTTTAACACGTTTTCTCGTTTTACGTGCCCTTATCTATCTATTCTAATACAATACTCGATACAAGACGAAGTCGACAGACGTATGCACCAACAGACTCCCCCTCGAATGTTGACGAATCTTCAGTGTCGAGTCTTCAATGTCTTCAGTCTTTATCAGTCTTTCTGCTCTTTCTGAAGTATCTGACAGTGTAAAACATCCTCAGTCTTCTCTCTTCTTCTCTCTACCAGGATCTCAATCTGACTCCATCTTCTCTTGATCAGATCTCTTGATTTCTTAAGTTGATCAGCATCAGCAATACCAATATCATAACCTGGCTTCACATTCTGCTCAGGATCAGGAACCTGACTAACCTGAACACATCTCTACCTTACAATAAATTTCATAAATTTAAAATTTGACAAATTTATCTCTGCTTACCACTTGTAGACACAAACACACTATCATTTGCAAATATTAAACAATCATAAAATGATATTACAATGTTAGTCTCTGATGAACCACTTGAAGAAATACCATATTTCTTTTTAAATCCTTTTCTTACATCAAACAGACTCCTCCTCACTGGTTATCCATCATGTTTAGCACTTGGAATTTTGAAAATCAGCTTTTCAGCATCAGTTGTCAAAAATCTTTTTGTATTTTCAAAATTTATGCTAAAACACATTGAAAATATTTTTGATTTAAAAAAAAACGAAATGCAATAAAGAAATATTTACAGACAATATTTTTGTGAGTTTGCGTAAGAGGATCATATCGGTTTTTTTAGACAAATCACTAACACCGTTAAACTTTAAGCATTTTAAGTTCTAAGCGATTCACTTAGATTGTCAGTATACTGATCCACTTTAAATTTTCACACAAATTTCAACTGTTTTCGAGATACGAGATTAATGTTTTAAGCACTTGAACTTATTCGCGTGTCCCACCTCAGAATATACTCTCGTATCCAGATCCCAATATTCAGTATTATAGGTGAGTATACCTAGATGATATCTGTAAAGGGTTAAAATGCGAGGGCCATGAGAGCTCAGGCTTTAGGTGTGTTCCCTTTAGAGAATCTTTTCTTCAACAGCACATGATTAGCATTTTTTAATGTTTCATCATTTTTTGTATTGAGGGTGGTGCTATATTTCAAGCAAGCGAAAAATATTATACGGGGACTAGGTCATTGCTTCTGCAAAATCAGAAGTCCCGGGATAATACCCCAGATATCACTGAGTATAAAGACCTAGTATCTCAGAAAGAGGGACCTTTCAAACAAGATTTCGGGGGTTACCCATATATCCGAGAGATGTTCCCCACGATATAAGTAAATTTGAAATTTTAGGTTTATATCTCGACACAATCTACTAAATGTGCAAAAACCTACTGGCACATCATTAGTGAGACCGTTTATCACATTTTTGACTTTCCAATTCTTTAGCATGCTGTGATAATCCACTGATGTACTATCATTTCCTCTTTTCACAATAAAACTCATTTTTGATTTTATCATGTTTTTGACTTTTTCAAATTTTCTAATGTTTTTGGATTTTCTGAAAATTCTTACTCCCCCTAAAATTCAAAATCATTTAAAAGAAATTTGAAAACAAACTATACAAGTAAAGTGACAACTGTTGTGAATTGCTTCAAATCGCCATCCACTTGGCATAAACACTCAGAACTCCCCCTTACAACAAACTATTTTCCCATTATGATTTCAAAGCACTTAAGTTTGTTTTAACCAAATGGTTTTTCCGGAAAATAAGTTTTGTTGATTTCATAAAACCACTTGTAGGTTAGGGGATCAAATCATCATCTTGTTTTTTCAACCACTTTGAAAAATATAACATTTTTAAAATCAAACAACAAATACCACATGTAGAAAATCAAGTACAAGTTAATGTCCCTGATTTACCACTTGTAAATTTTCATAATCATACAAACTTTAAGAAAGATGCCGATACCTGCTCCACACTTACCAACCTGGAAGCTCCGACAAGTCATTCTTCTCACATATAAAAAACAGACATCCAAGCTTCACCAAACTTGGATATTACCTCCTCATTTTCACTCGGGGTGTAAGTTGCCTTCTTTGTTTCATAAAAATCTTTAACCCCTTTTACCTTTCCATCGACCATTTTCCCAAAAATCTTTTTAGCATTTCCATTAAAAACCTTTTCGACATCAAATTCTTTTTTCTCAGAATAGAATTGATTCGAAATCTCAACATTTCCAATTTTTCTAAAATTTTCAGCCCTCAATGGTGGAAAATTGACATCATCCATTGGCGGTACTGATGTTTCAATTTTTATATCAACTTGTGGCTCCTCTGACTTTGACGAATCAGATTCATCGCCAGTTTTCACATTTGATTTTTTAACAACCCACATTTGGTTGTCAAGATTCACTCTTCTCTTATAAAATCTTTTCGAACATTCACCAACCTCATATGTTGAGTTCTTAAACACTTTGAACTTTTCAGTTGGTGATTCAGTTTTATCAACAATCTTTTCTTTGAGTTTAGAAACAACTTCCTGTTTTGTGTTGGTAGCCATTGGACAATTCCAGGCGATGTGACCAACTTCTTGACATCTATAACAAGTTCTTGTCTCCTTTCTCTGATAAGCTCCATTCTTCTCAAACTTTTGTTTTTTTTTGCAAAGAACTCTTTGTTTGATTGCTTCCAGAATGAGCTCTTTTCTTCTTCCTCCGAACTTGCTCCTGAAACAAATACTGTTTTTGTTTTAGAAATTTTCTCATTTTTATAAATTTTCGGTGGAATAAAACCTAAGCCTTTCTTTTTGAAATTACCATTATGGTTTGGTCTCTTTTTAAAACCAGAACCAGAATTGTAACCCTTTTTCTTGTTTAATCGTTGTTGAACTCTTGAGGTATAATGTTTGAGTTTTTCAGAAAGATTTACATAGTTTATTTCAGAAATATTAATTTCTGTTAGTTTGAAAACCTTTTTTATCATTTCTGGTTTAACACCTCTTATTGGAAATTCCTCATCAGAATATAATTTGTCTGAATCATTCAAAGTATATGCCACTTTGATTGGTTCATCATTCAAATTAGATTTTGATAACAAAAATTCTTTATTGTAAACCCTTTTAACCAATGGTTTTGAATTGTTGACCAACGAACTCGAACTTTCTGACTCAGACTTTGACTCTGACTCTTCATCCTTATCCAACACCTAATCGACCACTTTCTTTATTAATTCAGACTCATGATCATTGTCAGACGATGTGAACGTGACATTAATGTTTTCTGGTAAATCATCAGTTGTTTCGGATTTTAACTTTATATTGACAGCCTTTTTGACTTGCTCCTCATTCGTTTTTCTGGGAGAATAACCTTCCCAAATCGGAGGCGGACACTTGTTATAATTTGCACTTTGTTTCTTACCAGTATCCTTTTCTTCAGGCTTCTTGTCTTGAAATGCTTCAAAACCTGCAACAGTTGGATAAATTCGATCAATCAAATAATCAGAACTAGAATAACTTTGCAGTAAACGTCTAATTCTTTCATTCTCTATCTTTTCTGTCTCCAACTCCTGCTTCAGCTTTGTACATTCTTCAATGTAATGATTAATAGCCTTCTGCTTTGTCATCATCTCTGCATTCATCATAGTCAACGCATCTTCTCTTTCAGAATTTGTCTTTTGTAGACCATTCACTGTTCTATTCAAAACGTTATACTATTCTTTCACATAATTGAGATTGAACAGTAAATTTTCTTTCAACTTATCCTGCTCACTCAATTTTTCATTTTTTTCTTCACATTGCTTGCATGAATCCAAACACTTTAAGCAAGGTTTTGTAACTTCAATCATCTTTTCCACTTCGATAATCTTTTCAACTTCAACAACTTTCTTAACTTCAACTACCTTCTCAACAACTTCAACTTCCTTTACAACAAACTCAACTCCTTCACTATGTTCAGATTTTTCTTCCAGTGCAACAATCTCAATTTTTACCTGTTTCTGATTCTTTGCTGCACGTTTCTCCTTTAGCTTTTCCACACGATCTGCAAAATAAAATTGAAAACTTTCAGGAGATAAATGAGTTTTTTCAATATTAATATGTTTTTCTTCCTCATCATCACTATCATCAGTTGATGATTGATCAAACACTTGTGTTTGTTCTGAACTATAATCTGAAAAATTAGATTCAAAATCTTGATTCTTCTCATCACTGGCAAACACTTTCATCCATTCTTTCATCAAATCTGGTTCTTGAACTATCTGAGCAATTAACGCCACAATTTTTGAATCAGGTGGAATATATTTGTCCCAACTGAAACCTTCTGCCACTTTTTCATCATCTTGATCAATTATGCCATAATAAGCTTTCTTATTTGCATCTTCGATCATTTTAGCATGTGCAGTTGGTGGTTCTTTTTGTTGATAAGGTTGATGAGCAACTTGTTGATATATAGCTTTTCGATAATAATCATTGCCACCAAACGGATTCTTTGCTCCACTTGCTTCTCGATTAGTACATTCCCTTTTGAAATGTCCTTTCTCCCTGCATCAAAAACAAGTAACTTTAGATTTATCAAAACCTTAAAGTAGAAACATTTGCATCTAAGAAATCATTTCTTCCTGTAATCATTTTGAATTTTTCAGCTCTTCTTAACACACTTGATAAACACCACTTGATATCCATCAGCTCCATTTCCTCAACATCAATCTGATCGTAATCTTCTTTTGTCAACATAGGAATTTCGATCCTTCTTGCAACCAATCCTTCATATGATTCCAATACTGTAACAAGTAACGCCATATGACTTTTGACAACTTCTTCAGAAAAATTTTGACCATTCTGAAGATGCAATGCGATGTTGCAATTTAAGACATGACCATTGTTGCTGTTTGAGCTTTGAAATTGATGACTTGAGCTTGAATCTTTTGGATTATGTCACACCCCGACCACGTAAAACAACAAAGCGTGGCAGAAACATCGGGGAGTGTTGTAACAGAATTATCGTTTCATAACCATGGATACAAAAAAAGTGTTTCGTTTTATTGATAATATTAAACATTAACATTGTCTTAACATAGAACAAACAAGTTTTATATCGTCTATCATAGTTATATGTCACTAAGGCCTCGTCCAGATCCTATGTGACGCATGCATCCTAGAACGTCAATCAAGCAACAACACCTGAAACATATGTAAAAACAAAGTCAGCAAAGAAATGCTGGCGAGTACATAGGTTTTATAGGAGTATCGGAATCATGGCTTGTTTACTTTTATTGCAATACCTCGAAAACCTTGTTTTTAAAAGTGTATAATATCGCGACATGATTAACCAACTCAAAACAAGATGATTATAATTTATAAAATTCGTAGCCATGATTCTTAACCCAAAAGCTTTTTTGTTTTAGAAAACCATCTTGTAAAACATCTCGTATAAACTCGTTAATAAAACTCGTATATTATTTCGAAAACATCGTTGAGTGACATCGTTTCGATATCGTTTATCCAAGTGAACTAAATAACGCCACGGTATGTGATATGTTGAAAACACTTATATATAAGAAGTACCAACGGCGTATCTACCATGTTTTCACCATATTACCCCCGTCCCATTATCTAAACACTAGCCAAAAACCAATCGTTTACCCAAATCGTTTAACATTGTCTCCAAATCATTTCCAAATCGTTTACTCGTTTAAATCGTTTAGATCATCATCGTTTTAATTGTGAAAAACTTATATATGGTTGTTTCGTTAATAACATTCAAACCTTCGTGACTCGACTACCTCGCTCCTCGCTTCTCGTATTAACAAACCACCAAAGGGTAAGTTAACAATTACAGATTCAGTCGTTACCCACAACACCCACACATAACCATGGGTATAGTGTAATAACGGGATTTGTCGGATCCTATGGTACCATAACCTAATACTAGTTGGCATGATCAATGCTAATGAATGTCATTCGTTATGTAACTACAACCAACAAGTTCGTTCACATTATTGAAATCGTTATTAGTTTAGTATAAATCGTTCTATTCGTTTTTGAAATCATTGTTTAAACCTTGAAAACATTTGTACATATGAATCACCCCAAAACAATTGAAAGTTGTAAAATAGGGGAACTATGTAGTCACATGTAGTGCAAGATATCTTCAATCAATAGTACTTCAACAACTCGAGTAAACCAGAGAAATCAAGTAGCACCTAGTAATCGAATCACTAGTCAAACAATAGACGCCTAAATCGGAAGATCGGACAGAATGAGGTCTTGTAAACCAAATGAGTGTTGGAACTCATGTGATATGGTTTAACAAAGCCTACATCCTAAATGAAACCTAACCTAAGTGCTTTCGACCCATCGCGACCCATTAAGGTAGCTTACGCCACTTTAACGCGTCGTGCGCGCAAAGCGCGTTCGAGACGTCTAACTAGTCCTATGACAAGTATTATATGCCATTACGTGTTTAATCATGTTGTATAATCAGTTATGTGACAAAAGTTTAGGTTACATAAGCTTAATTACCAATTATACATGAAAAGGGTATTTTGGTAATTTACCTAAGGCATATAAACTACTTATCATACAACTATCTAAACTAGGTGACCATAAGGTATAACCTTGGAAGGTTATTCCCTATGTAACTATGGTCACTAACCATGTTTGGTCGGATCCTAATGATCGACCAAACGGGTCGTGTTCGAAAGTCTAAGCGGGTGTTTAGTCCGCTTGACTTACGACACTACACAAGCACTAAACTAAAAAGTGACAAGCTAAACATGTTAAAACATGTTTAACAAGGTTTGAAAACATGTTTGGTATCAAAACAAACGGTTTTGATACCCACAAGTAGTTTAGTTACAAAATACGCGTAAATGCGCATTTTGGCCGAAACTACGACTCGTCACTGAGCCTAGATAACGTGGTAATCAGTAGGTATAGTCACTAGGGACTATAACCATCGTGATTACGCTCACGTTATGAAGTTCAAACGAACTTCACATTGACCATAAACTGGTCAATGCAGAAAGTCAAACGCAGTTTGACTTTAACACTAAAACGAATGAAAAGAACGAAAGAACACTTACAGAAGGTCCAAGAATGGAAGTTTTGAATCCGAATATTCTCAGGTATGAAGTGTTGAACACATCAACTTAGAAAACAAATTCAGATTTCAAAGGTGTGGGTTTTTGGGGTTGAGATCATGGGGTATTTATAGGATTTCTTGAACCGTTAAGATCGTTTATCGTAAACCATGATTCGATCTCATCCATACAAGTGTTGATAAATGACCCCTTGCATCAGGAAAAGACATGTGGAATTGGGTTTTTGGTGTTTAACAGCTGTTAACAGCTATTTAAAACAGATTATTATGATCTGGGAGGGCCTCGCGGCCCGCGTAAGGTATACACAAACCTTACGCGCCCCGCCTGAGGGTCCTGATCAGAAAACAACTTTGCCATATTGACAGTTTCAGTCCCTGTTGGTGTTTAAAGCTCATTTCGACACGTTTAAGGCCCGTTATGTCACACCCCGAAATTTATCAGAGTTGGCGTGACTGGACTGGTATCTTCATTGCACAGCGGAAGCATATAAGCAAAGTCTTTTAGAAAAGTGGAACGCCCGCTAAGTACTCGAGTCTCCAATGGTTCTCCTATTCCAACCGTGCCTTGTATTAGTAATGCAACCTGAGAAAGAACATGCGAGAAAAATCAACATAATGTTGAGCGAGTTCATAGTTTGTTCGTAAAAGATTTGAGATAAATCTTTTGAGTTGTGAAAGGTCTGAGATAAATCCTTTGAGTTGTGAAAGATTTGAAATAAATCTTTGGAATAACCGGTTTTTGAAGTAGTATTGAGAAAATGAATTTAAAAACCATTTTCTTGCAAAGTTATATGGAAACGTTGTGTTTGTAACACGTTATGTTCATAAAACCATGTTTTTGTAATGTTCGTATAATCATCAATGCCCACCCTGACTTTGACCCGCATAATCCTATGCCTTAAATTTTGTATAAAACATGGTATTTAATTTGTATGAACAAGTATGTTTCGTGAGTATAAAGTTCCTGGTATGTAGCAGTGTAAGAGGACTTGTGATCACCAATGGTTTGCAAAGCCATTAGCATGTTGTGATATGCAAGTAGGAAGACTCAAACCTAGCGGATTTATGCGTTGGGCACAAAGTCACCCCGAGGTCCGTTCTGTTTGGGCCTGGGGCTGGGCTCGCTACACCCAGATAGATCTACCGCTCCTGTCCCTCGGTCCTACCCTGAGGATTAATAGCCTCAAGTTTCCGCCTACCCATTCACATGATCTAAACCTCCTTACGTTAATCATACCGTGTATAAAAACGTCTGTAATCATTGTACATGTACTTTACCCCGGTCTCTAAAACCGATCCTTCCCAGCCACAAGGACTGGCTCCTTATTCTCTATATATTATCACCAATTGATCCGTCCTTAGTCATGAAAATCATTCACATTTTGATACTACTCATTTGTTTTGTAAAAACCGGTATGTTTAGTATAAACCTTTCGTAAATCATTTGAGTTCCTCGAAATCCCTTCGTAATATGATTTAGAAATACGAGTTTTGCATTTGTTCTAAACTTTGTTTGCTTTTGCAAAACGTGCATGTCTTTCCACCCCGAAAACATTTATAAAAATGTAAAGCCGTAAAAAGTGGGGTTATGAACTCACCTGAATATTCCTGTGCAAAGCTAGCTAATTTATGACTTCGTGATGTCGTTTCCAAGAGTTGACTTGCTAGCGTGCATTCTACAATATTCCTAACACGGAATATCTAATAAGTTTCTAAAAGTGGTAACTAGTCTACGTGTCACCGAGCTCTACCGAATCGCTAATCGAACGATTCGAGTAAGTTATTAACTTAATGAAAATGACTGAGTTAAACTGTCGCGAGAAGTCGTTTGAGTATGTAGGAATATTCGTATGAAAATATTATATATATTGCGTCTTGTGTATATTTGCCAAAAATATACGTATATGTCGTTTAGGCGTATAAAATAAATATGAAAAGTTATATTTATTTTATAAAGAAATCGTCGAGTTGTTGAATAGATAAACTGTATCTATTTTGTAAAAGAATTCGTGTGTTTGAAATAAATACGATAGGTATATTTATTTCATAAAAGAGTATGAGTTGATTGGCGCTTGAAATAAATATATAAAATATATTTATTTTATAAAAATATTCGCGTTGTATGGTATTCGAAATAAATATGTAAACTATATTTATTTTGTAAAACGAATACGAGTTGTTTGACGCATGAAATAAATATATAAAATATATTTATTTTATAAAGGAATTGTCGTTTTCGTTGGTTATCAGGAATAAATATAACTATATTTATTTTGTTGTCGAAAATATTTTTCGTATCGTTGTTCTCGTAAGTTGTAAGTTGTCGTCGAAAGGAACTTTGTATTTGTATAAAAGTCGCTTTATAAAATACGTTCGTTTTATTTTGTGGATTTTCTCGAAAAACGGGCAGAGTTTCCTCTGTTTTTGGACGCCCCGACAACACAAGTTGTCTTTATATTTTCAAATTCAGCAATTTATTCAACGAACAAACAATATGTATATGATTCTTGTCAAATATATCAAAAGTAAACTTTTATCAAGTCTATTCGGGTCGAGCTCGTTCACGAGAATAATTAAAGTTAACGAAAATAATCGCGGTTTAAACCATTACCCAAAACTCTCGTTGGTGTGTTTACTGAGTTGACCGGCTGACCGAGTCAACCGGGTTGACCGAGTTGACTGGGTTGACTCAGTTTGACTGAGTCGATCCGATCCGCTTCATAAGTTGCTTCGAACCTTCCGACCCGAACCGCCTGACCCGAACCGCCTGAGTTGACTGAGTTGACTCGGTTGACCGAGTCAACCGAAACAGAAACAGAAACCGAAATTGAATCGGAATCCCGAAACCTCAGCTCGAACCATGCCCACTCCGGACCATCACTAAGTCCGAGCCAAACATAACCTGAACGTGATCTGGACACGAACGAACCGAACACCTTTAATAATCAGAGAAGAGAAGAAGGGAAGAAAGGGGGAACCAAGTATTACCGGAAGCTTGTCGGATAAAGTCTTGGACCGCCGGACTTTGTTATTGACCACCGGATAAACGAACCAACCGCCGGGTAATCGAGCCGACCACCGGTCTTTCTCTCTCTCTCCTCTCCGCAGCTCTCTCTCTCTTCTCCGCAGCTCTCTCTCTTTCCTCCGCAGCTCTCTCTCTCTTCGCTCCTTCCTGTTGCAGCCGCCACACGCCACCACCGTCTGGTGGTGGCTGCCGATAAGCCGAAGACAGAAGGGGGGGGGGGGGGCGTCGCCTATAAGAGGAGTCACCGGGTTCACCGGGGTGCCGGCCGGTTTTCCGGCTCCTGGTTGCCGATCTCCAGATGCGAGAGAGAGAGTGAGGACATGAGGGTGTTGACTGACCTTTCATGTGTGTGTGTGAATTGTTGTGGGTAAGAAAGATGTGGTGTGTATTTGTCTGAGTATAAAAATCGAGAGAGAGTGAGAGTAATTTGTAGGTTTGTTAGGATGTGCAGTGAACAAAAAGGGGAGTGGGGAGATGTATTTATAGTGGAATGTGTGGGTATTGTCCAATGTGATTAATTTTTGTTCTATGAATAAAGATCTAAAGAGATCTCATAATATTTTGTATGCTCCAATATTGATCTCACAAATCTTTTGTAGAGATTTGTTTTGGTTTGGCAAGATTTTAATAGATTTTGTAGGATTGTAGTAAATCTTGTAGAGATCTTTCGAGGTCTAGTATATATGCGCAGGTTTAGGCTTGTGGGTGTTGGGCTTGGGCCCTGGGCCCACAAGCCCATCTCGTGTGTAAGTGGCCCGTAGTTCCTACGAGACCTGTTGTCAAAACCCGAACTCCGTTTAATCTCAAAAATTAAAATACACAAAAATACGGTCTGTAGTCGTTGCCCGTTCATCGATTACGATAATAATCGCGAAGAATAGTATCGTTGCCGTCTCTAATCCGTTTTTCGATCCGGTTGCGACTGTAATTACTAATATTTTGATACGGAGCTTAATATAGCGTTAAAAATTTAATATTTGTCGGCGTCATCAGTATCTTGTACGGTTTCAATCCGTTGCTGTTTAACGTTTCGCAGGTTTTCTCTGTAAACCACCGTTCGCGCATTGTAAAGTCGGATAATCGTTCCTGGGCACTCCAAAGGCCCAATTAGGTTAATTTGCATTGTAATCACTATTTATTATCGCGTTAAACACTTGTTAATCACGTAATTAAGAGCCGTAAATTACGGGTTGTCACACGTTAAGCCAAATTTAAGGCCCTAAAATGATGCCTAAACATTGTGTACATGAAACACGCTCAAAAATATTCCGGATGTCGGTTCGTTTGGTCGTATGATAGCGATGTTCGCTTAATGACGACGGAATGCGCATAAGCGCGAAAAACGATCCAAATTGCGCGACAAATGGATTTTTCTTTTGCCAAACACTAAAATAAAATATTTTAATGCTTACATAAATTTTTGGATGTCCGGATGTATTCAGAACGTAAGTAATGCGCGAAAATGCAAACTTATGCACTTTTTGAGGCTTTTAGTCCCTGAATGACCATAAAGTTTATTTTAGCATACCGAACCCCTCAAAGCCTATTTCTAAGCTATGTAAAGGTTATTTAGGGTATTTTTAACTTATGATCAAGTTCCGGATTGTTTGTTACTATACAAATCGGCATAGTTTCACAGTTTGACACAAATAGTCCCTGCGATCGAACAAACTTGTTTTCGACACACTAAACCATCCAAAACTTATTTCTAAGTTATGTGGAGGTTATTTAAGGTATGTTAAGCCTATGTAACTATTCCGGAGTGTTTGTCGCGTTATACTGACTGCGTTTACGCACCAGTTTGCGTATAACCTTCCAGAACGCGATTTAAAGCTTGCAATCGTAATCGAATCGAATTGAAAAGTCACCAAACACAAATACACACATAGAAACACCAAAACACATATAGCAACACCAAATAACATTGTTTTATTAATAATCATCATTGTTTTACATCGTACATCGATTACAGAGCACAATTGTCACAGTCTCCCCTACTTCAGGAAATTTCGTCCCGAAATTTTAACTAGAGGAAGCTTGTGAAAACAAATGCGGATATTTCGTCTTCATCTGGTCCTTAGGTTCCCAAGTAAACTCTGGGCCACGTTTGGATTCCCAGTGAACTTTAACCAAATGAATTCGTTTGTTCTTCAACTGTTTGTATATACGTTCCACTATCTCCACAGGTTTCTCGACAAAGTGCATCGTTTCATCGATTCGAATCTCGTCAAGAGGAATGTGCAGATCAGCGTCAACTAAACATTTTCGCAGATTGGACATGTGAAAAGTCGGGTGAATATTTCCAAGCTCTGGAGGTAGCTCTAGATGATAGGCAACCTTTCCAATTCTTTCCACAATCTTAAATGGTCCCACATATCGAGGTGCAAGTTTTCCTTTCTTTCCAAATCTCACGACTCCCTTCCAAGGTGAAACCTTGAGTAGGACACGATCTCCGACTTGAAATTCTAAGGGCTTGCGTCCTAAATCCGCATATCTCTTTTGACGGTTTCGAGCTGTCACAAGATTATCGCGGATTTTCTTGATTTTGTTAGTTGTTTCCAGAACGAGCTCAGGTCCAGTAAGCTGAGCTTCACCGGTCTCGTTCCAACAGACAGGTGAACGACATTTTTGACCGTAGAGAGCTTCGAATGGTACCATATTAATGCTAGTATGATAACTATTGTTGTAAGAGAACTCGATCAACGGCAGATGAGAATCCCAATTACCACCAAAGTCTATCACGCATGCTCTAAGCATATCCTCCAAAGTTTGAATCGTTCTCTAAGATTGGCCATCTGTTTGGGGATGATAAGCAGTGCTTAGATTCAGTTGGGTTCCCAAGGCAGATTGCATGGCCTTCCAGAAATGAGATGAAAATCGAGCATCATGATCAGAGATGATATCCAAGGGCACACCATGTCGTGTCACAATCTCATCAACATAAATATTTGCAAGTTTATCAGCAGATAGATCCTCGCGTATTGGAATGAAATGAGCTGATTTCGTTAATCGATCGACAATAACCTAGATAGCATCATGACCTTTAGACATACGCGGTAACTTAGTGATGAGATCCATCGCAATGTTCTCCCACTTCCAAACCGGTATCTCTGGTTGTACAAGCAAGCCAGAAGGTCGTTGATGTTCGGCCTTGACTTTGAGACAAGTTAGGCATTTTGATACATACAAGGCAACATCCTTCTTCATACCAGGCCACCAGCACCAGGATGGATAGAATATCGAGACTTATGAGATTCGTCCATTACCAAGGTGCGAAGATCGTCTTGTTTCGGAATCCACAATCGATCCTTAAAATAGAGCAAACCACCGTCTTTCACTTCGAGCATAAGCTCAAGTTGACGTGGTAATTCCGTACCCATCAAATTTTGTGAAACACAAAATTATTGAGCTTGAAGGACACGAGATCGAAGATCAGTTAGAGTTCGAACAGAATGAAGCTTGACTCGTTCCTTTCGACTAAGCACATCAGCTACGACATTCGCCTTACCAGGATGGTAGCGAATCTCGCAATCATAGTCGTTCAAGAGTTCAACCCAACGTCGGTGCCTCATATTCAGCTCTTTCTGATTAAGAATATGCTGGAGACTTTTGTGGTTTGTGAAAACCACACACTTTGTTCCATAGAGGTAGTGTCTCCAGATTTTAAGCGCGAAAACCACAGCTCCTAACTCAAGATCATGAGTCGTATAGTTCTTCTCGTGAACTTTCAGCTGTCTAGATGCATATGCAATAACCTTACCTCGTTGCATAAGGACGCAACCAAGGCCTAAGTTGGACGCATCGCAATAGACAACGAAATCATCGCTTCCTTCGGGCAGAGATAGAACAGGAGCATTACATAACTTCTGCTTCAGCGTTTGGAACGCTCCTTCTTGCTTGGGTCCCCACTCGAAAGGCTTATTCTTCTGAGTCAAAGCAGTGAGTGGAACCGCAATCTTCGAGAAATTTGAAATGAATCGACGATAATAACCAGCAAGACCAAGAAAAGATCGAATCTCTGTAGGCGTTGTCGGTGTATTCCAATCCTTA
The DNA here is from genome assembly GCA_030545235.1 of Helianthus tuberosus. Taxonomy (NCBI): domain Eukaryota; kingdom Viridiplantae; phylum Streptophyta; class Magnoliopsida; order Asterales; family Asteraceae; genus Helianthus; species Helianthus tuberosus. The sequence continues at coordinate 100,762,051 of CM060371.1, read as the reverse complement.
ATAGTAGCAATCTTGGATGGATCCACATGAATACCCTGCTCATTGACTATGTGACCCAAGAATTGAACTTCTTTAATCCAGAATTCACACTTGGAGAATTTAGCAAAAATTTGTTCCTTCTTCAGGAGTTCCAATGTTCAGCGAAGGTGTTGCTCGTGCTCTGCTCGAGATTTTGAATAAATGAGAATATCGTCGATGAACACAATAATGAACTTGTCCAAATAAGGTTTGCAGACCCTATTCATTAAGTCCATATAGATAGCTGGAGCATTCGTCAAACCAAAAGGAATGACAGTGAACTCGTAATGCCCATATCTTGTGCGGAAAGCAGTTTTGGGAATATCTTCTTCGAGAACACGAAGTTGATGATACCCAGAACGCAGATCGATCTTGGAAAAGCATGAAGCACCCTGCAGCTGGTCGAAAAGATCATCAATTCGAGGTAGGGGATATCGATTTTTGATGGTGAGCTTATTAAGCTCACGATAATCGATACACATTCGAAAAGATCCATCTTTCTTTTTCACGAAGAGGACAGGAGCTCCCCAAGGTGAAAAGCTCGGTCGGATGAATCCTTTATCAGATAACTCTTGAAGCTGCTTCGATAACTCTTGCATCTCCAACGGTGCAAGACGATAAGGTGCTTTTGCAATCGGGTTGGCATTGGGTACAAGGTCAATGTGAAACTCGACTTGACGAACTGGAGGCAAACCAGGAAGTTCATCAGGAAACACCTCCGGATAATCCCGAACAATCGGAATATCCTGAATACTCTTGCTCTTGCTTTTCTCCTCGGTGACATGTGCCAGAAAAGCAACATATCCTTTTCGTAGATACCTTTGGGCTTCCAAACACGACATAAACTTCAAACCACCAGATGGCTTCTCTCCACAAATTTCCAAAACATCACCGGAAGACAAAGGAATACGAACAATCTTATCGAAACAAACCGCCTTAGCGTGGTGTTTGGTTAACCAATCCATTCTAATGATAATATCGAAACTCCCAAGTTGCATCAGTGTGAGGTCAATAGGAAAAAGATGGTTATCAAGGTTCAACTGACAATCACAAATAAAAGAATCGAGAACCAGAGGTTTACCAGTAGCAACCTCGACAGATAAGGGTTTCCTCAGTTTAGTTCTAGGTATCACAAGTAAAGGCTCAAAAGATAATGAAACAAAACTTCTATCGGCACCAGAATAAAAAAGAATAGATGCAGGTTGATTGTTAACAAGAAACGTACAATTGACAACCTCGTTGTCAGCCCTCGCTTCGATTGCATTCAAATTGTACACTCGCCCACGAGCGGGATTCACATTAACGTTGACGTTCGCATTCGGGTTCGCGTTAGCATTCGCGTTTGCATTCACCAGTCTCGGACAGTTGTTGCGGAAGTGACCATACTCTCCACAATTAAAACATGAACCCGGTGGGAATCTTGCAGCATTCCCTAGACCCGGAGCTGGAACCTGAGCAACCTGATTCTATCCTAAACGACAAACATTGGCCAAATGCCCAAGTCTACCACACATTGTGCATTGTTTGCAAGCTTGTTGTGCAACGTGATGACCGTTGCAACGAGCACAATGAGGTGCGGTACCAGCATATGCCTTCTTTGCAGGTGGCTAAGCCGGTGGGTTCTGCGGGTTCTGAGCAGTCTGTGCTGTAACAGCAAAATTCTGGGCACCCTTTCGCTTCCTCGATTTCTTCGACGACTCTCCTTCCTTACCCTTACCCTTTTTCTTGTCCTTCTCTGAATCAGTCGCCTTCTTTTTATCACCCTTGCGGGTGAGTTTACCCTTCCTGACTTGAGTCTCAGTCAGGGTAGCAGACAACTCGATTGCTTGACGAAGGGTAGTAGGATTAACACCGGTCACAATCTCCAGAATAGAATCGGGTAGACCATCGATATACCTCTCGATTGCTTTCTCCAGAGGGGTAACCATGGTGGGACACAATAGACTGAGTTCCTCGAAACGATTCGTGTAAGCACGGTGTTCAGCCCCATCTTGCTTTAAATCGTCAAACTCTCGCTCCAAAGCCCGAACTTCGTGACGGGGACAAAACTCCTTCATCATGAGAGCCCGAAGCTTTTCCCATGTTTGTGCCAACGCCACTTCGGCACCCCTGTCGCGCATAATACCATTCCACCAGGTAAGCACTCGCTTCTCAAACACGCCCGAAGCAAATTCAACCTTACGCGCATTCGGACACTGCACATGTCTGAATGTGCTCTCGATACTCTCAAACCACTGTAGGAGCGCAGTTGCTCCTTGCGACCCAGAAAATTTAAGTGGCTTCGCAGAATTGAAGTTCTTGAAATTACACGGTGCATTATTGTTGTTGTTATTATTGTTGTTGTATATCTTGTGGACTTGGGTCACAACACCGGGAAGCACAGCAGCCACTTGCTAAGAGACCAGGGCTGTGATTTCTTCAATAGTGAAAGATTGTGCTTCACGTCGAGGAGGCATTGTCTAACAAGGAAATATGAGAGACGAGTGAGGTTGATAATTAGGAAAAGGAAAAGAGGTATCGACAAAACACAAGGAAGGCGATCATTTGTTTGTTACCTCGAACAAACAAACGACACGCAGTGACTAATCAAAGTAAATAGGTCAAAAATAATGTATCGCGAAGACATGCTCGCCTATAAGTGAACACTCACCCCAAGAGTTCCCAGGTAAGAGTGACTGGTCCGATTATGTGGATTTGTACGAACACTCTAGCCTTAGACAGAAAACTCAGGGTACATGCATTCACTCTTCCAGTTTGCACGTGTTCACATTATTTAGACCCAAACTTTGATGAGATTTTGAAAACTTAGAGGGTTCAAAACCTTATAATCGAGGGTTTAAAACCTAGTAATCAATCATCTTAGAACAGATGATTAGTTTTCAAAGCGGATTCGAAAATTGTGTTCTCGTTGTGGTTATCACCTAAGAATAGGTGACGATTTCGTTTTAAAAAAATCTAAACGCAAATAAACTCGCGTTGGGGTCCTAGAAGTTATAGTCTAGGTCAAAGCATTACTAATAACCTAATTCCCTATAACCATTGGCTCTGATACCAACTCTTCTGTCACACCCCGACCACGTAAAACAACAAAGCATGGCGGAAACGTCGGGGAGTGTTGTAACAGAATTATCGTTTCATAACCATGGATACAAAAAAAGTGTTTCATTTTATTGATAATATTAAACATTAACATTGTCTTAACATAGAACAAACAAGTTTTATATCGTCTATCATAGTTATATATCACTAAGGCCTCATCCAGATCCTATGTGACGCATGCATCCTAGAACGTCAATCAAGCAACAACACCTGAAACATATGTAAAAACAAAGTCAGCAAAGAAATGCTGGCGAGTACATAGGTTTTATAGGAGTATCGGAATCATGGCTTGTTTACTTATATTCCAATACCTCGAAAACCTTGTTTTTAAAAGTGTATAATATCGCGACTTGATTAACCAACTCAAAACAAGATGATTATAATTTATAAAGTCCGTAGCCATGATTCTTAACCCAAAAGCTTTTTGTTTTAGAAAACCATCTTGTAAAACATCTCGTATAAACTCGTTAATAAAACTCGTATATTATTTCGAAAACATCGTTGAGTGACATCGTTTCGATATCGTTTATCCAAGTGAACTAAATAACGCCACGGTATGTAATATGTTGAAAACACTTATATATAAGAAGTACCAGGGGCGTATCTACCATGATTTCACCATATTACCCCGTCCCGTTATCTAAACACTAGCCAAAAACCAATCGTTTACCCAAATCTTTTAACATTGTCTCCAAATCGTTTCCAAATCGTTTACTCGTTTAAATCGTTTAGATCATCATCGTTTTAATTGTGAAAAACTTATATATAGTCGTCTCGTTAATAACATTCAAACCTTCGTGACTCGACTACCTCGTTCCTCGCTTCTCGTATTAACAAACCACCAAAGGGTAAGTTAACAATTACAGATTCAGACGTTACCCACAACACCCACACATAACCATGGGTATAGTGTAATAACGTGATTTGTCGGATCCTATGATACCATAACCTAATACTGGTCGGCTTGATCAATGCTAATGAATGTCATTCGTTATGTAACTACAACCAACAAGTTCGTTCACATTATCGAAATCGTTATTAGTTTAGTATAAATCGTTCTATTCGTTTATGAAATCATCGTTTAAACCTTGAAAACATTTGTACATATGAATCTCCCCAAAACAATTGAAAGTTGTAAAATAGGGGAACTATGTACTCACATGTAGTGCAAGGTATCTTCAATCAATAGTACTTCAACAACTCGAGTAAACCAGAGAAATCAAGTAGCACCTAGTAATCGAATCACTAGTCAAACAATAGACGCCTAAATCGGAAGAACGGACAGAATGAGGTCTTGTAAACCAAATGAGTGTTGGAACTCATGTGATATGGTTTAACAAAGCCTACATCCTAAATGAAACCTAACCTAAGTGCTTTCGACCCATCGCGACCCATTAAGGTAGCTTACGCTACTTTAACGCGTCGTGCGCACAAAGCACGTTCGAGACGTCTAACTAGTCCTATGACAAGTATTATATGCCATTACATGTTTAATCATGTTGTATAATCAGTTATGTGACAAAAGTTTAGGTTACATAAGCTTAATTACCAATTATACATGAAAAGGGTATTTTGGTAATTTACCTAAGGCATATAAACTACTTATCATACAACTATCTAAACTAGGTGACCATAAGGTATAACCTTGGAAGGTTATTCCCTATGCAACTATGGTCACTAACCATGTTTGGTCGGATCCTAATGATCGACCAAACGGGTCGTGTTCGAAAGTCTAAGCGGGTGTTTAGTCCGCTTGACTTACGACACTACACAAGCACTAAACTAAAAAGTGACGAGCTAAACATGTTAGAACATGTTTAACAAGGTTTGAAAACAGGTTTGGTATCAAAACAAACAGTTTTGATACCCACAAGTAGTTTGGTTATAAAATACGCGTAAATGCGCATTTTGGCCGAAACTACGACTCGTCACTGAGCCTAGATAACGTGGTAATCAGTAGGTATAGTCACTAGGGACTATAATCATCGTGATTACGCTCACGTTATGAAGTTCAAGCGAACTTCACATTGACCATAAACGGGTCAATGCAGAAAGTCAAACGCAGCTTGACTTTAACGCTAAAACGAATGAAAAGAACGAAACAACACTTACAGAAGGTCCAAGAATGGAAGTTTTGAATCCGAATATTCTCAGGTATGAAGTGTTGAACACATCAACTTAGAGAACAAATTCAGATTTCAAAGGTGTGGGTTTTTGGGGTTGAGATCATGGGGTATTTATAGGATTTCTTGAACCATTAAGATTGTTTATCGTAAACCGTGATTCGATCTCATCCATAAAAGTGTTGATAACCCCATGTGCATCAAAATGGCCCCCTTGCATCAGGAAAAGACATGTGGAATTGGGTTTTGGGTGTTTAACAGCTGTTAACAGCTGTTTAAAACAGATTATTCTGATTTGGGAGGGCCTCGCGGCCCGCGTAAGGTATACACAAACCTTACGCGCCCCGCCTGAGGGTCCTGATTAGAAAACAACTTTGCCATATTGACAGTTTCAGTCCCTGTTGGTGTTTAAAGCTCATTTCAACACGTTTAAGGCCCGTTAAGCCAACTTTAAGGCCCTAAAATGATGCCTAAACATTGTGTACATGAAACATGCTCAAAAATATGCCGGATGTCGGTTCGTTTGGTCGTATGATCGCGATGTTCGCTTAATTACGACGGAATGCGCATAAGCGCGAAAAACGATCCAAATTGCGCGACGAATGGATTTTTCTTATGCCAGACACTAAAATAAAATATTTTAATGCTTACATAAATTTTTGGATGTCCGGATGTATTCAGAAGTAAGTTATGCGCGAAAATGCAAACTTATGCACTTTTTGACGCTTTTAGTCCCTGAATGACCATAAAGTTTATTTTAGCATACCGAACCCCTTAAAGCCTATTTCTAAGCTATGTAAAGGTTATTTAGGGTATTTTTAACTTATGATCAAGTTCCGGATTTTTCGTTACTATACAAATCGGCATAGTTTCGCAGTTTGACACAAATAGTCCCTGCAATCGAACAAACTTGTTTTCGACAGACCAAACCATCCAAAACTTATTTCTAAGTTATGTGGAGGTTATTTATGGTATATTAATCCTATGTCACTATTCCGGAGTGTTTGTCGCGTTATACTGACTGCGTTTACGCACCAGTTTGCGTATAACCTTCCAGAACGCGATTAAAAGCTTGCAATCGTAATCGAATCGAATTGAAAAGTCACCAAACACAAATACACACATAGAAACACCAAAACACATATAATAACACCAAAGCACATTGTTTTATTAATAATCATCATTGTTTTACATCATACATCGATTACAGAGCACATTTGTCACAGATTAACACTCGGATATGAGAAATATCCACTGTTGCTGTTTGAACTTTGATTGATTGATTCAGATGAGTTTTTGGCATTAAAAGCAGTTTGAATTTTTGGACTTAATTCAGTATTCTGAACACTCCCTTTGTAGTACATGTTAACATCTTGTTGTGCACTTGGATTGTTCATTCTTGCAATCTTTTGTTGTTCAAGATCTTGTCCTTCAATCTTCTCAATGAACTGGGAAATTGTCAAACCCTCATATTCTCCAGTATTCTTTAATATCATCAAAATGTACCCCATTCTTTCTGTGGTAAAGCATCAGCCAATTTGTCGACCCATTCTTCACGATCTTTGTTGATGTTTAACAATGACATTGATCGTACTAAGTGACAATATCTTTCAATCAATTTCTTTGTATCTTCTCCCGGCAAACTTGTAAATAGATCAAATTCTTTCTTTAACAATGCCTTTTTACTTTTGATCATCTTCTCACTTCCTTCAAATTTAATTCGAAGTGCTTCCCAAATTGAGCGTGAAGTTTTATCATGTTGAAGCAATACAAGTATGTCTTCTTTAATAGCTTGTTGGAGTAAACTGATCATCATCTTTTCTTCTTTGTACATGTCTCATTCTTTATCCGTAAATTCAAAAATTTTCTTTTCAACTCCCAAGTCTGTACGTGGTAGTACATATTTTTTCTCAACACATTCCCAAGACCTCAAATGATTAGCTTGAACCCAGTTTTCAAATCTATCTTTCCAACCATAATACTCCTTAATTCCCATTAGCTTCGGGGGTTTTTTTGCAAAGTTCCAGTTTCATTTTCCATGTTCTTGTTCTTAGCAATGTCAGTAGGAGTAGTCGGGGGTGTGTAGCGAATGCGTTATAAAATTCCTCTTCCATGATTCGGTAACAAGTTTCTCAAAAACAGACACTTTCTAACGAAATAACAATTCAACCGAAATACCCTTGGTGCGAAATAACACACTCAAACGAAAGATCCTCTTCACACGAAATACCTATTTCACACGAAATAACTGATTCCGTGCGAAATAACCAAACAAAATACCAGTTTGAAGCGAAATACCAGAACTTTCAAACGAAATAGGTGATTTCGTATGAACCGACCAAACGAAATACAAACTTGATGCGAAATAGCCTAATTTCGTATGAAATAACAAATGCTATTCCGTGCGAAATACTGCTGATGTCATCATCTAGAGCTTATTTTGTCAAAAATGATCAGGTTTTAGTCCGATTTTAAGTTTGAAACTTTCAAGGGTTTGCTAAAACACTATTGCGCATATAATATGTGAAATTTAAAACATTTTGACCGTGAAATCAAGTTTAATTTTGAAAAGAAGGTGTAGAAATCAGAATTTTCAGATGAATTGGTAAGAACTCTTCCTCCTGAGCTCTGATACCACTTGTAGGATCGTTTTCTGACCAAAACGAGTCGTTTAGAAGAGTTTTTGCTCAATACGAAAGGCGGAAACAGACGTATCAAGTTCAATTCAACTATATATACACTTTAAATTGTCTATTGATTGATTTGACAAAGTTTTACAGTGAGTAGACACTTCGGCTCTCAAACCGGAAAAGTAATTTCGTACCAAATGACGAAGACAAGACAACTATTTATAGACAAGGTGATTTCGCATGAACAGCTTCACACGAAATCACTTTAACACAAAATAGTGATTTCGTGCGAAATAGCAATGTGATTTCGTGCGAAATAACTGTTGCCTATTTCGTGCGAAATTACCCTTTTAACATGTTTTCATGTTTTACGTGCCCTGATCTATCTATTCTAATACAAGACTCGATACAAGACGAAGTCGACAGACGTATGCATCAACAGCCTTTACGACCCGTTACACCGATACCTACATCGGTGTATCGCCGTGACGATCGCCGGTCGTCATGATAGCAGGGAATGGGTCACCCAAAGTGACCTATTCTACTTGCACGACTTACTTACCGGCGGGGAGGGGGGAAACTTGGCGTACAGGTTGGGCGCATATTCCGCCGAGGACGCTTTAAAGCGTACCTCTGCCCACATCAGCTGTCGGGGCTTCGTCACCCATCTGTCGAAGCATTTCCCTCGCCTCTTGTCCCCACAGGTGGCAATGGATATGACCCTAACACTCCAGCTTGACAGAGTTGGGAGGGGCACAACCCAATCGATGGGTTTGGCTCACGAGGTCGAGGGACATGGGCAGGATTGGGCGTATGGTGGGGATGAGGGAGAGGGAGCTAAGGGAGAGGGAAGCGAGGGGGAGGGAGGCGATGGAGTGGGAGGCGAGGGAGAAGGAGGTGACAGAGAGGGAGGCCGGGTACATGAGGGGGTCGATCATACCGTCGATCGATCACAGGTAGTTGCGGAGGATGTACAGGGTGATCGCTCGTACGTTTGAAGGAGCATGAGACAGCGTGTGCTGCCTCCACCGAGGGTGGAGGAGAGACTCATTCAGGTGGAGGAGAGACTCCTTCAAGTCGAGTCGAGACTCGCTCAGGTCGACTCAGATGTAGATGCAGAGAAGGGATGTACGGTGGATGGTCGAGGCGATTGTGGCTATGCATTCTGGCGCGCTCCTACCTCCACAAGCTGGCTCTGCACCACCACCACCGCCACCCGTAGCTGCTTATTGTATTTTTTTTTGTTATTTTACGTTTGAAACATTGTAAAAATTTATCTTTTTGTTTGTTTTAGAAGTAAAACATTGTAAATATTAATCTTATGTTTAGATGTTAAGTTGTTTGTTTAATAATTGTTGTCGTAGTTTATCATAATCATATCACATATTTATCATTTTACAAAATGGAAACTTATTAAACATTATAAATACGTTTAACTACAAACTCGTAACATAATCCGATATATACAACACTATTTAAAGATTTACTAAACTTATTAAACAGTTTCCCGATTGCACCAAAAAAATACCTTTTCTATACGGGCTTTACGGGTCGTATAACATTATACGGCCCGTATAGAGATTTCAAAACTAAAAACCCTTATCAAACCTATGAAACAAAATTATGCAGGCTGTATAAAGTTATATTGCTCGTATATATCTGTATACGGCCCGTATATAACTATACGTCCCATATACATATAAAATAAAAAAAACATTCCACCACATTAAATTATGTGCATAAACATTCAATACGAGCCGTATAAGGCTATACGGCCCGTATACAAATAGAGATGTGAAAATAAGATTATAGGGGTGTGTAAATAGAAGACCCCTTCATATATTAAGAAACCAAGAATCCCCCCTAAAAGACAAGAGATTAAATCCTCATCTTCATATTCATATATTAAGAAAATCAAAGCCCACAATCATCATCATCATCAATAATACTAAACATCAAAACCATAGAGTCCTTGTTTTCTCTCTACAGAAATCAAAATAGTGCACCTGTTTTTCTCAGTGGCTTTCTAAGTCGTGCCATGAACGATGGCGATTGTGTTTCCATATCTGGTGGATGGCGATGATTATTGTTAATCTGGTCAAGTTATGGTTTCGATGAAGACTTAAAGCTCTGATCGGTCTTACATTTTTCCTTATCTAGTGAATCAAGGTTAGATCTAAAGCTCCGATCGGGTGAATCAGTCTTGCGTTTTTCCAGGACTAGTGAAGACCCAAAGCTCCGATCGGTCTTGTTTAGCAGTTGTTATGGATGGTGACTGGTGATGTTGAAGGTGGCAGGAGTTCAAGTGGTGGATTATGGTGGTGGCGATGGTTGAAGGTGGTGAAGGCGATGGTGGCTGGATGTGATGGTGGTGTTGTGTGTGTATATTGATATAAATGTGTGTATATACCTAAAGGGTTAGGATCAAATAGGAAGTTTATTTTGGCTAGGAAGGAAAGGAAGCAATAGGTTTAGGACATGTGGCAAAATTTAAAATAAAGAGGAAGGGTATTTAGTCAATCTTATCCTTTCTTCTTCCTTCGTCTCCCCAGTAACTTCAAAACCCACCATTTTCAAAACCCACCATCTTCAACCATTTCTTCACTTTCTATCTCAATAATCACTACATTATTGTGTTATTTTCATCACCAATCAATGATTCAAACACCTGATCAACGTGTTCTTCAACTTTTTTTTGAAGAAAACCGAGTTTAATTTCATACAAAATCTCGTTTTTTCCGGTGATTTTGAAGATAATCACTCGATCCGTTTGATCCGATCGCTGATAAGTGTTTGAATCATTCAAATTTCATCAATCGTTAAAGAAATCAACTTCGATCCATGTAAGAAATTCTTTAATTTCATTTTTATGATCTGGGTTTTTAGTCATTGCGTTTTAGGTAAAACACAATTTTAAGTGTTTTCAGTCCATTGCGTTTTAGAGAGAACACTTTCTTTTGTTTTTTTAGGCCATTGCGTTTTAGAAAGGAGACATTTTTAAGTGTTTTCTGGCCATTGCGTTTTATAAATAAGATATTTCTTTGTGTTTTTGGTGCATTGCGTTTTAGGTAAAACTCATTTTTATGTGTTTTCAGTCCATTGCGTTTTAGAAAACACACATTTTAAGTGTTTTCTGGCCATTGCGTTTTAGAAATAAGACATTTCTTTGTGTTTTTTGTGCATTGCGTTTTAGGTAAAACACATTTTTATGTGTTTTCAGTCCATTGCGTTTTAGAAAGTACACTTTCTTTTGTTTTTTTAGGCTATTGCATTTTAGAAATAAGACATTTCTTTGTGTTTTCTGACCATTGCGTTTTACAAATAAGACATTTCTTTGTGTTTTTGGTGCATTGCGTTTTAGAAAAAATGTCATTTTTAGGTTTTTTTTCCATTGCGTTTTACACAACTGGGTTTTAGAAATTTTTTTTCCAAAATATAGCAATATTATACTCGTTTTAAAGATAAAAAAACGTTCGTTTTTTTTTCGTGCAATTTTTATAAAGAAAATAATGTCGTATGAAAGAGTTATTAACGTTTAAAAAATGGGGGGGGGGGGGGAATTGGAGGAGAGAGAAACTATTGCCTTGGATTGACTAGAATGCCCCTAAAGAAACTCACGCGCCTCTTTTCTTCCCTTCAATTTCCCTCATTTAATCTTAGACATTGATTAAATAAATGGATGGTCAAGATTATTTTCTAGCCTTCTTAGCCAAATAAACTTACTATTATATCCTAACCATATACCTAAATATAAATGTAAATGTAAATATAAATATAAATGATGTAAATATGATTGAGTATATCATATATTTTTTTATATCATAATAATAATAATAATAAAACTAATAAGTAAAATTTACCTTTCTATCTTTTATATAATAATTATTATTAGTATTATATATATATATATATATATAATATTATAATATAAATGATTAAAAAAAGATAAACTTAGAAAAAAACGGTTGGATGAAAATGGTTTAAACAAAACATATATGTAATCTACCCCTGGGGTAACGAACATTTTTAGATGGAGTTAGTGCATTGGATGAAAATGATAAAAAAAACTACAAAAATTATGGACCCAGGGAAAAAAATAGACTGTTTGTACTAAAGTGACATTTTGGGTCAAACCTTATCAACTAAATTAACAATTTAATCCAAACTTATTGATTTAAAAATTTATATTTTGATCAAATGAAATTTTGGGGGTACTTTGATCTATTTAAATCTGGTTTGACTTTCAAGTTTGCAAAAATTAATTATGTAATTTTTAAGTATAATAAAGATTTTTGTAGTTTATAATAGTATTAAATAGTTTTAAAAACGATTAATTATCTTTGATGAGATTTATCATATTTATTTATTTGAATTTTCAAAAGAGTAAAATGCATGGATAGTCCCTATGGTTTTGAAAAATAACACCTATAGTCCCTAATTTTTGGAAATTACACCGGTGCTCCCTGTGATTTGACAGTTTGTTACTTGGATAGTCACTGGAGTGAATGACGGTTAGTTTTCTCCGTTAAGTGGATGTGAAATGACAAATTTACCCTTCATCTTCTCCACTCTATAAAAACAAAACAACCCCACCCCAACCACACCCACACCCACCCCCCACATTTCTCTCTGTTTCCCCCCAGGTAATGGTGAAGTTATTTGTACTTGAGCCCTTTTAACTTCACCATTACTTTATGGACGGAAATCCTAAACGTCTTCATTTGCTTGTTGCAGTTGATTATTATAGTTTGACGAAGGCCTGGAAACGGAAAACGAGACATGCACGGAAGAGTTTCCAACCTCCGAACCAGCTGCAACATCGGTTAAATTCATATTACATAAAATATTACAGTGCTGGTATTAATCAAGAAAACGATACTTACATGTGTAAGTCCCAAAAGTACCAATCGGATATCAAAATCACTAATCAAAGTTCGGAATACTGAGAAAAGTGATGAAGAACAAGAACTTGTATCGACTGAATAACCAAAGTGCACACGATTTCTAGAGAACCGTCTGGTACACAAAATCAAGAATTCGAAAACTGACAAAAAGAACAATAAAATGAACATCAACCTTCTAATGAACTAGGTTCACCCTATTTATAGTTACATAGGGTGACCTAATACAAGATGGGCCAAGCCCACAAGCACACTCTTAATTAAACAGGCCCAAATCATCAATTAGGCCACATGGCTTATCCAAATACCATCTAACCCACTATAAGGCTAAGCCCAATAGCCTATAATTGTGTTTGATAAAGATAAGCGTAAACCTACACTATTATATGGCCTTACAATATCCCCCTAGGTTTATGCTGTCTTTATTAAACATCAGTCTTCATCATGTCTCTGTGGGAAGATACTTCATGTCTTCATTTTCAAACTTGGGCTCTTTGTTCTTCTCAATCACGATCAGTTTTGCTTGAAAAATATTGTTTAAAAGAATGCAAGAGGAGGATTCTCATCAGCTCTTTTCTTTGTCAATGTCTTCTCTTTCAAGCAGATTCACAGGCACTTCTTCAAATGTACTATCACTGTCAGATGATGACACGTATCTGGTTCTTCTAACTCAGGTACATCTTGCTATTGTGATGCTTCAAGCTTTTTCAGCAACCAACAACATATCAACCTTCAACAACCCCTGTTTCTGTGCAACAGAGGGAAATACCACATGACTACTCAGTACATCCAAGTATTTGTACTCGGAGCATGGGTTGTATAATTCTCTTCATGATTCTTAAGTTGTCTAGAGGCATAGGCTATAACCTTTTGACGTTGCATCAACACACATCCATAACCTAACTTAGACGCGTCACAATAGACTACAAAGTCTTCAGTTCCTTTTGGTAACGCTAGTATGGGAGCTTTGGTTAATCTTTGCTTAAGGATTCTAAAGGTTTCTTCCTGTTTTGGTCCCCATTCAAACTTAACTGATTTGCAAGTCAGTTTTGTTAAGGGAATGGCTATTCTAGAGAAATCTCGGATAAACCGTCCATAATAACCTGCCAGTCCTAAAAAACTCCTCACCTCCGTTGGTGACTCAGGGACTTTCCATTTAGTAATTGCCTTGATCTTTGTGGGATCTACATGAATTCATTCGTGATTAACTAAATGTCCAAGGAATTCCACTTCTTCTAACCAAAATTCACATTTCGAAAATTTTGGATAAAGCTTTTCCTTTCTCAGTAATGTAAGGAGTGCATTCAGATGCGCTGCATGTTCCTCTTTACTCTTAGAGTAAATGAGAATACCATCTATAAAGACAATTATGAATTTATCCAGATGTAGTTTACATATTCTGTTCATCATGTCCATAAATGCGGCTGGGGCATTGGTTAAACCAAATGGCATGACCGTAAATTCATAATGGCCATACCTTGTCCTAAAAGCGGTTTTAGGAATGTCCTATTCTTGTATTTTCAGTTGATGATATCCTGAGCGTAAGTCGATTTTGGAAAAAAAAATCGAGCTCCTTGCAATTGATTAAACAGATCATCGATTCTCGGTAATGGGTATCGATTTTTAATCGTGACTTTATTGAGTTCTCGGTAATCAATGTACATACGCATTGATCTGTCCTTCTTCTTTACAAATAAGATTGGTGCTCCCCATGGTGATGAACTGGACTGTATGAATCCTTTCTCCAAAAGTTCATCCAACCGTTTCTTTAGTTCTTGCATCTCTGCGGGTGCTAAGCGATAAGGTGCCTTGGCAATTGGTGTTGTTCCTAGTAGTAGGTGGATTCTGAATTCGACTTCCCTGTCTAGCGGTAGTCCAGGTAGTTCTTCTGGAAACACATCAGGGAATTGAGATACTACGGGAATATCTTTCAATTCTCTTCCTTTAGTGTTAATGATTATGGAAATCATATACACTAGTGACCCTTTTCTTGCATAGCTATATGTTCTCATCACAGAGATGAATTTCGTGATCGAGATGTAACACCCCGAAAACGGGTTTGGTAATTAAACCCCGTTAATACTAAAGAGCGGGTAAAATACCGTTAGCAGTAAAGACTAACCCGGTGAATATTAGGATTTAAATAAATAAACCTAATATTAGATAAAGAGAATAAAAGCTTCTGTAGAAACAAGTTTATAAAAGGCCCGAGTTAACGGGACTTAAAAATAAAACGGGTTATGACTTCCCCGAACCCACAAAGTAACTTGGAATATCAACCTAGTTAAATATGTGCCTTAAAAACAATAAAGCAAAACTTGGTTAATAATCCTTTTGTTAACTATAGAAACTTGAGGGACTAAAAGGGTTAAAAGAGAAAAAAAAAAGGTTTTAATTTATTAAACACTAAACACCAAAACAAACACCAAAGTGTGTGTTCTGCTCGAACAGAAAACACAGGGGCGAACAAGGGTTCCTCCAACTTAACCCTAACTTGCAAAAACTGATCAACTTGAGAAGTCAAATTGAATCCAAATCGCATTCCAAGCTCATATTAGTGATCACCTCAGTGAAGGGATCACAAGGTATGTCAAATTTCATCTTCTAGTTACATCTTGAATTTTTGATGAACATATGAAATCGAAATCTGAACTTGCATGTTTGATGTTTGAATGAAATTATGATAAATTCATGGTTAGGAACGAACCCTAGTCAATAATTTAATACATTGGTGTTCTTAACTATGAAATTCATGTTAACCCACTAAGATGTTATAAATGGGTTTCGTAGGACGGGGAAGAACACTAGAATTTTGATCATGAATCTAGGTGTTGTTATGCATGCTAGATATAATGAATTTGAAAATGATGTTAAACTTGGTAGAAATAACTAGTTATAAACTAGCTTGCAAATGTGTAAAAATTATGCCCACTAGGTGTTTGTTGAAATGCCTAAGTGAAATCGCGCGACTTCTCGGTTGCAAGTAGAATTGGATTTGATTAGGTATCCATAAGAATGCCTAATAACATGTTGAAAAGGGTTTTATTTATAAATGAAAACCCGTAGATTCTGTCTAATGAATGAATAAAGTGTCTTTGTTAATTGGGAGCTAGGTTAACTTGATGTTAATAATAACATGAACATGGATAATATATATATATATATAGGGTAAGGTTCATGCGAAAACCACCTTTATTGCGAGAACCGCGAGAACCGATGTGAACACAACCTAAAATCCCCCCCCCAAAAAAAAAAAACCTAAACACACCCCCTCCCCAAGCTAAAATGCTAAAAACTAAAAGTAGCGATTTTTTTTATAAAAAATATAAAAAAATATGTGTGTTTGTAGCTATTTTTATGTATTTTTTGTTGTGTTCACATTGGTTCTCGCAATAAAGGGTGGTTCCTAATGGACCCTTCTCCTATATATATAGGGTAAGGTTCATGCGAGAACCACCCTTTATTGCGAGAACCGCGAGAACCAATGTGAACACAAAATAAAATCTAAAAAAAATAAAAAAAGCACTCAATTTTTTTTTTTTATATTTTTCTTAAAAAAATCGCTATATTTCGTTACCATAAAAAAAATTTGTTTCGAGTAACAGTTATCCATGCACATGTGCATATGTATCATTACTTTGAAAAATTAGGTAATACGTTATCAGGAATAGACAAGTGCACTTTAATTTACAATACCATTAGTAATACACTACTTTTTACATTACCCATATTCAAAATGCACATGTGCATCATTAGGTATAACCATGATATAACGTGTTTTGGTACAAAAAGTTAGTGATTTTGAATGGAGAAGTAGGCCCATATACATGTTTTTTAGTTAGTTATATCTAGTGGTTGATGGTTTGGTTATAGTTGTCAATTTTTGATGCAATATGTTGATTGGATGGTATAAATGGTGTTTACATACATGTAATAAACTGAAAATATTGTTAATGGTATTGTATTATGGATGGTAGGAGGTAATGGTATTGTATTATGGATGGTAGGAGGTAATGGTAGTGTATTATGGATGGTATGATAGATGAAAGGGAAAGTGTATTCAAAATAGTGTACCAAAACACCTTATTTCATGTTGATACATATAAATGCACATGTGCATTTCTAATATTGGTAATGTAAAAAGTAGTGTATTATATATGGTAGTGTAAATGAAAGTGCAATTGTCTAATATGCGTAATGAATTACGGAATTTGTCAAAGAAATGACAAAAAATGCACATGTGCATGCTTGTGTATTATGGATGGAATGATAGATGAAAGAGAAAGTAGTGTACCAAAACACCTTATTTCATGTTGATACATATAGATGCACATGTGCATTTCTAACATTATTAACGTAAAAAGTAGTGTATTACACGTGGTAGTATAAATGAAAGTGCAATTGACTATTATTTGTAATGAATTACGGAATTTGACAAAGAAATGATACATATGCACATGTGCATGGATAACTGTTACTCGAATTTTTTTTTTTTGAAATTTTTTTTGTTAACAAAATATAGAGATTTTTCCAAAAAAATAGTAAAAAAAAAATTGGGTGTTTTTTAGATTTTTTTAGGAATTACTGTTTGTGTTCACACTTGTTCTCGCAATAAAGGTGGTTCCTAACGGATCTTTCTCCTATATATATATAGATATATAGTTTAAAACGGTAGCATCATTATAATGCCTACCGGATAATTGATGAGATTTCCTAAATGAGTTATTGAATGCAAATTTGCATTTTGTATGATTAAGGGTAAATGACTTTTATAAGTCAAATTAACCAATGATGAAGTCGAATAGTAGTTTCGACATAGAATTCGTAAGAGGGAATAGTTGTATGCGATAATGACTAATCTAACTGTCTTACGAATTATGATGATAGTTTGACTCTTGACAAGCTAGATGGAGGCTTGGGAAAGAAGCGGGTCAGACGGATCGAGTACGCGGAAAAGTGCATAACCGGATGCAAGGTAAGTGAAACTTACACCTTCTTGTAGAATATGTGGTTATTTTATAGTTGCAAATACGTTAAAGATAATATTCTAGTTATGGTTTCCGTCGCGAAATAATACGGGTCAGAACTAATATAAATGATAAAAACCATGTTTAATGGTAAAAAGAGGTAAAACGGTAAATTAGCCATGAAAAGGCTAATTGTAAAAAAAGGGAGTTTTTGAACGGCTACTTTATAAGTAAGTCTAAACGAATAAAAAGTGTAGAACGGTGATTTAGACAATAATAAATGAATCAAAGTGAAAATTCAAAACGACACCAAATGACGTAAGCCATGTTGGGTAAACGCGTAAGAAACGGATTTGCGAAACCTAAACAAATTGGTAAAAAGGAAAGATCCGAAATGAGATACTTAATCAAATGGTAAATAAATACCATTAGATTATAAGCACAAAATATTTGATCGTTTAGACCAAACGGGTCAAATGGTAACGTTGATACCATTCGACAATCAACGACTAATATGCGTTTGTTGAGTCATACGCTAACAGGATAAGATGGCTTACGAATTAGAGATACTATGGATTAGCAATTTTGAGACAAGGTACTAAAATGGGTCAATATGTTAACCCGAGCCAGGTACGTATAAATTTGATTATAGTTAAGCGTATAATTTTGGTCAAATAAGTAGTAAAAGTCCTTCATCGTAAAATGGGGGAATAAGTTGACCAAAGCGCCCTTGATGGGTAAATCGGCCAAACGACCCTCATAGGTTGTTTAGGAATTTGTATATTGATTTCGAGGCCCTTAGATACGTATAAAAGCTATAGGCATAAACATTCGTGGGTCGAATGCCTAAAAATGGGTCATTTGCGTAAATGAGTAACCGAAGGATGAAATTTGGGATTTGGGTTCCTTATGTTAAATCCACCAAAAAAATAGTTGTGGTGGAAGATAAGTAGTTAATTAATACGAGAATGCGAAGTGCGAAAAGAAAAGAGCGAGTTTTAGACTAAATTATTTAAATTCCCTAAACGGGTCAAAACGGATTATGCGCATAGCTTGTGTACTAGTCGCATCTTTCATAAAAGCTATGTTTACGCACCAAGGATTTGAAATAACAAATAAAACAAGGTTTTACAATGGTTTGGGCACAAGTTAATAAAATCATGAACAGGTCAAAACGGGTTATAATTGATTTCAAGCCGTGAGCTTGAAATCTAAAATTTTGTGAATTCAGATGTCCGATTTTAACTCCATGTGATGGAGAATTAAATTACGGACGCGTAGGAAAAATAATCGTGTAAAACGGATCGATAACGAATAAGTTATGGTCGTTTCCATAAAAACTGGTATTGCTGGGAAATGCAGGTCCCAGATACAGACCTGCTGGAAAATGGTCTCCCCCGCGGCACGCGACGGGGAGCACTGATCTTGGTGCGACACGCGGGGCCGCTCGCGGCCCGCAAAATATTTAACTGAGTTTGTTGCGTGGCGCGACAGACCTATATTTCGAAATTTTATTTTGTTTTCATTTGTTTGATACTAGAACTTGATTCTACACGTTTTATTGTTATCAAAACTGACATCTAAGTTGGTTTTGATGTTAGGTGATGTTTGGGATACCCCGGATGATGATCAAGCTCAACGAAGAACCGAACATGATCAAGATACAAGCTTCTGTATGCTGATTCGTCGTTATTTTTAAGCGACGAACTTATATATAATATGTTTTACTGTTTTAAATTTGTAAAGTTTTAAGTGAACCCGTATTTTCATAAGTATGTGTAATCGTTAATACACATTTTTAGACACAAATTATATGAAAACCGTCAAATACTACTAAGGGTCTTACAAGTTGGTATCAGAGCTCCAGGTTAGAGAGTAAAGTGTGTTCGGTTCGAGACTTGATCGCAAAATCCGGTAATTATATTTATATTAAAGGTATAGCATGATTTAAGTGTTGTGAACAACACATAGGGTTATCATGTAATACACGTTACACCAATCAAATCGATAAAGGATAGATATTGTCAATGAAATTACGTGTGTTGACACGTATAGTGGAAAAGCCTTGTATTATAATATGGGCGATTATTGATGTCAACATTACTAACTTTTGTGAATGTTTTAATGAAGGACACTCGCATTTAAAGATGACGAGAGTTGAACGAATTGCGGATATGACCGTGGAACAGTTCGGGGTATGACGAGCAGAGCATACTCATCAAGAACCTAAATCGCGTAGTGATCACGAACAAGGATAAAGGCATGGAAAGCTCGTTAGGGCATGCATTACCAGGTGCACGTTTTAAATTAACCACACAAATAGTAATATGCAACAAACAAGTAGAGAATGACGGTTGCTTATATAGGATAAAACTTAGAAAACCTGAATAGGATATCTATTCAAGATGAAGCTTCCAAGAGTAAATAAGTAGAAAGAAGTGTTATTCACAATAATGAATAACAAAACAATAACAAGATTATTTCATATAAAAACTTGGACGGGAATAATTATCCAAGTAAAGAATTTTCAATATTATGCTAATGAGAAAAGTAGAAATCACATTAGCGAATGTGATTACATGGTAGTTTGATAGAAAGAAAACATTTTATATGTTCAAAGGCAAAACAAGTAAAACTAACAATTGTCGTTAGCAATTAAATAAAGTTTTACGAATGAAATCAAAGATATAGAAATAAACAGAGGCATTACTTACATGGGGTGTAGTGTGAAAATTATAAAAAGGTCATGTGTGTCATGTGTTGATCGCTTACTCTGGCCAAGTAAGTAGTGAACACATGATGTCATTAACTTCTTATGATGGACACATTTATGTCCGATGTAAGGACGGGGTGAGTGGGACAAATTAAAAAGTACCCAAATGAATCAAATGAATCAAATGAGCAAAATATTTGATAATAATGTAAACGCACAGCCGGGCGACGGAAGCGTATTACATTAGGATAATGAGCCCGAGAGAAGGGACAAAGATTATTGTAAATGAAGATATAAATGAATGACCTAAGGAAAATTCGCAAAAATAAGTCATTTTAGACGAAAGAACCATGGTCGAAAAAATGGGCAAGTAAAACCAAAGTATAGATGATCCGCAAGGTCATAAAAACGAAGGTATTGCCCACACGAAAAAGATAATCAAGGTTGTTAACTTTGGTCGTAGTAAAGAAAGGATGACGACGATAATCGTCACTTAGATTCTATAAGGCCGTCAAAGATGAACACATAAAGAATAAAATACATGGTTGAATAAAAGCGATGGATTTCGCTAAGACGACCAAATAAATCAAAGCGAAGTCTTAATGCATACCGGAAGGGTTGCAATGATAACCGACTTCGGTAAAACACCCGGATGATGGGTAAGGATTTAAACACATGCGTAGACCAAGGAACGGGAATGTGGAAGGAAAGTCAAAAGACTCGGGTTTCGAGTCATGACTAAAAGATGATAAGATACTGCAAATAGAAATTTTGATAAATTACGTTCAACTATTTTAAAGTTGAACGGGTCAAACAAAGAATGAAGTTTGACATTCATAAGTGATGAATTCTCACACGAACAAGTCAAACGAATCTAATAAAGGATGACGCTTGCTAATGTAAGTAAGCGCAAACCGAATAAATAAAAGTGCGAAATACTAATAAACCGATGTAAAGGGTGAAAATCTAAAGAAATAGCCTACGAGGCTAAGTGAAAGAACCTACAGGTCAATAGTATAAAGCGAGGGAACTGGTTATTATTCCCCGTCTAAAACGAGAATGGAAAAGAATAAATTACTGATTGTCAATTTCCTTGATATGAGTAATTGACGTAAGTTAAAGATAAAACTTTAAACTAAAATTCAGTTTTAGTAAGAAATGACGTTTTAACAAATTTGAATATTATGAGATGAATTTGGAAATGGTTAATATTAAAGGATGTAAACACCGATAGGTGTAAAAACGATACACTCGAAAGAAAGATTTTCGATAATGAAGGGAAGACATAAACTTAAACGTGACGTGAGGAGATCACGGTCACAAAAGTGATATAGAATATAACCACATTCTAACGTGAGTTACAAGATATGAAATCATAAACACACAAAAGGTCGATGATGGCATATAGCATACCAAAACGGCGAAATATAAGGTAACCGGCGGCTAGTAAGTCTAATCGGGAAGACTATTTAAGGTCAAAACAGTAATTATAACCGAGTGACCAAAAGATGACTCGTTATTAAAAGTGATAAAAACAAGGAATATTATAAGAAACTAACGGCCTACGAGGCCTTATGCATGAAAGGCACATAGGATGTGGCTTATAATATTCCTTGACTTGAGGAAAAATGATGTTAACAAAAAGAAGGATGCAAGAATGGAGCATTAGAAAGGAGTCGGACACGACTTTGGAGCCCGAAAGACATTACCATACATTCCCGGTAAGATTATGGAATTATTAAAAACGAGCAATGCTCGAATGGAAACGAAACTAAGTTAGTTTAGTCTAAAATTAAAGGAACTACATAAATAAGGTTTCGGGGACGAAACCTCTTTAAGGGGGGTAGACTTGTAACACCCCGAAAACGGGTTTGGTAATTAAACCCTGTTAATACTAAAGAGCAGGTAAAATATCGTTAGCAGTAAAGATTAACCCGGTAAATATTAGGATTTAAATAAATGAACCTAATATTAGATAAAGAGAATAAAAGCTTTTGTAGAAACAAGTTTACAAAAGGCCCGAGTTAACGGGACTTAAAAATAAAACGGGTTATGACTTCCCCGAACCCACAAAGTAACTAGGAATATCAACCAAGTTAAATATGTGCCTTAAAAACAATAAATAAAACTTGGTTAATAATCCTTTTGTTAACTCTAGAAACTTGAGGGGCTAAAAGGGTTAAAAGAGAAAAAAAAAGGTTTTAATTTATTAAACATCAAACATCAAAACACACACTAAAGTATGTGTTCTGGTCGTAGAAAACACAGGGGCGAACAAGGGTTCCTCCAACTTAACGCTAACTTGCAAAAACTGATCAAATTGAGAAACCAAATTGAATCCAACTCGAAATCCAAGCTCAGATTAGTGATCACCTCAGTAAAGGGATCACAAGGTAAGTTAAATTTCATCTTCTAGTTACATCTTGAATTTTTGATGAACATATGAAATCGAAATCTGAACTTGAATGTTTGATGTTTGAATGAAATTATGATAAATTCATGGTTAGGAATGAACACTAGTCAATAATTTGATGCATTGGTGTTCATAACTATGAAATTCATGTTAACCCACTTAGATGTTAAATGGGTTTTGTAGGATGGGGAAGAACACTAGAATTTTGATCATGAATCTAGGTGTTGTTATGCATGCTAGATATAAGGAATTTGAAAATGATGTTAAACTTGGTAGAAATAACTAGTTATAAACTAGTTTGTAAATGTGTAAAAATTATGCCCACTAGGTGTTTGTTGAAATGCCTAAGTGAAATCGTGCGACTACTCGGTTGTAAGTATAATTTGATTTGATTAGGTATCCGTAGATGTAACGTCTGTGTCCCTGAACTTTTAGCTATTGTCAATTTTAGCCCCTAAACTATGTGATTCTTGATGCTTTTGATACTTTGAATCTAAATTCTATGAGACGTGGTTCTTAATACTAGGATTCTTGATACTTAAGCTAGATTCTTGATACTTGAATCTTGACTCTTGATACTTAATATTATGAGACTTGATTCTTAACTCTAGACACTTGATACTTGGAAACGATGATACTTGATTCTTGATACTTGATTCTTGATGCTTGATTCTTGGAAGCTATGATTCTTGATACTTGATACTTGGGTGCTTGATGTGTGAAAAATGCAACATATAAATTACATCAAATGAGGCAAAAAACTAACCCTTTTTAAGTACTAATATTGGAAAAAGAGTGTTTTTGTCTTCCTTTTGTATTTTCAGGATTAAATGAGCTCAAAAACGCAAAAGAAGCAAAAAGACAGCTAAATCCAACATAAATACAAGAAAAGGAATATTAGTGGACTGCCCGACCCCTCAACGGCACCTTCCAAAGCAAAAAGGAGAAGACAGAAGGCTGAACACGCCCCGTGCTCAGCCAGCACGGGGCCGTGCCCAAGAAGCAGCAGGAAAGACAAATCCATAGAAGCTTCTATTGCCCATCACGGGGCCGTGCTCAGCGGACACGGGGGCGTGTCGAAAGTACAGCAGGCGCATTTATTGTAATTGCGAATTACAATTAATGAGGAGAGAGATTGTCAGACAGACACGGGGCCGTGTCCAGCGGACACGGGGCCGTGTCCAGCACTCTGTTCAGCCTATAAATAGGAGTGCTTGGATTCATTTCATCTCATCCCTTGGCACACCACCTCTCTCACACTTCATCCACCACCCACCACCATCACAACACCATCATCCATTGTCCATCGTAGAGTGTGTGAGTCGTCTCGGGATCCAAGATTGATCGTAAGAGTTCTTGACAATCAAGGCCATGTTTGCCTAAGTCTCTTACATCACTTGGTGAAGACAAAGTGTCTAGTATAATACTTTTTATTTCTAATCTTTTGCACTTTTTATTTGGTTTTGTATTAATGACTTTAATAACTAGTTACTTATGTTGAAGGTGATCTTTCCTTGTCGTTTGTCCGTGGTGTCTTGGCATTATTTTACTGTCTATATAAAATAAAGGATTTTCACCATTCATATCTCCACGGTCTATATGGAGGTATGTTGGCTACCTGGTAGGGGGTTAAGGGAACGGTTTGGTAAAGGTCTTGCCATTGTTCAGCGTTTAGAGGTCCTGCAATGGACCTGGGTCAAATTTAGTAGGACCTCCTTCGATACTTCACGGTATTGGATGGCGGGGGTCCAAACTCTTTGATCCCCTCATAAGTTAACTACTATTAATACTATAACCCGGCTATTTAGGACTGTATCCCTGCTGACTCAGACTACTTAGCCGAGGGTAACGTCACCGCCAAAAGCGGGGCCTACCACAATACTGCATTAATAACTTAATTCATTATCTTCCAATAATCCACCCCTTTAGGATTGTATCCCTGCTGACTCAAACTACTGGGGTGAGGGTAACGTCACCTTCAAAAGAGGGGCCTACTACAATAACTAAGATAATCTCTTAATTATGTGCAAAAGTGCGGAAATAATCAAAGGTTATACTAGATACGAGTCGGAACCAAGTGATTCATCTTGTCTATCTGTTTTTCTTTTATTTTTATTTTCAACATTTTAGTTAGCTTTTCATTTTCTTAGCTTAAAACATTTTTCTAAACTTTTATTTTGGTTAGACGTTGAGGATAAACCGGTACTAAAAGCTCTTGTGTCCTTGGACGACCTCGGTATCTTACCAACGCTATACTACACTCAACGATGGGTGCACTTGCCCATATGTGTGTTTAGTGTTAGTGAAATATCGTGTTTTATAAATTTAAAACTTGGCTAAAATAAGTGTTAAAAAGGGCTTAAAATATAAACCTAATATATACGACACTTCGCACGCATCAGTGCTTGACTCTTGAGACTCGTGAAACTTAAGACTTGGTTGAATGAGAGACTAGAGGCTTGTCACTGGCAGAATCTATGAAACTTGGAAACTTTTGTTAATCTAAGTATGCGATACTATTACACAATAACATGCAACGCAACACTTAATCTAACTCGCAAAACGAAATAAAGACGGGAACGCAGAAAGGATGGGATTGACCGAATGGCAATCCGATCGAATGACCATCCGATCGGATGACCATCCGATCGGAGGGCCATTCGATCGAAGTGCCATCCGATCCGTGCCCCACCGCCTAAACCTTCCTCTGTGACACTATAAATAGGCCTGTCACATCATTCACACTGATGTGACAGCCTCTTTCGACCAAGACGTACGCACTCCCACTTTTCTTCCATTTCTCGGCGATTTCGGCATGTTTTACACTAGATTCTTGTACATCTCTGATCTATGCACTATTCTCTACATGATTCATCTTTAAAATCACACTTTTCACCATGAAATCTCCAAGATTCGAGCTCTTGAGGATGATGTCCTCGTGATGGTTTGTACAACAGTTGTGCGATGTCATCCCGTTCGAGATCTAGCTCAGATCTGAGGGATTTCATGTAATTTTATACCAAATCCTTACGAAATCTAAGATTTTCAATCAAATTCATGTTTATCTTCACCTTTTTCTTAAACTTTGCACTTAAAACGGTGGAATCCGGACCCAAACGGACTGCAGACTGGATGATTAGTCTAGAGTCGGCTTGGAAATGGATTTGTGACACCCCAGGAAAATCAGGAAACCACGCAACCTAACTAGCTTCCTCAGTAATCACATGCTAAATTTCGGGATGAAATTTCTTTCAAGTTGGGGATGATGTGAAAACTCGAGTTTTCATGGTCTCTCCTCACAAGTGTGTCTTCATAATTTGTTTCGTTGTAATATGTGCACCTTGTTATCTGATTTATAAATTGTTGTATTGTGATACTTGGTTAAATAATAAACTGTGTACGGTTTGACATGTGTTGGTGTGTTTTATTCTTATATGATGAAACATATGAAGTTTCATCACAAGCTGCACTCGACGGAACCAAGGAGGTTCGTCATACTCATCCCGACGAAACCTTAATGTTTCGCCACTATCATCACGACGAAACACTGGAGTTTCGTCCAGTGGAGTTTCGCCGTAATGGGCTTTTGGCCCATGTGAGGCCAAAAGGTTTTTAGGTTATAAGAACTATGTATACGCATAAGTTACGTAAGTTGTTATTAGCAAAACCCTAGAGTCTCTCTCCCTATCCTTTGTGCAACGGTAGTACGAAACCTAGAGGCGTTCATTCCATCTTCACCTATCTCAACCCTTCGGTATCACGGTTAGTGTCAACCTTATTAATCGATGTAGTCTTGATGATGTAATGCTGTGTATGCTTAGGGTTTGCTAAAATATTGTAACTGTTACGTTGGGAATTTAATGGATTGTATGCGGTATTGTTTGTATAAGGGTTTAGATAGTTTAATTGATTAATCGATTGGATTAGAACTGGCAGTTAAGACTCCTATGATTTGTTTTCATTCATGATTCACTGCTCAAAGTTGATGTTCCTGTTTGATGTTTATAGTATATGTTATCAGTTGTTTTTGTATATCGATGAATCGGTGATATGGTACATGCATGATGATGATCTGTTAACCTAGGGTTTATGTTAGGGTTGTTGATTGATCGGTTTTGGGAATTTGGGAAGTGCTTACGGGATTTACGGGAGTAGTTTAGGCAAATGATTGAAGCTGTTAACATTTTCGATGAAACATCTGAGGGTTTCGCCACATGTACTATCGACGAAACACTTGGGAGTTTCGCCATCCTTATGTCAACGAAACTTGGGAGTTTCGTCAAAGGGATCACAGCGAAACCTGAGGGTTTCGCCAAAGGGGATCACGACGAAACAGGGGTTTCGTCAAGAGGGTAAATAAACACAGTGAACTAAGTCAATTCGGTTGATGGATGACTATGTTAATAAAATCATAACTAGGACATGTTAGTGTTGGTTAATTATGACTGAGAAGGCATGGTTTGGTTGTTATGCATGGCACACTTAACTGTGGAAGTATTGTTTCGGAACATATATGTAAACTGTGGACTTATATGAGCTCGAATAACTGTTAAGTGCTATGTGGCAATTGTTGCTTGAATACACAATATGATCATGATTTATACGTGAACTATGTGGATGTCAACAGATTATGTATGTATGAATACTATAGGCTTTGATAGATTAATTGTGAACAAGAAACTTAACAAACCGAGCAAACCAAGGTGAGTTCACACTTTCTATAAGGCATGGGATTCCTGGTGGTTTGGGAATGGGTTAAGAAACTAAAACGGAACCTGCATATTCTCCTTGAGTAGAATATGTACCTCCATCCTCGTTGGGAAGGATGACAACATTAAACCTGCGTATTCTCCTTGGGTAGATTACGTACCTCCATCCTCCATAGGAAGGACGACAACATATAACTTACTAGACAAAACTCTATCATGAAGTCCCTCCTTTTTATATCGACTTAATCGCCGGGCCAATGGCGAGCGGCTCATTAGTTAAATAGCGCTATTAGGTTTGACAAGCCTCACACAGTGCCGCAGAGGACGGGAGTGGACTAATGGATCTGGGCACTTAGTAAATGATGATAGACATTGACGTAGGTCACAACATACTCCAGTCAGTTGTCGATATGGTAACGGGTCTAGTGGTTACATGGGGTAGCCCCACTGGTTATGGTTTGGGAAACAATGAATTGGATAACTCATGGTTTTGAATGAACTCGTGGTTTTTGGAACAACTTTAAAATGGACAACCAACTGTGAACTCGCTCAACTTTGTTGTGGACTCGTTGTTACATGCCTTGCAGGTCGTTAGATGTTTAGCTGGAGCTTGCAGGGGAGCAGGAGTCGTTGTGGGACATGGACTGTTGAGTTCCATGTTAAACATTTGAACTTTTAAACTTATACTTTGGTTTTTGGTTTTAAACTTACTGCTTCCGCTGATAACTTGAATTTGATTAACTTGTTTTGAACACCAATTATATTGTGTGGTTGGACTTTTATTTATTTAATTACATTGTTCAATATGATTGGTGGTTGGATCCTGGTCAGTCACGCCTCCTGCGGTGATACTCCGCTTGTGGATTTTGGGGGTGTGACAGGATTGTTGCCGGAGAAGATGACCAAAGTACGGATTCCGACATGAACACCATCAAGAACAGACACCTGATCGAACGGGGTGATTCCCATCCGATCAGACCGGCTGAACATTGATGTGTTTACAGTTGTCTCAAGACGTACCGTGTCGTCGCCGTTAAACTAGAGACTTAGAAACTTTTCAAACTTTAAAACAGAACAAGTCATAACGATCGAATGGAAATCCGATCGGACTGTCGTCCGATTGAACGACCATCCGATCAAAGTGGCATGTGCCCTAAAACCTTTCAACACTTAGAATCTTTTTGAAACTTTAAATCTTTGAAACTCTGGAAACCTCCATTGTCACACCCTGACTTGCTTAATATCATTGCATTCAATTATAACAACATCTATATGATAAAACTAAAGATGATCATCCATTAAATAAGTTTAAAATACCACAAACATCATTGTTTTGAAAACCCAACACAGACCTTAAATCCAAATACAACCCATGCAAATTGTTTTAAGTTCCATAAGGACTCGACAAAAGATTTTAAATAACACCAGGCTTTGGAAGATGTGTCTCGTCCAGGATAAGACACACTAACCAAACCCTAAGAAACTGGATGACATCCTTTATTCTTAACATAACTTGAAACGTCCAAATGCCCGCCAGATCCACATCTAATTCCCTGAAATACATGTAGCTTAAAAACATCAACAAAAGTTGAGCGAGTTCATGGGTGTTTGAATAAACCTTTGAAATCATTGTAAAAATGTATGTATGTTTGTAAACCCTGGTATAAAAGCAAACAAGGATACATATCGATTAATGGTTTGCAAGGCCACTAACAAGTGTGCAACGACGTAGGAAGGCTCAAACCTAGCAGATTTTGTACCAGGCCTCCGACGGCAAGGCATAGTCACCTCATGGGCCTAATGTGGGCGGCACTTAAACATCCATTGGATATATTGATCGTCGGAAAATGAATCGTAGCAGCGATCGAGTTATTACCCTGTTTTGCAGCGTCGATTTGTGAACTGTGGGTGTTTGTGTAGTAATTCGAACGTAACTCAGTGTGTATAGTGAATTTTTACGTCGTTTTTCTTCCAGAAATCAAGTCCCACTGTCCTCTATTTATAGATGAATTTTGACCCTTACGCGGCCCGCGTAAGATTTAAGCTATCCTTACGCGGCCCGCGTGAGACCTACTATTAGGCATAGGGTTGCCACGGTTGGGACTAGCTTTGCTGAGTTGACAGTTTTCGTAAATTCTCTTTTGCCAACGTTTTAAGTGGATAATCGTGACTAGGGTTTAACCCCCCCTGAGTTTTAGGGGCCCTAATCCTGATTCTGAAAACTCTGAAAATTTTAGGGTTTGTTCAGAATCACTTGGGTGTCTAAATTAGGGTTTCCTATTGGACAATTTAATTTAATAATTATGCCTTTTGATGAGAGTTGTTACATTCTCCCCACCTTAATAAAAATCTCGTCCTCGAGATTTACTGGAATAAATGAGGATACTTTCGCTTCATTTCTGATTGCAGCTCCCAAGTGTATTCAGGTCCTCTCCTTGAATCCCATTTTACTTTAACTAGAACTAGTCATTTGTGCTTGAGAAACTTTACTTTTCTGTCTTCTATCTGAAGAGGTTTCTCAATAAATTTTAACTTTTCGTTTACCGCTATATCTTGAAGAGGTACTACCAGAGATTCGTCTGCTAAACATTTCTTGAGATTGGATACATGAAATACATCATGTACTCCAGCTAATTCGTCTGGTAGTTGTAAACGATAAGCAACTGGTCCTATACGTTGAATCACTGGAAATGGTCCTACGTACCTTGGACTTAGCTTTCCTTTCTTACCGAATCTAACAACTCCTTTCCAAGGGGAAACTTTCAACAGTACTCTGTCTCCAACTTGGAATTCAAGTGGCTTGCATCTATTGTCTGCATAACTCTTCTGGCGATCTCTAGCCGTCTTCAGTCTTTCCTTGATTTGAGTAATCTTATCAGTCGTCTCTTGCACTATTTCAGGTCCTGACAATTGATTTTCTCCTATTTCTGCCCAACAAACTGGAGTTCTGCACTTTCTTCCATACAGTGCCTTAAATGGGGCAGTTTCAATACTTGAATGATAACTATTGTTATAGGAGAATTCGATCAGAGGTAAATGATCATCCCAATTTCCACCAAAATCTATCACACATGCTCGGAGCATGTCTTTAAGAGTTTGGATTGTCCTTTCACTTTGCCCGTCTGTTTGTGGATGATATGCAGTGCTTAGGTTTAGTCGAGTTCCCATTGCTTGCTGGAAACTTTTCCAGAAATGAGAAGTGAAACGACTATCCCTATCTGATACAATGGAGGGTGGAACTCCATGTAGAGATACGACTTCATCTACATACAACTTTGCCAGTCTTTCCATGCTAAAGGTTTCTTTCATTGGTAGAAAGTGAGCCGATTTGGTTAATCGATCCACAATTACCCAAATCGCATCATTACCTTTTCTGGTTTTGGGTAACTTAGTAACAAAATCCATTGTTATAAGTTCCCATTTCCATACTGGCATTTCTAATTGTTGTAGTAGACCTGAAGGTTTCTGATGTTCTGCCTTAACTTGTGAACAAGTAAGACACTTTGATACATATCGAGCTATATCCTTCTTCATGCCTATCCACCAGAAATTATTTCTTAAATCTTGGTACATCTTATTGTTTCCAGGGTGTATTGTATACCTAGATTTATGAGCTTCTTCTAGAATTTTATTTCTTAATTCTCCTTGCTTAGGTACCCAAATTCTGCTTTTGTGAAATCTCCAAATTCCATCAGCTCCTTGTTCTAATTCTTGTATTCGTCCTTTCATTCCTTCAGCAATATCCTCTATTGATATTTCTTGAAAATGCTTCAATTGTTCCATTAAATCTAACTGTAGATTTAATCTGAGAGCACGAACTCGTCGTTGTTTCTCATGATACTTACGACTTAAGGCATCCGCAACTACATTTGCCTTTCCTTCGTGGTACTGAATATCACAGTCGTAGTCACTTAGGATTTCCATCCATCTCCTTTGCCTCATGTTTAATTCTTTTTGCCCAAATATATACTTAAACTTTTATGATCTGTATAGACAGTAAACTTACTTCCGTACAGATAATGTCTCCAAATCTTAAGGGCAAAAATTACAGCTCCTAATTCTAAGTCATGAGTCGTATAATTTTCCTCGTGCTTTTTCAATTGCCTTGATGCATATGCAATTACTTTCTTGCGTTGCATAAGCACACATCCTAATCCTAATTTTGAAGCATCACAGTATACTTCAAAATCTTCAGTTCCTTCTGGTAAGGCTAAGATTGGAGCATTTGTTAATTTCTGTTTCAAAATCCTAAAGGCTTCTTCTTGTTTAGGTCCCCATTCAAACTTAACGGCTTTACAAGTTAGCTTAGTTAATGGTACGGCTATTTTGGAAAAATCCTTAATAAACCGTCTATAATATCCAGCTAAACCTATAAAACTTCTAATTTCCATTGCTGTTTGCGGAACCTTCCAATTGGTAATTGCCTCTATCTTAGCAGGATCTACATGAATACCTTCATGATTCACCATGTGTCCTAAGAATTGCACTACTCGTAACCAAAATTCACACTTCGAGAATTTGGCATAAAGCTTTTCTTTTCTTAACAAAGTTAAGAGTGCATGCAAGTGCTCACAATGTTCCGCTTGACTTTTGGAATAAATAAGTATATCGTATATAAAAACAATTACAAATTTATCCAAATACGGTTTACAGATTCTATTCATCATATCCATGAATGCTGCAAGTGCATTTGTTAACCCGAAGGGCATGACTGTAAACTCGTAATGACCATACCTAGTCCTGAAAGCAGTTTTAGGTATGTCTTCTTCTTGTACCTTCAATTGATGATATCCAGAGCGTAAATCTATCTTAGAAAAATATCTAGCCCCCTGAAGTTGATCAAACAGATCATCAATCCTAGGTAATTGGTATCGATTCTTAATTGTAATCTTATTCAGTTCTCTATAATCAATACACATTCTCATCGAACCATCCTTTTTCTTTACAAACAACACTGGAGCTCCCCACGGGGATGAGCTAGGTTGTATGAATCTTTTACTTAGTAATTCATCTAATTGCTTCTTTAGTTCTAACATTTCGGTAGGAGCTAACCGATAAGGTGCCTTAGCTATCGGTGTAGTTCCAGGAATTAGATGAATCCTAAATTCTACTTCCCTATCCGGTGGTAATCCCGGAAGTTCTTCCGGAAATACATCTGAATATTCTGAGACTACAGGGATTTCCTTAAGTTCTTTGTTCTTAGTATTAATGATTACTGAAATCATATATACTATTCCTTGCTTTCGTTCATAACTAGCAACTTTCATTACTGATATGAACTTCATGGGTTTACGTGGTTTATCACCTGTAATCGTGATTACTTCTTTAGTAGGTGCCTGAATTTCCACAGAATTCTTATCACAAAGAATTCGAGCATGGTTGGCTATTAACTAATCCATTCCTAATACCACATCAAATTCAGCTAATTTCATAGGCAACAGATTTGCAGAAAATTTATGACCTGAAAGTTCTATTTCTACTTTTTGCAAGACCTGATCTATTTTAACTGAATTCCCATCTGCGGTTTCTACTGTAAAAATCTGCCTAATATTGGTTAAAGGTAACTTAAGAGCTTGACAGAATAAAGTATTGATAAAACTTTGGTTTGCACCAGAGTCAAATAATACTTTTGCGTACACGTTGTGAACTAGGAACGTACCCGCTATCACATCTGGGATGAGTTCTGCTTCTTGTGTGGTTAGCTTAAATGCCCTGGCATTTTTCTTAGTAGCTCCGTCAGTCGGCTTGGCTTTGTTGTCTGCTGGTTTGACCAATTTAGGACACTCTGTTTTGAAATGTCCGGCTTCTCCACAATTGTAACAAATTATGGATTTCTTTCTACAATTTTCTTCATGATGTCCTATAGTTTTGCAAAAATTGCAATATACTTTGCATTTTCCAAAATGTTTCTTTTTGCAAATTTGACAGAATGGCAAAGTTGAAGATTGCCCTGTTCCTTTTCTCTTAAAGCTGTTGTTATTACCCGAACGAAATCCTTGGGTAATTTTCTGAGCTAGTTCTTTCTTCCTGTTTTCATCTCTTGTGCGTACCAATTCATCAGTTAGAGTGTTAGCTAATTCCACAGCATCGTCAATAGTGCGAGGTCTCGCAGCTTTAACGATATTGCGGATTTCGCTAATTAATCCCCAAATGTAGCGAGAAATAAGTACCGGTTCTGGCGAAGCTAGTGTTGGTACCACTCTAGCATATTCGAAGAATGTCGAAGTATAACCACGACAATCCACATTCACCATTCGATGGTTTAGGAACTTATTTGCCATTTGATCTTTTTCATACTCGGGACAGAATTTTCTTTCTACAAGAATCTTAAATTCTTCCCAGTTCATGGCATAGGCCACAGTCCTTCTTTTAGCTTGTAACACTGTGTTCCACCATTCTAACGCCCCTTCTTTAAAAAGATTGGAAGCATACATAACTTGATCTTCCTCAACACATTTGCTTATAGCAATTACTGCTTCAGTTTTCTCTAACCAACGTAATGCTGCAATTGCCCCTTCATTACCTGAAAACTCAGTTGGTTTACAGGCAATGAATTCTTTGTAAGTGCAACCAGGTGTTGCAGCTTTCATTTTCTTAAAATTTGGGTTTTGCAGATCATTATTGTTATTAACATGATTTCCGCCTCCGTTTATACTGTTACTAAAGTTGTCGCCTTGGTTACGTTTACTAGGAATGATTGATTTAGTTTTAACGGGTTTCTGAACAGCAGCAACGATTGTTGGAATAGCATTGGCTATTCCTTGTGCAACGATATCCTCTATATCTTGTCTATTTAACAATTGTTCTTCCTGAATTTGCTCAGATTGATTTTCTTCATTTACTGGTTCATTACCAACGTTTGCCATCTGATAATTAATTTATAGATAAATAATTAGTATAAAGGAAATAATCCAATGTCACAATTAATTACACATAGTCACAAAAACGAATATACAAACAAAATTTAAAATTTCATTTAGTTTATAGATTATACATGCCTCTATATACAACCATTTTATTATTTATTTTACAAGTACTGATTTTACTATTACTATTACACAACCACAGTTTTACCATCCTACTATCTCTCGTCACTTGTCGTCCTAAAAACGAAATTCCCTTTCATCATACTTCCAGGCAATTTGTCCCCCTATCTCCCTGATTCTATTTCCCGCATCCATCAACTCTTCACCAAAATGGCGAAGTTCAGCCATATTTTCGTTACTCATTGGTGGATTAGGTAGGGGTTCTAGATCGAATTGTGGATTAAACGAATAAGGATCGTTGACAATATTTTGAAATTGCCAATCATTCGTCCACCATTCGTCCATTTCTAAAGGTTGGGCGTGGACTATTGGTTCTGGAATTGCCGGTTCAAAATTCATAGGGAGTGGATTTTCAATAGGAGAGGTAAAAATATTAGTATTGACAGGCTGAATCGTCTCACAGCTTGCCAATAGAAAATCTATTTCCTCTTGAAAAGTCCTTCCCTGGTTTTGTTTGGAGCTCTCTCCAATTTCCATTGGTCTAGAACTTTGTCCAACTTCCATTTGTATTTCTTTGGAATACTCCTCAAACTGCCTAGAATCTTTCTCGACTTCAGTTTCCATCTCCTGCTGTTTAGAACTCTCCTTGGTTACTGTTTCTTTTCCTTTTTCCAAAGGATTGTTTATTTTAGGAAGTTTTGTAACTGGCTTTTTCCTACGTATACGACTTCCCCACACGTAATTCTTTCTTTTCTTTCGTTTTGGCTTGTTCACAGGTGGAGCCTTGAATTCTACCGGTTGTTCTACATCGGGAAAGTATCCAGTAAATTCTGTGGACACTTCTATATTCACCGGGTAAAGATTGAGGTTCTGAAGAGCTTCAGATATCTCATTCATGCTGGTGTAGCATATATGCAAAATGCATAAAATACTAAGTTAAAATCTTACAATAAATTTCATAAATAAATTTTAAATATTATTGCATATTGTGTACTAATTTATTACAAAGATAACTGGAACACATACTAAGGTTTATTGTAAATTTTATTTATTTACTGCATAAGGTTTCTGGGTTGTAGGGAAATAAAGATGCTAAAACTTGAGTTAAAATATTTAAAGATTTGCATTTTCTGCTACTGTAGCTAGCATATATAAATTTGCCCATTTCTCATCTAGCTTGTCTTCCCAAGGTGATTTATTGATTAATTCCTGAGTTTCCCGTTTAATCTTCTCTTCTCGGATTTTCTCTTTACTTTTCTTAATAATCATACTCCTTTTTCTAGGGGAAAGTGGTTCCTCATATTGTGCCTTTCGCACAAATATTCCTTCTTCAGGAATTGTAGGAAATTTTGAGGATTTGGTTTGGGATGTACTACCCTTCTCGTTGAATGACCTATCTAATTTAAGATAGATGCTTGACAGCTTTTGCTTACCCATACTGTAACTATCAAATAGTCAGTTAATAAAACACATAATCACATAATAGTAATTAGGAAAAATTAAGTATTTTTAAATACTTAATTAGCTTAACTCAGTGGCTGTGATACCACCTTATTTCTGTCACGACCTCCGTCCCGGTTTGACCCGTTTCGGGAGCCGCGAGACAGAAATCCCGTGGTACTTATTTAATTGAGTTTAACAGCGGAAGTTTATCATCAGGATCGTTTTAAAGCTAAAATTTTCCCGATTATTTTATTTCACAATTCGGGATAAAACCCCGGTATTTTACAATATTATGATTTCATGGAGAAATCTTATTTTTACAAAACATATTTCTTTATTTTATAATGAGCCACTTTCTTAAGCTTGAAATGCTCCACAGCACTTTTCCTGAATTACAACAGATCACCTGAAACATGTTTGAAAAAGGTTTTGTCAGCGGGAAATACTGAGTGAATCATTCTATTTAATAAAACAAACTTATTTGTTATAATTTACAGTATTAAGAGCGATTACAATGTTTTTATCTTTTAAATTAACTGATCCAGTTGTCACTTAACCGGACTTGTGACTGTGGACATATCACTTGCTGGGTCCGTTCACCCACAAGTGATAAATAATTAGTAGCTATGTGCACATCTCCCCACATACTGGCAGTAATTTCAGATTACATAGACTTAATCCCTGTAATTATAATCTTTGAAAATAAACATGCCTTTGTAAAGTAATTTGATAAAAAGAGAATGACTCACATTGTTGATTTAACACGGATAGAATTTAATCTATGGATTAGCCTTGTTAACCTAATTTAAATAACAATCCACACAAAACTGGGTTAGTAACCAATACAGCAATTACGATAACTCACGAGATCAAATTCTCACAATGAACGACAAAGTGCAATACTTAAACATCCATCGAATTAACGACGAATGACAAAGTATAACCCTAATGTGGGCGGCACTTAAACATCCATTGGATATATTGATCGTCGGAAAATGAATCGTAGCAGTGATCGAGTTATTACCCTGTTTTGCAGCGTCGATTTGTGAACTGTGGGTGTTTGTGTAGTAATTCGAACGTAACTCAGTGTGTATAGTGAATTTTTACGTCGTTTTTCTTCCAGAAATCAAGTCCCACTGTCCTCTATTTATAGGTGAATTTTGACCCTTACGAGGCCCGCGTAAGATTTAACCTATCCTTACGCGGCCCGCGTGAGACCTACTTTTAGGGTTGCCACGGTTGGGACTAGCTTTGCTGAGTTGACAGCTTTCGTAAATTCTCTTTTGCCAACGTTTTAAGTGGATAATCGTGACTAGGGTTTAACCCCCCTAGTTTTAGGGGCCCTAATCCTGATTCTGAAAATTCTGAAAATTTTAGGGTTTGTTTCGGAATCACTTGGGTGTCTAAATTAGGGTTTCCTATTGGACAATTTAATTTAATAATTATGACTTTTGATGAAAGTTGTTACACAATCTATGTGTGTGTTGGTTTGAGAAACAAAATACGAAACGTAGCGTAGCGCCGAAGGCGAGGCGGACGTGGCATGTCCGAAACATGGTGGATACGCCGCTGGTACTTCCTATATATAAGTGTTTCTGACATGTTACCGAACCTTCGTACCACGCGCTAAGTGAAGTTCGTAGTTTTGTAAGCTCGGGTTGAAGTTGTTGGAATCTACTTGGATAACCTATGCGAAAGTTTTGTGCTGGTAACGGAATCTAATGATATGGTTAACGAAGCATGACACCGATGACTTGACGGACATGGCATGATTGAAGCATGGTGGATACGCCGCTGGTACTTCCTATATATAAGTGCTTCCGTCATGTTGCCGAACTTTCGTAGCACGTTCCATGCGGGAATTCATTGTTGGTAGACTGTGTTGAGGTTAACTCTAATATATGTAGTAATCTATGTGAATCTATTGAGTAATCTATGTGAATCTATTGGGTAATCTATGAATCTAATGGATAATCTAAGTGAATCTATTGGATTAATCTATGTGAATCTACCGGTTTAATCTACGTATGTATGATTATGATGATGATGATGAGTGTGTTGTTATGTCTGGCAATTGCGACACGTAACATGACATCGAGTACGAGGTGGACGCGATGTTCCCGAAGCGTGGTGGATACGCCACTGGTACTTCCTATATATAAGCGTTTCTGACATGTTGCCAAACTTCGTACAACGTGCCATATGAAGGTCGTGGGTTTGCAGTGTTGAAACTATTGGAATCTCTTGGAATCTATGTGAAACTTGTTGGAAACTTAAATCTTAAATCTACATGAATCTTGTTGAATCTTGTTGAATCTTGAGTCTTTAAACTATCGTGTGTGAGTCTATACTATGAGACTTTGTGAATCTAGACTTATACGATCCTCTTGTTAGATCTTTAGGATGTCTTTGCGTAAGCTATCCGACACTCTCAAGAGATCCAGGGAAAAGTCTCAGAAAAAGATGATGTCCTTCTTGGCCGACCAGATCGCTAGAGTCATGCCAAAGATCGTTTCTAAGATCCAAGGATCGAACACTCCACCCCCTTCTGTTGACTCTAAGACAGAGAAAGAGAAGTCTACAAAGTTCAACTACAAACACTTTGTCTCGTGCAACCCTAAGTCTTTCACGGGCAGTGATGGGGTGACTGCTATGCTTGAGTGGTTTGACAGCATCGAGGTTACCTTCATTAACAGCGAGTGCCCAGAACATCTATAGACTAGGAGTGCAACGGGAATGTTTCAAGGCAGAGCTCTGGAGTGGTGGTCAAATGAGAGAAACATCCATTCTAATGAAGAAGCCTATGCTCTTCCATGGGCTGAGGTGCGAGAATTGATGATGCTTGAATTCTGCCCTCCTCATGAACAACTGAAGCTTGAAGAAGAGTTCTGGCACTTGAAGTAGATTGGCGATGACAATCTGGCTTATACTACCTGTTTTAAACAACTCAGCTTAATCGTGCCTCACTTGGTTTCTACTCCTAAACACATGATAACCAAGTACATCAATGGATTACCACCTGCTATGCGGGATTCGATTGAAGCAGCCCGACTTGAGACACTTGAAGAAGTTTGTCGTCTGGCAACAAGTTTGAACAACAATCGCGTACGTGATAAACAGTTTGGAAACTCCGCCCCTTCGAAAATAGCAAATCAAGTTACCCAACAACCTAGTGGTAGCAAGAACAAGAGGCGAAAGTCTCAGGGTTCAGGATGCAATGCTATCATTCCTACTACAAACCCTGCTGCTAAACCTGCTACCACTGCTACTACTGTTCAGAACCCTACTGCTCCTGAAGTCAAGAGACAGTACACTGGGCCTCACCCCAGGTGTACAACTTGTAACTTTCATCATCCTGTTGCTTCTGCATGTCGTTTGTGCACCAACTGCAATCGCTATGGTCACACGACTCCCTATTGTCGTCAATCTAACCCAGCTCAACAAGCTCAACAAGCCCCAGCTCAGGCAACCCTACCAGCTCACCCAGCTCCTCAGCTGAACCCGAGGTCAGTCAACGTTGTTCGTGCATGCTACAAGTTTGGAGATACTACTCACCTTCGTAACCAGTGTCCACAGTTGAACCAGGACCAACAGCCAGCTGCTCGTGGATGAGCGTTCAATCTTAATGCTAATCAGGCTCGTAACGACAATGATGTCGTTAATGGTACATTTCTCGTCAATAACCTTTACGCTTCGATACTATTTGATACTGGTGCCGACAGAAGCTTTGTGTCCGTAGAATTTGAATCCTTGTTAAACTTTGCACGCTCTAAGTTACCTAAGTCGTTTTTGGTGGAGATTGCCGATGGTAAATCTATTCTAGCTTATTCTATTCTCTGTGGTTGTTCCATGACTCTTAACGACCACGTGTTTACCATTGATCTAATACCCATGCAATTGGGTAGCTTTGATGTCATTATCGACATGGATTGGTTACGTAAGAATCATGCCAAGATTGCTTGTCACGAGAAGTTTGTTCATCTACCTCTTCAGTCTGGTGATATCTTACACGTCTATGGAGACCGACCTTCTAGAGGACTGAAGTTGATGTCATGCACTCAAGCGAGCAGATGCTTACGTAAACAGAACTTTGCCTTCTTGGCCCACGTGGTGGAACAAGAGGGCAAGGGAAGAACATAAGCGATGTTCCAGTAGTGTGTGATTTCCCTGATGTCTTTCCTGAGGATCTTCCTGGTCTTCCTCCTCCTAGATCTGTTGATTTTCGTATTGATCTCATACCTGGCGCAACTCCTGGCGCCAAGGCTCCTTACCGACTTGCACCTTCCGAGATGCAAGAATTATCCAACCAGCTACAGGAATTGCTCGACAAAGGATTTATTCGTCCAAGTACCTCTCCGTGGGGTGCTCCTGTGCTATTCGTCAAGAAGAAAGATGGTTCGTTTCATATGTGTATCGACTACCGTGAACTTAATAAGCTTACCGTTAAGAATCGTTATCCTCTCCCTCGCATCGATGATTTATTCGACCAACTCTAAGGCGCATCCTGTTTCTCGAAGATTGACCTTCATTCTGGTTACCATCAGTTTCGTGTTCGCGAAGATGATATACCAAAGACCGCATTTCATACTCGTTATGGACACTACGAGTTCGTGGTCATGCCTTTTGGATTGACCAACGCACCAGTTGTGTTCATGGATCTCATGAATCGTATTTGTAAACCTTATCTTGATCGTTTTGTGATAGTCTTTATTGATGATATTCTCATTTACTCTAAAACTATAGCTGATCATGCTCGTCATTTATGCTTGATGCTTGAACTTCTACGTGGTGAGCGCTTGTATGCTAAATTTTCTAAGTGTGAGTTTTGGATTAATGACGTGCAATTTCTTGGCCATGTCGTTAGTAAGCAACGTATCCATGTTGACCCTTCAAAGATCGAAGTTGTGAAGAATTGGAGTACGCCTAAGTCTGCATCTGAGATTCGTTCCTTCCTAGGATTGGCGGGTTATTATCGTCGATTCATCGCGGACTTCTCTAAGATTGATGTTCCTCTGACTTCGTTGACTCAGAAAGAGAAATCTTTTGCTTGGGGTCCCGAGCAAGAGTAACCTTTTCAGACTCTTAAGACCCTTTTGTGTAATGCTCATGTTCTAACTCTCCCTGATGGGAATGACAATTTCGTGGTATACTGTGATGCCTTGAACCGTGGCTTGGGTTGCGTGCTCATGCAGTGGGACAAGGTTATTGCTTATGCCTCTCGACAACTCAAGGTGCATGAGAAAAACTACACTACTCACGATCTGGAGCTTGGTGCAGTTGTGTTTGCGTTAAAGATCAGGCGACACTACCTGTATGGTACTAAGTGTGTGGTTTTCACTGACCATAAGAGAGTTCAACATATCTATGACCAAAAGGAACTGAACATGCGACAGAGACATTGGGTGGAATTGCTTAACGACTATGACTGCGAAATTCGCTATCATCCTGGCAAGGCGAATGTAATGGTCAACGCTCTTAGTCGTAAAACTCACTTTAACGCTATCCGTATCTCTAGTGATCTCCATGCGTGTATTCGTGAATCTCAGTATTCTTCAGCAAATGAAGGAAGTCTAGAAGTGGAAATCCAAGGCACTAAGATTGATCAACTCGAAACTAAACCTAATAGACTCCAATACTACCTCAATCGCATCTGGGTACCAGATGTGATCTCCGTGAGCTCATTATGAATGAGGCTCACAAATCCCGTTACTCTATTCACCCAGGTGCCGATAAGATGTACCATGATTTACGTATGACTTATTGGTGGCCTGGTATGAAGAAGGACATTGCTGCATACGTTTCCAAATGCCTTACTTGCACGAAAGTTAAGGCTGAACACCATTGCCCTTCAGGACTCTTTGAACAGCCTGAAATCCCTGTGTGGAAATGGGATAGCATCACTATGGATTTTATTGCCAAACTACCTCGAACACCTTCTGGTCACGATAGTATCTGGGTGAGAGTCGATCGTTTGACCAAATCAGCCCACTTCCTTCTTATTCGTGAAGATTACAAAGTGGAGAAGTGTAAGGACCTGCGAAAATGTCTCAAACTGACCCGTAAGTAGAAACCCGGACCCCTGAAACCCAAATCCTTAAGAAAAACCAAGAAATTTGAATTTTTGGATCGTTCGCGGGCCGCGTAAGACATAAGGATAGTCTACGCGGGCCACAACAGCTAGGTGATTCGACCAGATAAGCTTTAGGCCACGTGTCGCACACGTGGCGGACCTACGCATGGCACGCTAGCCTTAATCGGAGCTAGGGCGGCCCTCGCGGGCCGCGTAAGATCTCTCTTGGGTTTACGCGGGCTGCGTAAAATCCAAATGTTTGCTATAAATTGCTCGTGCATGGGGCTTTCACTTGTGTTCGAAAATTTTGTTCAAAACGTCCATATTCTGCTTAACAACGAGTGTTAAGGTATCGAGACGCTGCTACGATTACAGGGTATTAACTCGATCACTGCTACGATACAATGTCCGATCGATTGAAACCGATCCGATGGATGTTTAAGTG
Organism: Helianthus tuberosus; assembly: GCA_030545235.1. Classification (NCBI taxonomy): domain Eukaryota; kingdom Viridiplantae; phylum Streptophyta; class Magnoliopsida; order Asterales; family Asteraceae; genus Helianthus; species Helianthus tuberosus. The sequence continues at coordinate 100,719,534 of CM060371.1, read as the reverse complement.
CTGCCCGAATTCGGGCTATACTTTGTCATTCATCGTGAGGGTTTTGATTTCGTGAGTTTATCGTAAATGTTGTATTACGTTACTGACCTAGTTTCGTGTGCATTATTATTTAACTAGGTTACGAGGCTAAATCAGTAGGCAAAGTTCTGTCCAACTAAACTTGCAATGTGAGTCATTTTCTTTTTATCAAACTGCTTTACAAAACCCTAAATGTTTTCCAGTTTTACTTTGCAGTGATTAAGTCTTTGCTAATCTTTAATTACTGGCAGTATGTGGGGGTTTTGTGCATATTACTACTAATGATTTATCACTCTTAGGTGGGCGAGCCTAATTAGTGATATGTCCATAGTCATAGACCCGGTCGAGTGACAACTGGACCAGATAATTAATAGATAAGGGCAAATGTAAAAACTCTTAATGCTGTAAATTGTAACACTATGTCGTTTTGTGCAAATTGAATGACTCGCCAGTATTTCCCCGCTGATAAAAATCTTTTTAAACATGTTTCAGGTGATTTACTGTGAACCAGGAAAGAGTGCCGCGTAGCACTACGGCTTGGAGAATGTGGCTCAGTAAATAAAATAAACAAACATGTTTTTTGTAAAATAGGGAATTTCCCCGTGAAATTCCTTTTGTTGTAGATTATGTGGTTTATCCCAAAAATATGAAATAAAATAATCAGGTGTTTTCGGTTTAAATGATCCTGTTAATATTTCCGCTGCCAAATTAAAATACCACGGGTTTCTGTCCCACGGCTTCTGGACCGGGTAAAACCGGGCCGGGGGTTGTGACAGAAAAATGTGGTACCAGAGCCACTGATTTAAGCCAATTAAGTATTTAGAAATACTTAATTTTTCTGATTGCCATTCTTCTGTGAAAATTTAATTTACAATAAATAAAATTTTAACTTAAATTTGTGTGTGTTTCTTCATGTGTGCTAACAGCATGAATGAACTGTCGGAGGCACTCCGAAACTTTACTATCCATACCACTGATATGGATACCACAGGAAACCCATTTGGCTCCCTGGCAGATACGGAGGAACCACTAACATTCCAGGCCCAGGCCCAGGAGAAACCAAAGCCGAAAAAGAGGAAGATAATCTTGGACTGGAAACGTGGGAGTTGGAATAAACTAGCTGCACAGAAAGTTAAAAAGACTGAGGATCCGAAGGATAAAGGGAAAGGAAAAGTGATCGGGGAAAGTTCTGGGCAAGCCCAGGAAATGCCACCATGGGAGGAGCTGGATCGCAAACTGGCGAATTGTGACCTCATCGGACCTGCCGATGAAAACCTCTTTAATTACCCCGCTGAATCACAACTTCCAGTTAATTCGGAACCTGCTATCCCAGATCCTATTGTTAACCACCAACTTCTACCCGGAGAATTGGAGGAATGTGTTGATGCATTTTTTAGTGTCTGTAACTAGTCTTACTTATCGTTGTATTTTGTACGATCTTTTAAGGTTTATCGAGTATGTATTTGATGTTGACCAAGTCGGATATCCTCCTATCCACTTGTGTCTGACTTGTTTGTCTCTTTTGATATGTAATGTTTAATGAACAATGCATGTTGCATGACAAGGGTATAATGGTCATTATGTCTTTATATGTTCTATCTGTTTGCTGTCTGTTTACAGCAAACAGAACAGCTGATGCAGTCCTCGACGAAACAGGTCTGTTTCGTCGAACATATCATGACGAAACAGAACAACATCCATTAAGTCTGTTTCGCCGATAGTCATGACGAATCACACTTGATTCGTCGTGTAATGGGCTGCTTCAAGCCCAATGTCTGGCCCATATTCTGTTTCGCCGAGACACCTTGTGTTTCGTCGACTGTTGGGCCCAGGGACTATATAAACCAAGTCTGCTTTCACTTTGAAGGTAGATGAGATAATACCAGTAAAGAAACTCTATCGAAATTCTGTCTAAACTGTGTTTGTATCAGTTTGTAATCGGTTCTCATCCCGTTTAATCAATCGAGTGTGTTTCATTGATTAATCCTTTGTTGTTATTGCTTTATATGTTTGATTTGGCATAGTTACGTGGATTCCGCACACGTGACCGTGTTTGCTATAAACAAGTGATTCGGTTCGTTATCGATCCTCAGATTTCGGGACCTACAATTGGTATCAGAGCGTTTGGCTCTTATCCTTGTTTAAAATCAAACATTGTTCGGTTTTTATCAAGTATATGTGTTTGTTTTTCTGAAAATTTGTTCTTGAAAAATCATAAATTCTGGAAAAATATTCATAAAATCTGTTGATTTCTTGTTGTATGTTAAAGAATTTTATAAAAAACCTTGTTAGATTGTTTGTTTATGCTTTAAACCGGGTTTTTAGTGAAAATCTTGTGTATTTTCGTGTTTCGGAAAATTATCAACTGACCGGAAAACTCATGTTCTTGAGTGTGTTCTTGACAATCTTCATAGTGTTCTTATCATTGTTGTGATCTTGATCTATAAATTGTTGAAACCTAAGTGTTATAACATATTATACATTAAATTGACTTTAGTGTAAAAATTGTGATCATTAGTTTCTGAAAAAGCATGTTGCGTTGAAAAACGGTGTTACAAACATCACTTGTGTCAGAAAAATATCTAGTTGTCTGAGACTTATCCTTGACGAAACAAGTAGGCGACGAATCAAATCCGTTTCGTCAAAAATATCTTGGACGAAACAGAAATCTGTTTCGTCATAATATCTTCAACAAAACAAGTCTGTTTTGTCAACATTCATTTCGACGAAACAAGTTTGTTTCGTGGAAAGTGTTTCGTCGGGTGTGTGTCAATTTTACACAGTGGACTTGCAGAAGTGTTCTAATTGTTTGTTTTCAACTGTTTGACTAGGTATTATCATTTATATATCAAACATGAGTAACAAAGGTCTGTGGGATTGGAGTTCGGACTCAAGACCAAGTGAAAATCAGCCTTCGCTTGCCGATTTAATGAACCAATTGCCACAAAAACAACAATCAATAAATGCAGGTCAATGGGCAATGGTTTCTAATCAAAATCAAAACATTCAAAATCTATTGCTCAGTGAGAGTGAGACGGGAAGCAACAATCGCCCGCCAAAGCTAAATCACATGAACGACTATCCATCTTGGAAGGGTCGTTTTCACACATACATTCAAGGGCAAAACGTTGAACTTTGGACGTGTTTCACTACTGAATGTAGCCCAGAACTAGAAGAAGCAGCATCAACTGCCGCTGGTATTTCTCATATGCTTGAAGCAGACAAGAAAGCCCAGAACTAGAAGAAGCAGCATCAACTGCCGCTAGAAGAAGGCGTTTGCTTTTCTAACACAAGCTCTTCATAAAGACATCTATCATCAATTTTCTTATAGTAAGAGCACAAAAGCATTATGGGATGCTTTGGAAACAAGAGGAGAAGGAAATGCAGCTTCTAGAAAAATACGCCATGATCTTTTGAAGAAAGAATTTGAATCATTTCAATCTTTGGAAAATGAAACCCTAAATGATATGACTTCTCGTTTCTATCATTTGATAAGTGAAATGAGTTCTTATAAGGTTGTCACAACTCATGTGGAGATGATTGCACATTTAGCTGATGCTCTACCTCCTATATGGAGTTCATTCATTGAACTTCTAAAGCATATTGGTGCTCTGGATGGGGAAAATGTCACTATCTATGGATTCGTTCAGAAGTTGGGGCACAAGAACGAAGAGGAAACTAGGACATCTAAAAGGATTGGAGCTCCTCAAAACACAGAAATATATTTTCCTGGTTTTGCTCCTTCGGCTAGTTCTAGTTCTGTTCAGCAACCTAAGCTTCAAACGGCGTTTGTTTCCAACACAAACTCATCAACTCAACCAGAGTTTGATTTAGGCGCTTATCTTTCACAATCGCTATCCAAATCTCAATCTCAACCTCCACCTCAAGTTACTACTACTCAACCAGAGTTTGATTTAGGTGCTTATCTTTCACAATCGATGTCCAAATCTAAAGCACAACCACCACAACAAGTACATTATACCAACAATCCTCCACCTCAAAACCCGAATACTGTCAAAGTTGATACTTCGAACCTCTCAAAAGTTAGCATTGAAGTAGCAAAGGAGCACATGGAACTCATTAATACAATGGTCAGTGCCTACTGCGGTTTGGTAGCAGGTCAAATTGGGAACATCAGTATGACCAACGAAGATTATCAACAAATCGACCGTGATGAAATGGAGTTGATGGATATAAAGTGGGCGTTTGCAAGTGCAGTTAGAAGGGCAAGGGATTTCATGAGTAGAACAGGAAGAAGTTCTTTGGATAGTAAGAAGGAAACAAAGTACGGGTTTGATAAAGAAGCGGTTACATGTTTTAATTGTAGCAAAAAGGGTCACTTCAAATGTGAGTGCACCCGACCAGCCAAGCAAGGCAATCAGAACCCGTTCAGAAATCAGACAAGTACTTCAAATTTAAATCAAGGCACTCAAGAAAATCGTGGAAAAGGGATAGTAGCTGTGAATAATACTACCAGCCAGGACCAGTCTGGACCATCTAACAACACTCGTGCATTGACTGTTCAAACAGATGAAGGGTGTAATTGGTCTTTACAATTAGGGGGAGGTGATAATGAAGGAGGAGGAACAGCGTGCTATGCAAAGATCATCAATCACATCAAGCACGTTCATAAAGAAGAATTTTCTGAAAGTGACGACAGTTCGGGTTATACCGGGAGTTCAGATGAAGAAAGTTCTATTGATGACTTGTTGAATGAAGCAGAGGAGTTGAAGTCTCAGAAATCTGTTCTTATCAAGAAAGCTGGGATAGCATCTAAGGAAATGGAAAAGTTCTTCTCTGAAGACGGATCTTTTTCTTTTCAAACTGCCTTTATGGCAAATGTTTCAGCCTCTTCGAGTCAGGTAACATCTGAAACTCCTAGAATATGTACTGATTGTGCTTATATGAAACAGGAATTTGATAGAGTGAAACTTGAATGTGACAAAATTCATAGTCACAATCAAAGTTTGGTTGTTGATATGTCAAAGTGCAAAGAAGCAAATATGGCTTTAACAAGAAACGAAAAGGACTTTAAATCTTTAATTGAAAATTTAAAGAAAAGTGTTTCCGAAACTACTAAAGTTGTTTATCACAAACAAGTTAGTATTAACAAGTACATAAATATCGTTGAGGAAACCAAAAAGGAATTAGCCATTGCAAAATGCGAGCACGATGCGATCAAGCAAAAATTGGAGAGTTATTCTAACTCCCGATTTGTGCTCGATCACATAATTGACGTTCAACAACTGAAGAAAAACAAGAGTGGTGTTGGGTATAAGAAATGTCCGCCCCCTTTGAGACACAATTATGCTGCACCACCTGATGAAGAGGATATGCCTCGTTTTGAACCCAGTGTGCCTCTTAATTATGAGGAATTTACTACTGGATTAGGGTTCAAACCGAACAATTCCTCGGGAACCTCATCTGTTGAAACAGAAACTTCAACAACAGTGAGTCAAAGTCCTCCAACTGTTGAGGATTATGATTCATCTGATGATGAAACAGATGCTAATGACCAGGATGAATTACTTGACAAGAAAAAGGGAATAGAAATTCCAATTGAGAATCATATTCTTTGTGATCCTCCTATTCCTGTTGTGCAACAAGTTGCCAAACAAGTGATTAATCCTGTCATGGATGACAAGAAACCTGTGTCTACCATTAAAAGTAACAATGTGTTGTATACTTTGGTTGGTGATTCTAAAATCTATTCAGATAATGATTTTCCAATTAAAAATGTCAATCCATCATCGATTGATAATGTTTTTGAAAATAACACAAGTAAGTTTTTGGGAAAGTCGATTCAAGGAGTTACTGTAACTCAATGTGATCCAATTCCTAAGGCTGAAATCAAAAAGCAATTTGGAAATCAAAAATCCCCAACAAAGCAACAACCATTTACTCCTAAGGGTAAACAACCATTTCAACGAGCTCAAAGATCAAATGTTTCTAAGTCAAAAGTTGAAACATCAGGAGCTCGTTATCAAAAGAAAAACAATGATGTCAGATTTGTGGCATCTGAGGGTACTGATAAAATTGAGACTTTTGCAAACAAATTAAACACCGATTTTGTACAATAAGTCAAGATTTTAAAGCGTAACAGTCAAAACAATTACACTCAACATTCAAATGGGTGTGATGAAAAGGCAAGTACCTCAGGTTCTACAGGTTCGACATCTGATCGTCGATTCGGTTCTTCTAAGTTTGTTGAGAGGAGAACGTGTTTTAAATGTGGGGAGTTTGGGCACATCATCAAAGATTGTACAAACACTCCGAAAGAGAAATTTGTTGAGAAAGCACCACCTGAAACGATTCACTCTCAATGTCGTACTGTTTCGTCAAAACATGATAAAAGAACTGTTAAAGAACAGGAAACGAAACAACGACATCAAAATGTGGAGAAAATAGAAAAGGCTTTAAAATCTGAGGTCAAATCTGTTCCAAGGGAACCAAGTTCACTTTTAAAACCAGAAGTTTCAAAATCTGTTTACAAAACTCAATCTGGTAAACAAAAACAAACTTGGAAACCTAAGAAGGGTGAAAGTTCAGGGGGAGTTGTTAGCTTGGAAAATCATCAACAGATTGAGATCACAATTCGTGACTCTCAGGGACGACCCATGACCACTATGGCTTGGGTCCCCATCCTTAACTAATCATTGGATGATGTGTGCAGGGTGTTCCAGGAGGAACTATCAGTAGTCATTGGATTGTTGATAGTGGGGCATCCAGGCACATGACGGGCGACTTACGGCTTCTGTACGATGTGAGAAATATTAGAGGAGGCTATGTCGCGTTCGCAGGAGACAAAGGCGGATATATCACCGGAGAAGGAATGATCTCAAATGGTGTGGTATGTTTCGAAAAGATTAATTATGTTCGTCAACTTGATCATAATCTTCTCAGTGTGTCGTAAATCTGTGATAAAAAGTTCACCGTGCATTTTGATGATGCCGGTTGTTATGTGCTTAAACCTGGATTCAAGATTCCTGATGAATGGATTCTCTTATCGGCTCCAAGAATTAATGATCTTTATATTCTTGACATGAGCCAAGCCATTACTACATCTGCGCAAGTACAATGTTTTGTCTCAAAAGCCACAGAGAAGGAGTCTATTTCTTGGCACAGAAGAATAGGGCACATTCACTTGAGGAAAATGAACCATTTGGTGAAAAATAATCTTGTGAACGGTGTGCCTGTGAGAAGTTTTCATCTACAAGATATCTGTGTTTCGTGCCAAAAAGGGAAACAAACAAAGAAATCTCACCCTCTGAAGAAAATCAACACTGTTAGCTTGCCTCTCGAACGTCTTCATATGGACCTCTTTGGACCTATGAAGCACAAGACAACATTCAGAGATGCTTACTGTCTTGTTGTTACTGATGACTATTCTAGATTTTCTTGGGTAGCTTTCATGGCACACAAGAGTGATACTCCTGGAATCCTCAAGGATCTTCTCAAAATGTTGGAAAATTTATACACTTTGAAAGTGAAGAGGATCCGAAGCGACAACGGAACTGAGTTCAAAAACCGTGTGATGGATGAGTTCTGTACTTCTAAAGGCATTCTTCATGAATACAGTTCTCGCTATACTCCACAACAAAACGGTGTCGCTGAGAGGAAGAATCGCACGATTATTGAAACTGCAAGAACTATGTTGGTAGAGTCGGAGCTTCCTGTTCAATTCTGGGCAGAAGCTGTGTCGACTGCTTGCTACACTTTGAACCGAGTTCTTACAGTTAAGAGGCATGGCAAAACCTGTTTCGAACTTCTAAAGAAAAGGAAACCGGATCTTTCTTTCCTTGAACCCTTTGGCGGTCCATGTACCATGATTGACCCAGATGGAAAGTTTGGTGCAAAAGCTATCGAAGGTTTCTTCCTTGGATATGCAACTCCGAATTTTCGTGTTTGGAATCTGACCACCAAAAAGATTGAGCTTTGGAATGAAGTAAGGGTTCAAAGGTACACAAATCCTGTTAGATCTCCGGGTGATCCTTGGATGTTCGATTACGATGGGATATTCGACTCCTTTAATCTGCCTACCTTTGATGAAGAATCTGCAGCTGTTCAAATGTTATTTGATAGTGATAACGCTGCTGACTCGCCATTGGTAAGACCTGTTATTGTTAGCCCTCAAGGTTCTAATTCAGTTAACAATACTGTTCAAAATGAGGTATTTGAAGATGCCACTGACTACAATGAGTCATCGGAAGATGATGAATATCTTGATACGACTGAAGGCACTTCTGCCCCGGTTGTTCCTGTTCATGGCACTTCTTTAGAAACTCCTCAAGTGCAGAATGATGATACTGCTGAAGGAAATGCATCCACTTCCACTCATATTCCCGGTGCGGAGTTGGTTGCTGATCTTAATCTTAACAATTTGGGTATTAATGCTAGTATTCCTGAAAATCCTGAATTGAGGATTCACAATACCCATCCCCAGCAGAACACTATAGGAGATGTCCAACGCGGTGTGCAAACGCGTAATCAGCTGAGAAATAACCAGAATGCTGGTTTATATTCAGCAATTAGAGAATCTGGTCTTCAAAACGATTGGTCCTTCGCGTGTTACGTTTCACAAGAAGAACCAAAATCTTGGAAGGAAGCTTTAAAAGATAATTCTTGGGTTGAAGCCATGCAGGACGAACTGCAGCTATTTCAAAAGCTTGGCATTTGGAAGCTTGTTGAAAAACCGGAGAATTACAAGAAAATTGGCACACGATGGGTTTATAAATGCAAGAAAGACGACCGTGGAGTTGTTATTCACAACAAGGCGAGATTGGTTGTTCAGGGTTTTCGCCAGATATAAGGTATTGACTACAATGAAGTTTATGCACCTGTTGCACGTCTGGAAGCTATTCGGATCTTCTTAGCTTATGCTTCTTTCAAAGGATTCAAAGTTTACCAGATGGACGTTAAAAGTGCTTTTCTTCATGGTATAGTTCAAGAAGAGGTGCATGTCGAACAACCTCCAGGTTTTGAAGATCCTATTCACCCCGATCGGGTTTGGTTGCTAAACAAAGCTCTTTATGGTTTACATCAAGCACCTAGGGCTTGGTACGCAACCTTATCCAACTATCTTCTGGAGAATGGATTTCGACGAGGTCTTATTGATTGCACACTCTTTATCAAAGAACTAGATGGAGATCTTCTGCTGGTGCAGGTATACGTTGATGATATAATATTTGGTTCTACTAATGAATCTTTGTGCAGGCAATTCGAACGTGTTATGCAGGAAAAGTTCGAAATGAGCGCTATGGGGGAGATGAACTTCTTCTTGGGCCTACAAGTACAACAAACAGAGTCTGGGATATTCATCCATCAGACTAAATATGTTGGTGATATTTTGAGCCGATTCCAAATGTCAGATGCAACGCCCATTGGTACTCCACTTCCGCAGAATCACGGGATTACTCCGGATTTGAAAGGAGAAAGTGTCAACTCTTCTTATTATCGCGCCATGATCGGATCTCTCATGTATCTCACTGCTTCGAGGCCTGACATCATGTATCCAACGTGCCTGCTTGCAAGATATCAAGCAAACCCGAAGGCCTCTCATCTGTCAGCTGTCAAAAGGATTTTTCGCTATTTGAAGGGATGCCCGGACCTTGGTCATTGGTACCCTAGGGATGATAGCTTTGAATTAATTGCATACAGTGATTCCGATTTCGGTGGTTGCAAAATCGATGGCAAATCAACAACAGCAGGATGTCAGTTCTTAGGAAATCGCCTGGTCACGTGGTAGTGCAAGAAGCAAACGTGTGTTGCTACATCAACATGTGAAGCAGAATACATTGCTGCCTCGAGTTGTTGCTCCCAAGTTCTTTGGATACAACAACAAATGCGCGACTACGGTTTAGAATTCCTATCTACTCATATTTTTGTTGATAATAATGCTGCCTTACAGATCACTAGAAATCTTGTGCAGCATTCCAAGACTAAACACATCGACATTAAATATCACTTCATACGTGATTGTTTTGACAAGAGATTAATCGATGTCATTCATGTCCCCACTGATCACCAACGTGCCGACCTGTTTACAAAAGCTTTTGATAAATCACGTTTTGATTATCTACTTTTGGTCAATGGCATTAAGGTGATACCCGAGTAAACTTCTTTGGCTGATCGTTTTTGTAAATATTTTCTTTATAAACTCTAAAAATTCAAAAAGATTTTCGTTTTTTCGTAACCTTTTAGCATTTTAGGGGGAGTATAATTTCAAGAAAATACAAAAACATTGCAAAACTTCAAAATCCAAAAAGATGTCTTTACTTTTTCTGTCTTTACGTTTGAAAATTTCAAAAAAATTAAAAAAAAAACAATAGAAAAACCAAAAATGAGTTTCTTGGATAAAGGAAAATGATGATGTTCACTGGTGTGGTCGGTCAACGTGCTCAAAATGAAAAACAAAAAGAAAATGATAAGTATCTCTACTAACGATGTATCGGTAGGCTCACAATCAGACTAAAATGTGCAGGATGATACAAACCTAACAGACTTCAAGTCAGGTGGGAACCATTCATTGGCATATGGTCTTAGTACCGAAATCTCGTTTGAGAGATTGCCGAGATCTGAAATATTCGGTCTTTATGCTGCTTATCATCTGGGTATCATGGTTGTATCAAACCGTAAAAATAACAGAGACAAAGTCTAAGATCTTCCATGATACCATACATACGTGTACATATTGCATTCGACCTCAATAAGTGATCAACAATCACATGTCCAAACAAAATAAGTGATTTTATATCACAGATTCTTTGCGGGAGTCAAGTTCGTCTCTCTGTTGTACGAAAGTACTGACCTGTTCACGGACTTGCTCCTGTGCCCTCATGCATCTGAAAATCACGTTCCTCATCAATAAGTGATTCTATCACATAGGGCTTGTTTTCAATCAAAATAAGTGAGTTTCTCACATTTTTATACGGTCAAACAGATGATAATCGGTATACTCACCGTTAAGATGAATTCTCGTGCATACCTTGATACGGGAATGTGTCGTGAGTGGATTTACATCGAATTGTAAGTATAATCCTTACCGTTAATTGTATCTCTTAATTATGATTACGTCTGATCAGTTTGAGCTTATGTGGACCACAATACCGATAATCGAGGTAGTATACTTATCCAGAGCTTTAAATAGAAATCAAAATCATGTTGACTAAGACCGTAAGCTGGTATGATTCCTTATCCTTGAGATTCGCAAAAAGATTGCATTTGTACAGTTGCTTACTGTTTTTCTAAGTTTATTGCATTTTCGTTTAGTTTACCACGCTTTAAATTCGTTTTTAGTGTTATTTGTAAAGTTCGTTTTTGATTAAGCCGAAGTTGTTGCTTGGTGTTTTCTACCGGAAGCCTGAAACCTTCTTCATAAAACGTTCTTACATTTGAAAACTCAAACAGAATGGAAAAGTGTTCATTTTAAATCATAATTTGTTCAGTCTGCAAAAATCTTTCATGCCTCTGTGTTTTGAAAAATTAATGTCGATGAAACAGAATGTGTACGGCGAATCAAAACTGTGACGACGAAACACATCCGTTTCGTCAAAGATACGATGAATCGCAATAGCCCAAATATGTTTCGTCATGGGCTAATTTCAGGCCCAAGTGTAAGCCCAACTTCGTTCTGTTTCGTCGAGCCCAATCCTGTTTCGTCGAGATCTCTGTTTCGTCGAGATGAGGCGGTGTATAAATGGGGTCCCTGTGTTCACTTTTTCAAAATATCATCTGTTCATCTTCTCCAAACAACCGTTTCACCATTTTTCTTTCTCGAACCATTTAACCTTGTTTTTAATCAAAAATCGTTCAACACTCAAAGGTACAAACATGTTCATGTTCAGATTCCGAACATTTTGAATCGAGTGTTTTTGTTCGAAACCCTCGGAAACCGATCTTACTTGCTGTTTTATTGATCTGAACTTATGTTTGTTGTGATTTTCTACAATAACTGATAGATTTAGGTTATTTTACAGTGATTGATGTTTGTTTTTGGGTTTGGGTTTCATAGAACAAAACAGGGGTTTTTGATTGTTGATGTTTTCAAATGTTTTCAAGTTGGTTTTTGGATCGGAAATCATATATGGGTTGTCATAAGTTGGTTTGGGTATAAATAATGATGTGGAATGTGTTTGTGTTTGAATCTGATCTTTGTTTATCCACAAAACGGCGAAACAGAAAAACCCCCAAATCGACGAATCGTAAAAACCCTAACTTACGGCGAATCGAACACGGCGAAACAGACATGGCGAATCAAACCAACGACGAATCAGATCTGTTTCGTCGCACATCTTCTGTTTCGTCGAAGTGTTTCTGTTTCGTCGTCCATGCCTTAGCAGTTTTCTGTTTTTGCTGTTTGTTCACAGTAGACATGGTTTGATAGGTTATCTGTTAAGTGGATACATGAACTTGTATCCATACATGTCTAAATGCATAAGTAATATAATTGTTGTTTATTATGGACATTTTCATGTACAGATGGCACCGAAGGCACCAAAAGAAGGAAAACGCAAGAAGGCGACAAAGAGAGAAAACAAAACGGAAGAGGAGATTATGTCCGAGACGCGTCATAATCAAATAGCTTATCTGGATCCTGAAGGCAAGCTCACGGAACTGAAAAATATCACGAAGTGGATCAGGGAGTCACGTATTAATTATGTTGTTACATTCTCGACGCCCGTTTACAAATCACTAATCAAGGCTTTCTGGAATTCTGCAAGCGTTGTACAACTGGATGGAAAGGAAGTTATCAGGGGTCGTGTGAATGATCTGGATGTTATCGTATCTCCGGATATACTGAATGAAGTCCTTCAATTACAAGATAGTCCGGACGCTCCAGATTCTGTTCCGATTATGTGTACGCGAGGCTGTTTACTACGAATGAAATGTAAAGGAGACATCTTAACCAAACAAATCAACAAAGGGGATCTGCCATTACGTTACAAATTTCTGTTGCATATTCTAATTCAGTGTTTGAGTAATAGACGAGCTGGATATGACATGGCTGGAACTGATCTTGTTGGCTTCATGGTAGCTTTGGTGTTAAACAAACCGTTTAGCATCTCAAAGTATATCTTCGCCAACATGAAAGAAAATATGACAAGAATAGGAAGTAGAACAACCGGGAACAAGTTCTGGATGTATCCTCGGTTTCTTCAGATGATAATGAATGTTCAACATCCTGATCTTCCGAAAGCTGACAATGATGTTCTGAAAAAAGAAGCGATGAATCTCAACTCTTTAAGAATAATCAAGAACCTTGCTGCAAAGAGATACAAGGAAAGTGTTCCTCCGAGAAGGTTATTTGGTGCTCTTGGAAATACAGATTATATTGCTCCTTCTGATGATAAATGGCGTCACAATGACAGCCAATCAGATGACGAAGAGCCAGAGTTAAAGAGAAGATACCTTGAAAAATTCGGTCCAGAGGATTCTGCATCGTCAGGCAGTGATAGTGATGACGAAGGCGATGATGGTGGTGATGCAGGTGCCGTTGGTGCATCGAGCAAGGGTGCAGCTGGTGGTACATCAGCTAGTAGTTCTTCAGCAAGTGGCGATGATGAATCTGATTCTAGCTCTAGTGATCATATAGTCGAGCCTGGATACGAAATGTATATCGATATACGTGGAGTGAAAAGATATAGAAAGATTAGAACTGAAGATGATCCAGCATACGTTCCAGAGGATCCTGAAGGTGAAAGAAGAACAAAAAGGAGAGCTGAGAAAGCTGCTGAAACTCAAAAGAAGAAATCAAGAAGATATTTGAGTACTTATACTAGAAAACCTGTGCCTCAAGAGCCTTCATCTGTACCTCAGGAGCCTGTACAAGAAGCTCCTGTAGTTACATCAGCTACAGAAACTCCTGTAGTTACATCAGCTACAGAAACTCTTGTAGTTACATCAGCTACAGAAACTCCAGTAGTTACATTAGCTGCTGAAACTCCATCTGTTACCCCTCAGGCAGTTCCTGAAAGAACTATGGCTTCTGCAATCAGAGCAACCACTTCGCAGATCAGTTCTGAACGTCATAGGGTATTTTCCGGATATTCTCAAGACGAAAAGAACAGATACCTATTCACTCAACTGGAAGCAGCTGCTGATAGGATTCAAAGGCAATCTCATTTCATTAATCTCACGAAGAATGATCAGCTTAAACAATTGGTGGAAATTGACAACTTGAAGTCCACCGTTGGTCAACAGCAAACGGTGATTGAGAGACAACAAGCTGAGATTGTTTTGCTTAAAGCCGAGAACGCTCGTTTAAAGGCTGCTGACGAAGATAGAGAGAGAAATAACTCTATACTTCAAACACGGGTTACTGCTCTATGGGATTATCATTGTAAGCAACAAGAAGTACTGAAGAAAAGGGATGAAGACCCTGAAGATCAAGGGAATCCTGACACTTCTGGTACATCACAACAGCAGCCAGCCGCACCTTCTTCTGAAGTCGTTGCAGTTCAACCTCAAATAGTCGAATCTTCTCAGGGAACTTCTACTGGAAAAGTTCAACAGATCGCAGGTACTACTTCTGTCGTAAGCAGTGCTGATATTGCTTTACAGGCTATTCATCCAGTGACGGGAGAGTTGCTTGAAGAAGGAGAACTAATAGAAGATCTTACTCATGAGCAATTGCTTGCTCTTAATGCTATGAGAGAAATTGATGATGCTGAGATAGATAAAATGTCGACTGAGACTGATACAACTAATGTTGAAGATATTGATGAGATCGTGTTTGAAGGCGAAGCAACAAAATCAACGTATGTTCGAAAAGATGGTACTGAATTCGCTTCGTTTGATGAAGATTGGATGAAGGAGAATATTGATGACATAGACGAGCACTTAAGGAATCGTAATTCGTCTGAAAAAGCTACAGATGCATTCTCTGAATGGCGAAAACAGTTTCTATCTAAAGTCTCCAAGCCTGTGCCTGAAAAAGCTCAAGTCGACTACTTGCAATTTGAAAAGGCAAAGCCAAGTGGAAGAATTCTATGCTGGATGTTTGTTAAGGATATTCACTGTGTTGCCATCAAACGTGAATACGGAATCGTGTATTTCAACTCACTGCTGAGCATTCTTTCTTTGCCATTTTAAGATGTTGCTGCGTTGATGAGGCTTGAGCTTATTAATCGTTCAAACTACAATGGTGCTACTTTATTTGAGCGACTGATTAAAGTAAACAAGAAGTCGGGCTGGAAGGATGAATCATACAAGCCACAATTCCCCATCTATCAACCGATCAAGTTTACTCTTGATCCTGAAACCAACACTTGTAGATACAAGCTTGTGTACCAGCCTCCGAGGGTCGTAGATAAAATCCCATTGATGCCTATGCAGCAGGATTTTCTTGAAGATATGGCATTATGGTGCTACGACTCGGACACGCATGAAGCCATGATTGTGTTTAGAGATAATCGTGCAAATTACCGGATGTTGGATCCGATGTGGATCGTCAACATGTCCGAGGCTGACATCAGCAGATTATATCGTCATGATATTTTATATGAAGATCAGGACGCACGTCAAGCTTTAAAGTTTCAGCGCATAGCGTGTTTTTGCTACTACCGGGGCATACATTCGGGCAGTTCGTGGTCCGAACAACACTGAGATAGAAGATTAGAAGACCGAAGACGAGTAACAGACAAGGGGGAGTTTGTTGATGCATTTTTTAGTGTCTGTAACTAGTCTTACTTATCGTTGTATTTTGTACGGTCTTTTAAGGTTTATCGAGTATGTATTTGATGTTGACCAAGTCGGATATCCTCCTATCCACTTATGTCTGACTTGTTTGTCTCTTTTGATATGTAATGTTTAATGAACAATGCATGTTGCATGACAAGGGTATAATGGTCATTATGTGTTTATATGTTCTATCTGTTTGTTGTCTGTTTACAGCAAACAGAACAGCTGATGCAGTCCTCGACGAAACAGGTCTATTTCGTCGAACATATCATGACGAAACAGAACAACATCCATTAAGTCTGTTTCGCCGATAGTCATGACGAATCACACTTGATTCGTCGTGTAATGGGCTGCTTCAAGCCCAATGTCTGGCCCATATTCTGTTTCGCCGAGACTCCTTGTGTTTCGTCGACTGTTGGGCCCAGGGACTATATAAACCAAGTCTGCTTTCACTTTGAAGGTAGATGAGATAATACTAGTAAAGAAACTCTGTCGAAATTCTGTCTAAACTGTGTTTGTATCAGTTTGTAATCGGTTCTCATCCCGTTTAATCAATCGAGTGTGTTTCATTGATTAATCCTTTGTTGTTATTGCTTTATATGTTTGATTTGGCATAGTTACGTGGATTCCGCACACGTGACCGTGTTTGCTATAAACAAGTGATTCGGTTCGTTATCGATCCTCAGATTTCGGGACCTACAGAATGGTGGACGAATGACTGGCAATTTCAGAATTTCATGAATAACCCCAACGTCTATTTTCCCCAGTTTAACCCTGAGCCTGCACCAAACCCACCTATGAGCACAGAAAACTTGGCTAAACTCCGTCACTATGGTAAGGAGCTGGTGGAGGCAGGAAATAGAATTCGGGATGTGGGGGAGAAAATCACGTGAAAATACGATGAGAGGGAGCGTCGTTTCGGAAAGGCTGGTTAACTGCGGTTGTGTGTTTAATAATAATAATATAATAATAAATAATAAAAACATAATCATGTAAAATAACTCAAAATAAAACTTTTGTAATATAACTGGTGTGTATTGATGCATACTAATATATATAAAAATATGAAAGTCGCAAAGACGACAATTTTGGCTATACTTGTTGACATGATTATGTGTGATTGCTTTATTGTGTTAGGTTGTTATTTATTTTGTGCCAATATTTATATATATATATATATATATATATATATATATATATTGTTAATTATCAGATGGAACACGCCGTTAATGAGCCAGTTAACGAAGTTAACCAATCTGAGCAAAACAATGAGGATCACTTTCTTAATAGGCAAGATATAGAAAATATCGTTGCCCAGGGAATAGCCAATGCTATCCCGGCAATCGTCGCTACTGTTAAAAGCCCTGTTGAGCCTTCGCAAGCCAACCCTAGTAAACGCACGTGCGATGATAATTTCAGTAACAGTGTTAACGGAGGCGGCAACAATGACAACAACGTGATTCAAGCCCCAATACTTAAGAAAATGAAAGTTGCAACACCTGGTTGCACTTATAAAGAATTTCTTGCCTGTAAACCTGTTGAATTTGCAGGCAATGAAGGGGCGACTGCTGCATTACGTTGGTTAGAGAAAACTGAAGCAGTAATTAAAATAAGTAAATGTGCCGAGGAGGATAAGGTCATGTATGCTTCTCACCTTTTCAAGAAAGAGGCATTAAAATGGGGGAATACGGTGTTGCAGGCCAAAGGAAGTGACATGTATGAATTGGGAAGAATTTAAGGAATTGGTGGAAAGGAAATTATGTCCCGAGTATGAAAAGGAACAAATGGCAAATAAGTTCCTGAGCCACCGAATGGTGGATGTTGATTGTCGAGGGTATACTTCGAAATTCTTCGAGTATGCTAGAATTGTACCAACTCTAGCTTCGCCAGATCCGGTACTTATTTCTCGCTACATATGGGATTTAATTAGCGAGATTCGTGATATCGTCAAATCTGCGAGACCCCGCACCATTGACGATACGGTGGAATTGGCCAACACTTTAACCGACGGGCTGGTACGCACGAGGGAAGAAAATCGGAAGAAGGAATTAGCCCAAAAGATTACCCAAGGCTTCCGTGGGGGTAATACTAGTAATTACAAGAAAAAAGGTACTGGGCAATCTTCTACCCCGCCATTCTGTGGAAAATGTAACAAGAAACATTTTGGGAAGTGTAGCGAAAATTGTAATTTCTGCAAGAGACCAGGTCACCGCGAAGAGGATTGCAGGAAGAAATCAGTAATCTGCTACAACTGCGGCGAAACAGGGCACTTCTGGCCCGACTGCCCAAAACTGGTCAAGCCAGCTGACAACAAGGCCAAACCTGCTGAAGGAACTAATAAGAAAAATGCAAGAGCCTTCCAGTTGACTACTCAGGAAGCAGATCTGATTCCGGATGTAATAGCTGATACGTTTTTGGTACACGACGTTTATGCAAAAGTATTATTTGACTCTGGTGCGAACCAAAGTTTTATAAATACTTCATTCTGCCAAGCTCTTAAGCTACCCTTAACCAAACTTAGGCAGATTTATACGGTAGAAACAACAGACGGTAATTCTGTTAATATAGATAAGGTTCTTCAAGAAGGGAAGATAGAACTTTCAGGCCACAAATTTTCTACAAACCTGCTACCTATGAATTTAGCCGGATTCGATGTTGTGCTAGGAATGGATTGGTTGGTAGCCAACCATGCTCGAATCCTATGTGATAAGAATTCCATAGAAATTCATACACCCGCAAGAGAAATAATTGTGATTATAGGAGATAAGTCACGTAAACCATTAAAGTTCATTTCAGTAATGAAAGTTGCTAGTTATGAGCGAAAACAAGGAATAGTGTATATGATTTCAGTAATCATTAACACTAAAAGTAAGGAACTTAAGGAAATTCCTATAGTATCAGATTACCTGGATGTATTTCTAGAAGAGCTACCAGGATTGCCACCAGATCGGGAAGTAGAATTTAGAATTCATCTAGTTCCTGGAACTACACAAATAGCCAAGGCACCCTATCGGTTAGCACCCACTGAAATGTTAGAATTGAAAAAGCAATTAGACGAATTGCTAAGAAAAGGATTCATACAACCTAATTCTTCCCCTTGGGGAGCACCCGTGTTGTTTGTGAAAAAGAAGGATGGTTCAATGCAAATGTGTATCGATTATAGGGAACTGAATAAGGTTACAATTAAGAATCGATACCCATTACCTAGGATTGATGATCTTTTTGATCAACTTCAAGGAGCTAGATATTTTTCTAAGATAGATTTACGCTCCGGATATCACCAGTTGAAGGTACAAGAAGAAGACATACCTAAAACCGCTCTTAGAACTAGGTATGGTCACTACGAGTTTACAGTCATGCCATTTGGACTAACAAACGCTCCTGCAGCATTTATGGACATGATGAATAGGATCTGTAAACCGTATTTGAATAAATTCGTAATTGTCTTCATCGACGATATACTTATTTATTCCAAAAGTCAGGACGAGCATTGTGAGCACCTACATGCACTCTTAACCTTGTTAAGAAAGGAAAAGCTTTATGCCAAATTCTCGAAGTGTGAATTTTGGCTACAGGAGGTGCAATTTTTGGGACACATGGTGAATCACGAAGGTATTCACGTAGATCCCTCCAAGATAGAAGCGATCACGAACTGGAAAGTACCGCAATCAGCTACGAAAGTTAGAAGTTTTCTAGGATTAGCTGGGTACTATAGGCGCTTCATTAAGGATTTTTCTAAGATAGATGTGCCATTAACTAAGCTAACCTATAAAACCGTTAAGTTTGAATGGGGACCCAAGCAAGAAGAGGCCTTCAGGATTTTAAGGCAAAGGTTAACAAACGCCCCAATTCTAGCTTTACCAGAAGGAACGGAAGATTTTGAAGTCTACTGTGATGCCTCTAAGCTCGGATTAGGATGTGTGCTAATGCAACGCAAAAAGTAATTGCATATGCATCAAGACAATTGAAGAAGCACGAAGAAAATTATACAACTCATGACTTAGAATTAGGAGCAATAATTTTTGTCCTTAAGACTTATAGACATTATCTGTTTGGGAGTAAGTTTACTGTCTATACGGATCATAAGAGTTTAAGGTACATATTTGGGCAAAAAAGAATTAAACATGAGGCAAAGAAGATGGATGGAAATTCTAAGTGACTACGACTGTGATATTCAATATCATGAAGGAAAAGCAAATGTAGTAGCAGATGCCCTAAGTCTTAAGTATCATGAAAAATAAAGACGAATTCGTGCTTTTAGATTAAATCTTCAAGTAGATTTAAAGGAACTACGGAAGAGCATTCAAGAAACAGCAATCGAGGATGATGCTGAAGGAATGAAAGGAAGGATAAAAGAATTAGAGCAAGGGACTGATGGAATTTGGAGATTCCACCAGAAAAGAATTTAGGTACCTAAGCAAGGGAATTTAAGAGATAAGATTTTAGAGGAATCCCATAAATCTAGATATACCATACACCCTGGTAATAATAAAATGTACCAAGATTTAAGAAAAAACTTCTGGTGGATAGGAATGAAAAAGGACATAGCTAGATATGTGTCTAAGTCTCCAACTTGTTCGCAAGTTAAGGCAGAACATCAGAAACCTTCAAGTTTACTTCAACAATTAGAAATTCCAGTATGGAAATGGGAACTAATCACAATGGACTTTGTTACTAAGTTACCTAAAACCAGGAAAGGTAACGACGCGATTTGGGTAATTGTGGATCGATTAACCAAATCAGCTCATTTTCTGCCAATGAAGGAAACCTTTAGCATGGGAAGATTAGCAAAATTGTACGTACACGAGGTAGTATCCTTACATGGGGTTCCACTCTCCATAGTATCAGATAGGGATAGTCGTTTCACTTCACATTTTTGGACAAGCTTTCAAGAAGCAATGGGGACCCGACTGAATTTAAGTACTGCATACCATCCCCAAACAGACGGACAGAGTGAAAGGACAATGCAAACCCTGGAAGACATGCTCAGGGCATGTGTGATAGATTTTGGTGAAAACTGGGATAACCACCTACCCTTAATCGAATTCTCCTATAACAATAGTTATCATACAAGCATCGAAGCTGCCCCTTTCGAAGCACTGTATGAACGAAAGTGTAGAACTCCAATTTGCTGGGCAGAAATAGGAGAAAGCCAATTATCAGGTCCCGAGATTGTACAGGAAACCACTGACAAGATAACTCAAATCAATGAAAGACTAAAGACGGCCCGAGATCGCCAGAAAAGTTATGCCGACAATTGACGTAAGCCGTTAGAATTTCAAGTCGGAGACAAGGTACTCTTAAAAGTTTCACCTTGGAAAGGGGTAGTTCGGTTCGGTAAGAAAGGAAAGCTAAGTCCAAGGTACATAGGACCATTCCCAGTGATCCAGCGAATAGGACCCGTTGCCTATCGCTTACAACTACCAAAAGAACTAGCCGGGGTACATGACGTATTTCATGTATCCAACCTCAAGAAATGTTTATCTGATGAGTCTCTGGAGAATGTGGCTCAGTAAATAAAATAAACAAACATGTTTTTGTAAAACAGTAAATTTCCCCGTGAAATTCCTTTGTTGTAGATTATGTGGTTTATCCCAAAAATATGAAATAAAATAATCGGGTGTTTTCGGTTTAAATGATCCTGTTAATATTTCCGCTGCCAAATTAAAATACTACGGGTTTCTGTCCCACGGCTTCTGGACCGGGTAAAACCGGGCCGGGGGTCGTGACAAGAAGCTTGCTCGAATCTATACCGATGAGATTATATGCCGTCATGGCATACCTATTGACATAATCTCGGACCATGATGGTCGTTTTACTTCACGTCTTTGGCAAACCTTTCAATCCGCTATGGGTTCTCATTTGAATATTAGCACGGCCTTTCATCCCCAAATGGATGGACAGACCGAGCGCACTATTCAAACCCTAGAGGATATGCTCCGTTCTTGTGTCATCGAATTTGGTGGTAACTGGGATGTACATTTACCATTGATTGAGCTCTCGTACAACAACAGCTATCATTCTAGTATTCAGATGGCTCCTTTCGAAGCTTTGTATGGTCACAAGTGCCAATCTCCTCTCAGCTGGCATGAGGTTGGTGATAAGCAATTTACTGCCCTAAAATCATTCAAGAGACAACGGATAAGATTCTTCAGATCCATGATAACTTGATCAAGGCTAGGAGCAGACAAAAGAGCTATGTTGATAAAAGGCGCAAGCCTTTGGAATTTGATGTTGGTGACCAAGTCCTTCTCAAGGTATCTCCCTAGAAGGGAGTGGTTCATTTTGGTAAGAAGGGAAAGCTCGCTCCTCGCCATGTGGGTCCTTTCATGAAACTCGAAATGGTTGGCAAGTGGCGTACAGACTCGACTTGCCACAAGAACTAAACAATGTGCATCCAGTGTTCCACGTATATAACTTACGTAAATGCCTGACGAGGGGCTGCAGGTTCCCCTTGAAGACTTGCAAATAAATGAAGCTGTACACATTGTGGAGAAACCAGTCGAAATCATGGATCAAGGTGTCAAGCGATTGAGGCGCAACAAAATTCCCATAGTAAAGGTTCGATGGGAAGGAAAGTGCGGTGCCGAATTCACATGGGAACTTAAAAGTGAGATGACGACCAAGTATCCACAGCTCTTCGAGCAGTCTTCTTCCTAGATTTCAGGGATGAAATCTCCTTAAGAAGGGGATACTGTAACGTCTACGTCCCTGAACTTTTAGCTATTGTCAATTTTAGCCCCCAAACTATGTGATTCTTGATGCTTTTGATACTTTGAATCTAAATTCTATGAGGCGTGGTTCTTAATACTATGATTCTTGATACTTAAGCTAGATTCTTGATACTTGAAATCTTGACTCATGATACTTAATACTATGAGACTTGATTCTTAACTCTAGACACTTGATACTTGGAAACTATGATTCTTGATACTTTATTCTTGATACTTGATACTTGATTCTTGATGCTTGATTCTTGGAAGCTATGATTCTTGATACTTGATACTTGGGTGCTTGACTCTTGAGACTCGTGAAACTTGAGACTTGGTTGAACGAGAGACTGGAGGCTTGTCACTGGCGGAATCTATGAAACTTGGAAACTTTTGTTAATCTAAGTATGTGATACTATTACACAATAACACGCAATCCAACGCTTAATCTAACTCGTAAAATGAAACAAAGATGGGAACGCGGAAAGGATGGGATTGAACGAATGGCAATCCGATGGGATGACCATCCGATGGGATGACCATCCGATCGGAGGGCCATCCGATCGGAGGGCCATTCGATCGAAGTGCCATCCGATCCGCCCCCCACCGCCTAAACCTTCCTCTATGACACAATAAATAGGCCTGTCACATCATTCACACTGATGTGACAGCCTCTTTCGACCAAGACGCATGCACTCCTACTTTTCTTCCATTTCTCGGCGATTTCAATATGTTTTACACTAGATTCTTGTACATCTCTGATCTATGCACTATTCTCTACATGATTCATCTTTAAAATCACACTTTTCACCATGAAATCTCTAAGATTCAAGCTCTTGAGGATGATGTCATCATGATGGTTTGTTCAATAGTCGTGTGATGTCTTCCCGTTCGAGATCTAGCTCAGATCTGAGGGATTTCATGTACTTTTATACCGGATCCTTACGAAATCTAAGCTTTTAAGACAAATTCATGTTTATCTTCACCTTTTTCTTAAACTTTGCACTTAAAACGGTGGAATCCGGACCCAAACGGACTGTAGACTAGATGATTAGCCTAGAGTCAGCTTGGAAATGGATTGTTGCCGGAGAAGATGACCAAAGTACGAATTCCAACATGAACACCATCAAGAATAGACACCTGATCATACGGGGTGATTCCCAACCGATCAGACCGGCTGACCATTGATGTGTTTACTGTTGTCTCAAGACGTACCGTGTCGTCGCCGTTAAACCAGAGACTTAGAAACTTTACAAATTGTAAAATGGAACAAGTCATAACGATCGAATGGCAATCCGATCGGACTGCCGTCCGATCGAACGGCCATCCGATAAAAGTGGCATGTGTCCTAAAACCTTTCAACACTTAGAATCTTTTTGAAACTTTAAATCTTTGAAACTCTGGAAACCTCCATGCTCGAATGGCAATCCGATTGAACCGTCGTCCGATCGGATGACCATCAGATCAAAGTAACTTAACTTGAACACTTGGTTAATTCTTGGAAAGAAATCTTTGGATCGAATGACCATTCGATCGAATGGCCATTCGTACGGATGACCATCCGATCGGATGGCGATCCGTCCCCCACACACATAAGCCATCTCCATCGAATGGCAATCCGATCGGACGGTCGTCCGATCAAATGGCCATTCGATCAGATGACTGATCCGATACTTTACGCAATCTCGTTATTCTGCTCGACGTCCGATAGAACGGCCATTCGATCAGATGACTGATCCGATACTTTGCGCAATCTCTTTATTCTGCTCGACATTTACCTATTGTATTCTAATCAGGCTAAACCTAAATAGCTCCCTCTGATCCAATAAGAGTTATACTGTTAAGCAATCACTGTGAGTATACTCGATCCCTTTTTGTTTTAAACTTTGGGATGCAACATGTATTCTATGAAACCTGAAACTTGATACTTTTGGAATCTAAACTCTATCATATGTGTATTTGAAACTTGTGATTCTTGATTCTTGATTCTTTATGCTATGTGAACGCTTAATCCAAAGTGTATAGTTCCGCCTTAATAATAGTAGCGCTATAGGAAGATGCACCCCCCCCCCTTATTCTCGGGGGTATTGTTAGGAGGATTCTAGTTTTCCTTGAGTCTTGGGAAAACACCAAAGCATCGGGACACTTGGGCTATCACTTGGACTGTGAACACTAGCATGGCTGAAACTATTTTATCATTTACATGATGGATATGAGTCTTTTAATCTACTATGCTATATACTCAAACTTGTATACTCGCCAGTACATTTTTGTACTGACTTTATTTTAATACATGTTGAAGGCTGATAGGATGCTATGGAACAAGTGAAACAAGCTAGGATTGATGCTTAGAAACTCGCCTAGTTTAATCTATCAAACTTGAATAATTTTGGTGATATGTAATTGATACTATGTTATGGCTGGTGGTTGATTCTAGACAATATTATCATGAAATGGATTTAATCTATAATGGAATATCTAGTGTTATGGAATCTCATGAGCAATCTAAACGCTTAGTGCCGCACCCCGAGTATTCCGCCTTCGGTTGGGGTGTGACAGCAGGAATGCCTAATAACATGATGAAAAGGGTTTCATTTATAGATGAAAACCCATAGAATTTGTCTAATGAATGAATAAAGTGTCTTTGTTAATTGGGAGCTAGGTTAACTTGATGTTAATAATAGCATGAACATGGGTAAATATATATATATATATATAGTTTAAAACGGTAGCATCATTATAATGCCTACCAGATAATTGATGAGATTGCGTAAATGAGTTATTGAATGCAAATTTGCATTTTGTATGATTAAGGGTAAATGACTTTTATTAGTCAAATCAACCAATGATGAAGTCGAATAGTAGTTTCGACATTGAATTCGTAAGAGGGAATAGTTGTATGCGATAATGACTAATCTAACTATCTTACGAATTATGATGATAGTTTGACTCTTGACAAGCTAGATGGAGGCTTGGGAAAGAAGCGGGTCAAACGGATCGAGTACGTGAAAAAGAGCATAACCGGATGGAAGGTAAGTGAAACTTACACCTTCTTGTAGAATATGTGGTTATTTTATAGTTGCAAATACGTTAAAGATAATATTCTAGATATGGTTTCCGTCGCGGAATAATACGGGTCGTAACTAATATAAATGATAAAAACCATGTTTAATGGTAAAAAGAGGTATAACGGAAAATTAGCCATGAAAAAACTAATTGTAAAAAAAAGGAGTTTATGAATGGCTACTTTATAAGTAAACCTAAACGAATAAAAAGTGTAGAACGATGATTTAGACGATAATAAATGAATCAAAGTCAAAATTTAAAACAACACCAAATGGCGTAAGCCATGTTGGGTAAGCGCGTAAGAAACGGATTTGCAAAACCTAAACATATTGTTAAAAAGGAAAGATCCGAAATGAGATAGTTAATGAAATGGTAAATAAATACCATTAGATTATAAGCGCAAAATATTTGCTCGTTTAGACCAAATGGGTCAAATGGTAACGTTGATACCATTCGACAATCAACGACTAATATGCGTTTGTTGAGTCATACGCTCATAGGATAAGACGGCTTATGAATTAGAGATAGTATGGATTAGCAATTTTGACACAAGGTACTAAAATGGGTCAATATGTTGACCCGGGCCAGATAAGTAGTAAAAGTCCTTCGTCGTATAATTTTGACCAAAGCGCCCTTGATGGGTAAATCGGCCAAACGACCCTCATAGGTTGTTTAGGATTTTTATATTGATTTTGAGGCCCTTAGATACGTATAAAAGCTATAGGCATAAACATTCGTGGGTCGAATGCCTAAAAATGGGTCATTTGCGTAAATGACTAACCGAAGGATGCAATTTGGGATTTGGGTTCTGATGTGTGTAAAATGCAAAATATAAATTACATCAAATGAGGCATAAAACTAACTCTTTTTTAGTACTAATGTTGGAAAAAGTGTGCTTTTGACTTCCTTATGTATTTTCAGGATTAAATGAGAGTAAATGAACAAAAGGAGCAAATATGCAGCAAAATCTAACATAATTACAAGAAAATGAATAAACGTGGCATGCCCGACCCCTCGACAGCATCTTCCCAAGCAAAAACAAGTGAACAGAAGGCTGACCACGGCCCCGTGCCCAGCGGACACGAGGGCGTGGTCAGGTGTCTGCAGAAAGGACAAAGCTATAGAAGCTTCTATTTCCCGACACGAGGGGGTGCCCAGCTCAACAAGGTCGTGGTCAACGCTAAGATTCGCATAATCCAAGCAAATCTTGATAGTACAGATACGCTTCTGCACACGGGGTTGTGCCCAGCGGACACGGGGGGGGGGGGGTGTGGAGCTAATGCAGACAAATTGCAGTTATTGAAGAAAGAGAAAGTGGATAGACACGGGGCCGTGTCCGGGCTTCTGCGTAGGCTATAAATAGAGGTTCTTGGTTCACTTCAAAGGCATCCCTTGGCAATCCACCTCTCTCCCACTTCACCCACACTCCACCACCACTACAACCCACATCCACCACCATCATCCATCATCCATCGTAGAGTGTGTGTAGTAGTCTCGGGATCCAAGATTGATAGTAAGAGTTCTTGACAATCAAAGGCCATGTTTGCCTAAGTCTCTTACATCACTTGGTGAAGACAAGCATTTAGTGTAATACTTTTGTTTTTTAATCTTTTCGTACTTTTTATTTGGTTTTGTATTAATGACTTTAATATCTAGTTTCTTATGTTGAAGATGAAACTTCCTTATCATTTGTCTGTGGTTTCTTGGCGTTATTTTACTGTCTATATAAAATAAAAGATTTTCACCATTCATATCTCTACGGTCTATATAGAGATATGTTGGCTACCTGGTCGGGGGTTAAGGGAATGGTTTGGTAAGGTTCTTGCCTTGTTCAGTGTATAGATCCTGCAAGGACCTGGGTCAAGCTTACTAGGACCTTCTTCAATACCCAATGGTATTGGATTACGGGGGTGCGAATGGCTTGATCCCCTCATTTGTAAACTACTATTAATACATTAACCCGGCTACTTAGGATTGTATCCCTGCTGACTCAAACCACTTAGCCGAGGGTAACGTCACCTTCAAAAGAGGGGCCTACCACATTACGCATTAATAACTTAATTAATTATTTTTCAATATTCCGACCCTTTAGGATTGTATCCTTGCTGACTCAAACTACTGGGTTGAGGGTAACGTCAACTTCAAAAGAGGGGCCTACTACTATAACTAAGATAATCTCTTAAAAAAGTGTAAAAGTGCGGAAATCATCGAAGGTTACACTAAAGGCGAGTCGGATCCAAGTGATTCATCTTGTCTATCTGTTTTTATTTTTATTTTATTTTTCAGCATATTTAGTTTTTTTTTCATGTTTAAAACTTTTTCTAAACTTTTGATTTGATTAGACGTTGACGATAAATCGGTACTAAAAGCTCTTGTGTCCTTGGATGACCTCGGTATCTTACCAACGCTATACTACGCTCATGATGGGTGCACTTGCCCATATGTGTGTTT
Organism: Helianthus tuberosus; assembly: GCA_030545235.1. Classification (NCBI taxonomy): domain Eukaryota; kingdom Viridiplantae; phylum Streptophyta; class Magnoliopsida; order Asterales; family Asteraceae; genus Helianthus; species Helianthus tuberosus. Next base: position 100,691,611 of record CM060371.1, on the reverse strand, counting down.
AGTGTTAGTAAAATATCGTGTTTTATAAATTTAAAACTTGACTAAAGTGTTAAAAAGGGCTTAAAATATACATAAAAATATATTCACACCGACACACATCAGGTTCCTTATGTTAAATCCACCACAAAAACAGTTGTGGTGGAAGATAAGTAGTTAATTAATACGAGAATGGGAAGTGCGAAAAGAAAAGAGCGAGTTTTAGACTAAATTGTTTAAATTCCCTAAACGGGTCAAAATGGATTATGCACATAGCTTGTGTAATAATAGCATCTTTCATAAAAGCTATGTTTACACACCAAGGATTTGAAATAACAAATAAACCAGGGTTTTACAAATGGTTTGGGTACAAGTTGTTTAATAAAATCATGAACGGGTCAAAACGGGTTATAATTGATTTCAAGCCGAGAGCTTGAAATATTAAATTTTGTGAATTCAGATGTTGGATTTTAACTCCATGTGATGGAGAATTAAATTACGGACGCATAGGGAAAAGAATCGTGTAAAACGGATCGATAACGGATAAGTTATGGTCGTTTCCGTAAAAACTGGTATTGCTGGGAAATGCAGGTCCCAGATACAGACCTGCTAGAAAATGGTCTCCCCCGTGGCACACGACAGGGAGCACTGATCTTGGCGCGACACGCGGGGCCGCTCGCGTCCTGCGAAAGATTTAACTGAGTCTGTTGCTTGGCGCGACAGACCAATATTTCGAAATTTTATTTTGTTTTCATTTGTTTGATACTAGAACTTGATTCTACACGTTTTAATGTTATCAAAACTAACATCTAAGTTGGTTTTGATGTTAGGTGATGTTAGGGATACCCCGGATGATGATCAAGCTCAACGAAGAACCGAACACGATCAAGATACAAGCTTCCGCATGTTAATTCGTCGTTATTTTTAAGCGATGAACTTATATATAATATGTTGTACTGTTTTAAATTTGTAAAGTTTTAAATGAACCCGTATTTTCATAAGTATGTGTAATTGTTAATACACATTTTTAGACGCAAATTATATGAAAACCGTCAAATACTACTAAGGGTCTTACACGAGATGGCTTATCTCCTTTAATTATGATCTTTTCACCTTTTGGTGAGTTTACTTGTATTGAGTTTTGATCACATAGAATACTGGCTTTATTGGTTACTAACCAATCCATTCCTAATACAATATCAAATCCAGCCAGATTCATTGGGTAAAGATTTGCAATAAAACTATGGTTTAAAATTTCTATTCTTGCTCCCTGAAAGATTTCAGTAATCTTGATGGATTCTCCATTTGCCATTTCTACTAGACATTCTTGTTGAAGTTTAGTTAATGGTTGATTGAGAAGTTTGCAAAATGAAGTATTAATAAAACTTTGGTTCGCACCAGAGTCAAATAATACTTTAGCAAAAACATCATTAACTAAAAACGTACCGACATAACGTCTGGAATCATCTTGGCTTCTTCTATAGTAAGAACAAATGCTCTAGCATTTTTGGTAGTCTTGTTGTTCATGGCTGGAGCTAGTTTCAGACAGTTTGGCTTAATATGTCCCTTTTCTCCACAATTGAAGCATACTCACTTACTGGGTTTCTTTCTACATTCTTCTTCCTCGTGTCCCGGTATTTTGCAGAAATTGCAGTATGTGGAACATTTCCCTGAATGCTTCTTCTTGCAGGACTTACAGTAAGGTGTGGAGGTAGAACCTATGTTTTTCCCATGGTTTGAATTACCGTAGCGAAATCCTTGGGTAATCTTTTGAGCTAGGTTCTTCCTCTTATTTTCTTCTTGTGTACGTACTAGTTCACCAGTCAAGGTATTTGCTAGTTCTACAGCTTCTTCTATGGTCTGTGGTCCAGCTACCTTAACTACATGTCTAATCTCACTGATTAATCCCCAGATGTAACGGGAGATTAATACTGGTTCTGGTGAAGCTAGGGTTGGCACTATTCTAGCATATTCGAAGAATATGGTAGTGTAACCCTTACAGTCTACTCCAGCCATTCTAAGGTTTAAGAACTTATTAGCTATTTGTTCTTTTTCATTGGGAGGATAGAATTTTCTTTCAACCATATTCTTAAACTCAGTCCATTCCATCTTATAGACTTTGTCACTCCCTTTAGACTGGAGAATAGTGTTCCACCATTCTAGAGCTGCATTCTTAAAAAGATTGGAGGTAAATATGATTTTATCTTCTTCTGTACACTTGCTTATTTTTAAGACCGCCTCAGTCTTTTCTATCCAACGTAAAGCTGCAATGGGTCCTTCATTGCCAGAGAATTCCATTGGTTTACAAGACCATAATTCTTTGTAAGAACAACCATAAGACATGGTTCTTCTTCTTTTTGGAATAGGCAATTGAAGTAATGGTCCATTGTTTACGTTGTGACTGGGCTCAGTAGGTGGTCGTTTACTTCCACTATTAGTTTTATTATTTTCCGCTTCCTTAACCGTTTTGATAATATATGGCATAGCGTCTATAATCCCTTGTGCCACTATATGTTGGATGGCACTGTTATCTAATTGATTCTCGTTATTATCGTTATTCAGGTTTTCCTGATTCACTTCGTTGTCCATCTGGATTATAAACATGTACCAAGTATTAGTATCACAAAACAAGATTTAATGCGTACAATCACACAAACAAACATGTTGATCAAAATCATCGTGCTTTGCGACATTTACTAAATTTCATATATATATATATATATATATATATATATATACAGTAGAAACTCGATAAATTAATACTCGATTATTTAATAAACTCTCTAAGATAATATTTTTTGCCGGTCCCGACTCGGGGATAGGGTGCTAAATTAATAATTCGCTAAAATTATAAAATAATACATTTTTGATAATTTATTTAGACCCCATATAAAATATAAATTAATAATTCCTTATATATAGCATATTACATGAATGATTTATGAAGGTTTCTTGAAAAATGACTCAATTGTCTTTTGTTTTTTGTTGAAATCAGTTTCCCCTTCAATCTCGTCTCTAATTTTCCTTAGCATGGTAAGCACTTCTGGTGTTGTTTTCTCATAGCTCAACAAGAAATTGTTCAATGTGATTGCCATTTTAATAGCTTCGTTTCGCGAAGGGGGCTCCATTGTAGAACTTTCATCATCTTCTTCATCGATATCATCTTTATTAATTCCAATAACGCTTTCAATATATAAATTAATAATTATTAATTAATCGATTAATTAATAACTCTTTTAATTAATAAATTTTGGTGGTCCCAAGTGTATTATTTTATAGAGTTTCTACTATATACGTATATATATTACAATCTACAACTGAAATTTAAAATACAATACTAATTATGCATCAGTAGGTATTGGATTATCTATTTTAGTTGATTTTTTTTCCAAACTACACACCTATATATATATATATTATTACTATTATTACTAGGGGTTCATTCCAGTATTGCATATTTCGCTCGTCGTACTTCCAAACGAGTTTGTCCCCTATGTGCCTTATTCTTTCACCTTCATCTACTAACTCCTCACCAAAAGTGCGGAGTTCCTGCACGTTTTCGGTACTCATGGGTGGTGCTGGTGCTGGTATTGGTTCAGGGTACGGTGGTACGGGTTCTCCATATGGGTATGGATTTTCTAGTATTTCCTGAACATACTGATCAGCATCCCAGTATGGATCTAGAGGGTCAAGGTTGGGGTATGGTGCTATCGGGTTTGGTATGGGTTCCTCCTGTGGGTAGAGTTCTCGATAATCCCTATGTTCATCATTCCATGGGTCATAGGCTAGCGAATTTTGTGCTTGGACTCTAGGGATTTCATTTGGGTTGAAGGCGGGTATGGGAATCTGGTCTCCTAGGTTAGGTTCTATTTCCATGGGTTGAGTTGGAAACAGTGGTAGTGGTTGTGGTGCAATGATTTGTTCTAAGTTTGGGTCTGCGGCAATGGTAGCTAATATGTGAAAGTTGGCCAATCGCCTATTGATTATGTCCTGGGTCTGGGCATTCATCTCCCTATTTGTTGCTGCTAAAGCCCGTTGCTGCTGCAACTTCCTCATTCTCTTCCTACGCTCGTGTGCTCCCCGACTGAACCATCCTCTCTTTTTGGTAGGGAATGTTTCTTCGGATTGTGCCTTAAATATGAAAATCCCCTCTTATGTATCAGCTGAGTACCTCGAGGGAGTAGGCTGGGAGGAAGTTCCTTCATCTCTAGGAGAACTAGACAATTGACCATAAGCGTCCGATGTACCTTGATCACTCATACTGTAAACTAACAAATTGTCAAATAACACAAAACAATAATACACAGATATACACGTAATCCCATAGATTATTTCCTAACATAATGGATAAAATTTCGGTGTCAGCAGAACACTTCCATGGCTGAAATCAGTGGTTGTAGCTCTAATACCACATTCTGTCGCAACCTCCGACCCCTGCCCCGGGAGGTGGGCGGTCGTGAGCTACTCAGAGCCGGTGGTATCGGTGTTTATTAATTTGGCAGCGGAAATTTCATCAGGACCGTAGTTAGGAAATATTTTATCATTGTAAAACACCACATTTTATGATTAATAAATATATGGGAAAAACTTAAGTTTCCATTACAAATATGTTTATAGGGATGAACCCTAATTTATTGAAATAAAACTTCTTCTTTATTTGGGTAACTTTTATAGCCACTTTTCCAAGCCTTCATTGCTCTCCAGCTGGCTTCTATTTGGCTTTCACATTTTGTTACCTGAAACGCGTTTAAAAGCATTATATCAGCAATAAATATTGGCGAGTGAATCCCAGTTTAATCAAAACAGGTTTTATCATTTGTTTATATCTACTTTAATTACCACCCATGGTACTGCCAATCCTGACTTGTGGTAATGTTACTACTCACAGTGTAGTAACAAATTTTGTATACAAAACCCCAACATACCGACGATAATTGTAGAATACAAATACTCAATCACTGTTAAATATAATTTAAAACAGTTGAGGTTTTGTAAAAAAACTTTGTGAAAAGAGGAATCAGTCACATTGCTATTTTAGGTATTTCTTTGTGACTTCCTAGTTATAATCTAATAAATTAAACAATGCACACGCGTTAGTATAATAACCCAAATTTACATTAGTTATACCGTCCCCGAGACAAAACTCCAACGACTGAGTCAGGCAGAGTCTTGACATGCGTTACGGAGCACTAGATCAATCAGGCAGTGTATCTAATACGTAACCGGGGGTTATAATACTTACAACGAGGCAGAGCTTTGGTAATTAGGGGGTATTATACCCAGGAATTATAATTGCTATTCAGATTTGAGAGGGAGAGAGAGATCGAGAATGAGGGATTTGAAACTGAAGCCTCGACCTCCTATTTATAGTGCCTGATCGGCACTTTGTCGCGCCTCGCGAAAGATGAAGACAAAGTCTTCGTGCCCCACGAGAGCCTCTACGGTAGGCCCTAGCTTGGCTGACTCAAGGGGTGGCTTCGACACGCAGTTCGACACGTGGCGCCCCGCGAGGGCCTATTAAACTTGATTTTATTTTATTTTTGTTAAAGTTAAGGTATTTCAGGGCCGTATTTCGTATACGGGGTGTATTTTAGGACATATAGGGGTGTTCTAATAAAATTTAGGAGGGTTGTTATACTAGTAATCTTCCACTGCCTGCAACTACAAACCATCTCTACAACATCAACAACCCTTTGTGAAATGTGTCCACCTCTACTAACCTGGTACTTAGGCCCACCAGACCATTTAACAGTGTAGTTTGATGCCTCTTTTTTGTTTTCTGCTAGTATTTTGGTAGCACTAGGTGTTAGTGGGCCATTACACCTACCTATGACCTGATCACATTCACAATCCTCTGCATTTAAATACTCTCTCATAAACTCCAAAGCTGAAATTATTGGCTTATCTCTGCCCTCAACTATTTTAGCATTTAAAACCTCACACATATTATTCAAAAGCACAACAGATATGGCCCTTCCTGCATAGTGTTTACAAGGAAATTATGCTATGAATCAAATATAGAGTGTGTTGTAAATCAAATAACATGTAAAATGTTTACTAGTGAAGTGGGATCTGGCCCAGTGTTGTGGTGGGATCTCTCTCAACCAGTTATATGCTTCAAAGTTGTATTTTTTGAACTCTTCCAACTTGTCTTCAAACTCAAGGACAATAGTTGCACTTGTAGCATTTCTGATGAAGTGTTTGAAAGCCATGCCTCTCCATTGTAGCTTCATGTTCTGGTGAATATGTCTAAGTCAAGAGCGATGCTCAGCTGTTGGAAAAACTTTATTGATTGCAGGTATAATTCCCTTAAAAAAAACATTAACAAATTAACAAAGTGGTGCAAAACTGTTTGTGCAGGAAACAGAATTAAATGTGAAGTAAGACGTTTGCATGTATACCTTCTTCCTGTCATAAATAAATGTGAAGTTTGCATTTGATGGAAGATCTAAGTCATCTTGGATATTTTGCAAGAACCATGTCAATGAGTCCTTGTTTTCAGTCTCCACAATGCCATAAGCCAATGGGTAGATGCCATTGTTTGGATCTAACGCAACTACAGTTAACATTTGACCAGGGTAGGGGCCTTTCATAAATGCCCCATCTAACCCCAACAACTCCCTTCTACATGCTTTGAATCCCTCTTTTAATGGTCGAAAGCAAACGTAGATAGTTTTCAAGATCCTAGTAGGTGCACTAGGGTTACATTCTGGCAACTTAACAGTTGTGCCTGGTGTCACACCCTGACTTTTGCGGAAGCGTGATTATATATGACTTGCTTAATATCATTGCATTCAACCATAACAAACAACTATATGATCAAATCAAAGATGTCCATCCATTGATTAGGTTTAAAACATCCCAAACAACGTTGTCTTAAAATCCCATCACATACTTCAAATCCAAATTACAAACCATGCAAATTGTTTTTAGAGTTCCACAAGGACTCGACAAAAGACACTAATGAAAACCAGGCTTTGAATTATGTATCTTATCTAGGATAAGACACACAACCCAAACCCTTAGACTCCGGATGACATCTTTTATTCCAAACAACACTTGAAAACTTCAACGCCCGCCAGATCCATACTTAGTTTCCTGAAATACATGTAGATTGAAAACATTAACAAAAGTTGAGCGAGTTCATGTGTTTAATGTGTGAGCTCGAATAAACTTTGTAATCAATATAAGCACATATGAATTGTAAACCCTGGTATGAAAGCAAACAAGGAAAACATATCATTAATGGTTTGCAAGGCCATTAATATGTGTGTCGTGATGCAGGAAGGCTCAAACCTAGCAGATTTTGCATCGGGCTTCAGTTTGAAGACATAGTCACCTCACGGGCCAAACCCCGGTCCACATGGGTGTGGGCTCACTACACCCAAATAGATCTATCACTCATGTCCCTCGGTCCTACTACACCCCTGAAGTTATTAAACCGAAAACAGTTAAAAGAAAAGGGGGACATGAACTCACGGTTTTGCGTTTCTTCAATCCGACTGTAACTCAAAGTTTCCTCTGGTGTACACGACTACCTACAACGTACTACGATCTATTAGACGAGCGGGTCGTGCCTTGACTTAGTATAAATTAGTGTCTTTGGGTTACGTTTCATTGTGCCTTTAAAATTATTCCAAGTTATATAATTATTTGTTAAAATAATAAATATTTTAACTTAAATTATATTTATTAAATTTGGAATAATAGTTAAAATAATATATTTTAACTTTTTTACTTTTTATGTATTTACATATGTATATCCTTCCCAAGGATGGGTGTATTTATGATTGTATTCAAATTCTTGTATATTTTTTCCATGTATCGGTGGCGTATTCCGGTGTGTATTTATACGTACGAGGATACGTATTTTTCTTGTAATTATTAAGTATTCTTATACTTAATTTTTGTATTAACTTTTCCGGAATAAAATTTCTAATAAAAATTCATCAATATATATTCTCAAAATATATATTTAAGAGAGATTACATAGAAAAATTATTTATAGTTTTTCCTTTGGCAAAAATAATTGTATTTTCATGTAAACTTCAAAAATAATATATTTTCAAGTCCGACTTAGAAAATATATATAAATCCATTTTTTTTCATCCAAAAATAATGTATTTCATGTTTATTCAAGATAATATATTTTTCACCCCAAAAGTATTGTATTTCATGTTTGTTTGAGAAAATATATCTTCTAATAATTCCAAGAAAATATATATTTATACTTACCAAAAATAATATATTTTCTCCTTTTCAAAAATATGATATATTTTGTAATAATTGTAAAAATCACATTTTCATTCTCTTTGTGTCCAAGATACCAATTACCAAAATATACTTATGAATTAGTTTTCCAGAATATTTTGTAAGTTATATTCCTTGTTCGGTTCCTCCAATATTTTGGGTATAATTTGTGTATTTTCTCCTTGGAATTTTGGTAATATTTTGGATTGTAGTTTTTGGTATTTTGATGAGTTATATTATTTCAAGTCCTAAAATAATATAACTAATACACGTAATATACAAACAATCACACACATGTGACATCTAAATATATATTTTCATAAATACATATTTAGTCACTTTTATTTACAAAAAACCAACCTCCAATATTTGAAATTTTGCAACAAAAATTATGGCAAACTTTATGTGAAAATTCATGGTTTAAAATATACTTGTAAATATTTGTTTAAAAAAATATTTTTCTAAGTGTTTAATTTTTTTAGAAAAATTTTGCCATAGTTTCCCCTAAAAATGGAGGTTTCCATGCTTTCAAAGCATATCATTTTCTTTTATAAATCACCACAACCAACAATAAATCAATCTACACATACCAATTTGCCAAAATCAAGCATAAACTACTACCTCATGAACTTGAAAATTTATAAAAATGTGTAGTAACATACTAGTGTATTTAGCAAGTCTAGTTACCCTTTAAAGTGTGGTTGTTTATTTGAAAACTTCATTTTTGAAAGAATTAGTTCTTTACAACTTGTAATTATTTTTTCTAAAAATGTTTCTTTTTGGATTTTTCTTGTCAAATACATGATCCTACACTTGATTAACCACTAAAAATGTGGTTTATTTCTTTAAGAACCAAGATTAAGTAAACTTTATATTTTTAACTTGATTTCTTGAAAAACCATTCTTGAAATCATAGATTTACAAGACTTTACACACACTTTGATCATCACTTAACGAGAAAACAACTTATTCTTTCAAGTTCATGATTTATATGAGGATGATCTATTGATCTTTAAAATAATCATCCTCTCATCTTGCTAGATTATGTCTTTAATCACTATCTAGCAAGATCACATGATGATCTACATCAATAACATGGACAAACAATGTTCAACAAGCATAACAACACATAAACATCATGGTTTCTTATGTATTTAGTCTTATGTTCAAGTTTCAAGTTCAAGATTCTTAGTGTTCTTTAAGATTAACAACTTGTATCTTCTTTTAACCATCAAAATAAGATGTAAAATGAAGTGTAGAGTGTTCTTACTACTAGCTCAAGGCTAGGGATGATCACTAGATGAAATGGAGTGGATAAAAGCACAAGAGAAAGGTCTTTCAACTTCCACAAGCGCCAAGCTTCTTTACTATGCTTCTAACACCTTTGGATATGTATGGATTGAATGGAACTTGAAAGATGATGGTGGTTGTATGGGGAGTGGGTTACGGCCGTGAGCAAGGGAGGAGGAAGAAGAAAGATGTAACACCTCGAAAATTTCGGGTTCAATAATAAAACGACACGTGTCATGTCAGACAAAACGCGTTGTAAACCCGGATTTAATAAAGATGATTCGGCGGGATTTAAAGTGGCGTCATGTTAAACTGTTACCTCTGAACGACCTCAATTATAAATCCCAATACCCGATTAAATGTTATACACATCTTTTATACCCTCAATTCAGAATTTGGGTTTACAATAATGGACTTGCAAAAGCATGTTGTAATATCACGAAGAAAATGAATGGTAAACCATTGTTTTCGGGTCTTGTTTTTTGGAATCAAAACAAACAAACCATTATGGTGGGGTTTGTAACTGTACAAAACCATTTTGGGAGGTCCATAAATATAGGTCCCAAGGTCGAAATAATTGGTTACCTTTACGAAACATTCAACAAAGGACAATAAATTGCCCCAGAAAGGAGCTAGCGCACCGCTACATTGTTAGCGTAACGGTGCGCTACCACTCAAAGTCAAACGACCCAAAGTAGCGGGCTAGCGCACCGCTACAATTGTAGCGTAACGGTGCGCTAGCTGGTGCCCAGCATCAGAAAACGGGGCTGTTGTCTCCTAAAGCCTATATGCGCGACCTTTACCCGTTTTTCCACTTCTCCTGGCCCCTAAAACACCCCCTAAGCCTCTAGGACACCTGTTGATCGATTGTGGGAGCTTGTAGACTTGTTTGTCAAGCACTTATGGTGAGTGAAACCACTATATAAGGCACTTCAATGTCACATTCATTCTCACACCTTCTCCTGCATTTGTGGATCATTTCTAGAGCTATCAAGCAGCCTCAAGTGATCAATCTCGTGCATAGGACTCTTGTAAGTCTGCTAGTTCTTGTTTGTTTGAGTTTAGCTTAGTTAATTAGCTAAAAGTCAAACCGTCGTAATTACGGTTTGACTTCGAGATTAGTCAATAATGGCTCAGTCATATCTCGAATTAAAAGTAGTTATAGGTTGGTAATTATGTGGGTAATAAAACCTCAAAAGGGTTTCCCCTGATCACCATCCTAACCAGGTCAAATGTCGGGTCAAACGATTAATTAAAAAGTCAACATAACGCTTAAAATGTCATTTTTGCATAATTAGCTATCTAGAATATTTACAACCTGTTTGATCATTGTTATAACTTAGTAATAAGTGTAAGAACATGTCCAAACATGTTCAACCCGACTATTTCCTGTTTAGACCCGGTTCGGAACCGAAAGTCACATAGTTTGACTTTCACGTTGACTTTCAGTTCTGACCCGTTTGGGCATGTTTTAGAAATGCCTCAGAGCTTAAATTGGATTAGGATACATGTTAGAACAACCCTCTGTGATTATACACCTTGGTTCACTAGTTATCCAATTAATATGCATATTTCCATTAATTGCTCATACGTTGACCGTTATGCCCTTATTACCTTAAAACATGAATTATGAAAATGTAAAAGTGTAGAAACCTTGGTTACTGATATATAAACTTGTATGCAATGTTTGACATCAGTTTGACTTATAGATTTAGAGTTATGCTCAATATCGCAAAACTAATGCTTTATGTTAATTAAACGGCGTAATTAGCGTATAGCCTAGTTAAACATACTTTTTGATATCCAATATTTTACCCACTGATATTATATATTATTTTGGGATTTTTAAAGATTTTTAATAAATTTTAGGCTGAGCATAACTAGTAGTCGTAGGCTTAATCCGGTAATTGTCGGTTTTGCCCTTACGGGCCATAAAATGAGTTTTACTTATCTAAACGACTCCAAACCTTTTGCTACTGATCACATATGTATAATAAATTATTTTAAGCCTTCTGGAAATATAAAAAAAATATCAGATTTAAGTATAGAACCCGGAAATGGCCTTTAATCGCCAAAATTAGCGTTTTTAACGCATAGTATGTCTTAAAATCATATTGGACATACCCGGGTTGATACCTACTGATATATGAGGCAAATTATGATATTTTAACAGTAAGCAAAGGTTGATAAACTCAGACTTCGTTTTTGAGCTTTTCGGCTTATGTGAAATTACCAAAATACCCCTACGGGGCATAGTTTGGTTAAAGATGATAAATTTCACATATATGCTTTAGCCTACTGATATAAATTATCAATTTAAGTATGTTTGCTGTTTACATCAGACCTGTAACTTAGTTGAACATATAAACGCTTTTACAAACTTTAAAATGACCAAACTACCCCTACGGGGCATAGTTTGTGTTTAAATTCATTTCGGGCATAACGAAAGACATCCTACTGATGTTACAACATATTTGAAGCATATTAACTTAGGAAACCTGTATATGGCTCTTACGGATACCCGTTACGCATATTACGCGTTCGGCTCGGTTTATGTAACAAGTTTACATAAATTAGCCGAAACGGGTCAAACCTTATCGGTTTTATCTCAAAATCCAGAATGTGAATAGTAAACCCATATTAAACAAGTCTTCAAACTTTTCGGGTCTAAATCACATTCTATCCGGTCTTCGCTTAATCGTGCGTACGAACCGTATCTTTGAAACTAGTCGGTCTAAGCTTAAGCTTAATTAAAGGCCCGTTAGGATTCTAATAGGTTATTAAAAACCTTCGTTCCAGATTAGGAGCCCAGTAAAAGCTACCTGTACTTGCTGATTTGATATACGGCTGGGATTGAATTTATATTTAGCTCAGGTAAATACTTTTAACTTATTTTCCCTATACGGGCTTGGGTTACGGTATATAGCATACCGCTTGATCGAGCATCAAATCTCCACGCTTAGTGGGTAGTTGAATAATTTGATCGGCTTGTTTAAACAGTCTTGTCTACTTTACAGCCTTTGGGGGGTTAATGACCATGTCCCGGATATCCCTGGCATCATCTTACGAGATGGCCACGACCAGAGCACGGGGTGTAGGCGTACACCCGTGTATAACTCTTTGAAGTGGTGTGTTTATTGATCTTTAACCCGGATACGTTCCGGGCTACTGAACGCATAAGTAACATGTAATTCGTTCACAAGATTATGATATTAAATAAATCTCCCAAGTTAAAAAGATTAATTTTGCCTCTGTGCATTTTAATCAAATTATAAAAGGTATTTTGTGCCACGTGCATCCAAATCACTTTTCTTAAAACCATTTTCAAAATGAGTCAGTTGAATGTATTTACCAGTGTAAACTGACGTATTTTCCAAAAAGGCTAAATGCAGGTACTATACGAAATTGGCTGGATATGTCTCCTTAGCATCAATAGAAGTCTCGCAAGCTTAAGATGCCTAAAAGTCTGTTGAACTATTGTTCCATTTTATGTTCGATCCTTCTATGGATAAACTTCCGAATATTGTAACAGTTGATATTACAATAATAAATCCGGTTGTATTATATTTTAAATTTGCTTCCGCTGTGCATTATTATATTGTGTTGTTTGACTATTACGTTGCCAACCACGTCACGATACTCCCCCACCGGGCCCACCGGTGACACGTGGAAATCGGGGTGTGACAGGTTGGTATCAGAGCCAACACTGAGTGAATTAAACACTAGCCTTTAGTGTTTAATCTCAGTTACACAATTGCACAATTCTAAACTTCTGAGTCTAGACTTAACTTAAGAATATTCTCAGTCCTAATCTAGAAATTTTTACTTCCAAATTTTTGTTGGATACGTCGCCAAGCGAAGAAGCTGTAATAGGAGTTCTCCACACCCGGAGCCCTGAGATGCTGAGCTTCGTACCGCGGCTAGAATGAAACTAGCATCCAAGGAGAAAGCATTCAGAAATAAAATGAAGAGGAACCTCCTTTCACTGAAGATCGTTTCCTTACTAGTCCTTATAAGGACATGATTATCTTTCAGTCCCTCCGAGGACACATTATTCCTTTTAAGTCCCGCTAAGGGCAACTTTATACTTTTATTTTTATATATTGGAATGATTAGGTTTAAACTTTCATTCTAAATAAGAAATATTAAATAAATGGAAAAAATAATATTTCCTTTTTGCAAGATCTACCATTATAATAAAATGGCAAAATCTAAAAGGGCAAGACCTAGCTTCGGGTCGTATTAAGACCGGCCAAGATGGCAGTTCCGCAATTTAGATTCAGATCCATATTTACACCTCATTTTAAAATTGTTTTGCTTTAATTATTAATTAAGAATCTTAAGTGTGAAACCTAGCCTACGGGTCAATTATAAGACCGGGCCAAGATGGTAAGACCTGTTTAAAAGATTTAAATTCCCTGTTAACATCTTAAAACATGTTAACACTCCTGGTAGATGTGATTCATTTAAAATCACACACGTCATTTTTATATAGGATTCTTCAAAAGATTCCTAACCCAGTTTAATGATCCCTGAATCCTGGGTTTACGTCATCAATTAAGATGATCATATTTTAACCATACGTGGTAATATAGTGCCTACGGGCCTTGCTCAATTCTACATGAGCCAAAATACAGTGGTAGCTATGACTCCCTGTCAGATAAAGGTAATGAACTAGGTTCAAACCTCAAATGCTTTGATTCTCTGAAATCCTAGCATATAATTTAAAATTGTCCTTGTGACTAGGCCTATTGTGCCAATATACCTTCATGCTTTGATTCTCTGAAATCATAGCTTATAAATTATATATGTCCTTGTGACTAGGCCTATTGTGCCAAGATACTGTCATGCTTTGATTCTCTGAAATCATAAGCTTATAATTTATAAATGTCCATGTGACCAGGCCATTGGGTGCCACTGATAAAACTGTTAATGTTTTTATAATTAGGATAAATTATAATAGAAATCCTAAATAAATATGATTAATAAATTAACCAAATATAGTCTCTGTCTACCATGGTTAATGAATTTCCCTAAGGGGCAATTCCGTAATAAATATCTCTTATAAGGGAAATGCCTACGGGCTATAGTTAATGTCCTCTGAGACTAAAGACAGTGGTAGCCTACAGCTCCCTGTCAGGAAAAGGTAATGAACTTTGATTCAAACCTTAATGCCACGATTCTCTGAAATCATGGCTTATAAATTTAACTTGTCTACGCGACTAGGCCATTTGTGCTATTATTATTAACTTATGAATTAGGATTTATGATAAAAATCCTGAATAAAATAAATATCTTTCCTTCTCTGTCAGTATGCAATTGAAGGGAATCTTAAAGGTGAAACCTAGCCTACACGGCCAAGATGGTGAAACCTACTCAAGGGATTCAGATCCTTGTTAACACCTAGGAATGTGTTAGCACTCTTGACAAATGTGATTCGGGAAAATCACAACAGTCATCCTTATATTGGATTCTTCCAATTTTCAAATCTAGCCCAGTGATCTAGGAATCATGGTTTATATCATCCTATAAGATGATCATATTATAAACATACGTTAGTGATAAAGTGCCTACGGACTAAACTTGTTGTCCGATAAGACAACGACAGTGATGGTCTTTGACCTCCTGTCTAAAATATTGGACTAGGTCCAAACATAATAGTCTATATGATCAATGCGATCATGACTAATATCATCTAATACGATGATCATATTATTTAACATCCTTTAGTGATGTCTGGCCTACGGGCTATAATATATTGTCCATTTGAGACATTGACATTATTATCTTTATGATTCCTTGTCTAAGGTGGTGAGCTATGCTCAAGCCAAATAGTCAATATGATTAATGCAATCATGACTTATAGCATCTAATAGGATGAACCAATTATAAACATCCATGAGTGATATTTTCGCCTATAGGCCAAATTATACTGTCCATGTGTGACAAAGGCATGTGATCTTTACAATTCCCTGTCCAAGGTGGTGAGCTATGCTCAAGCCTAATAGTTCATATGATCAATACGATCATGACAAAAATCATCAATACGATGATTAAAAATTTTAACATTCGTAATGATGTTTTGCCTAAGGGCTATATTATATCGTCCAACTGAGACAAGGCAATTGTAATTTTTGTGATTCTTTGCCAAGGGGGTGAACTATACTCAATTCCCATAGTCTATACTATTAGTGCGATCCTGACTAGTATCCTCAGTATGATGATCATAATATTAACATCCCTCGTGATGAAATGCCTACGGGCTATACTTTATTCTAGTGTCGGTAAGACAAAGATAGTAGTGATCTTTATGATCCCCTGTTCAAAATGGTGTGATTATACCCAAACCTAATAGTCAATATGATCGATGTGATCATGACTAATATCATTAGATACGATGGTTATATATAAACATCCATTAGTGATGTTGATTGGCTTATTTTTCTGCCAAAAGAATCGTCTTTCAAGACGATGACAGTTGTAGTCTATGACTCCCTGTCCAAAGGTGAAGAACCACGTTCAAACCTTGAAGCCCTAATCTAATAAGATTGCGGCTTATAAATTAAGGTCCTTGAAAAATAGACCATCAAGTTATGTTTTAAAGTCATTCAGGACAAGCCTATGTACTATAATTGGTCATTCGTGACAAGTTAACATATTAAATGTTAACATTTCTGGTGACATGCCTTTGTACCAAATTTGATGAATGTCCTTATAACAAGGCCGTTTGTGCCATATCTAAATGTCATCACGACAAGGCCTTCGCGCCATATGATTACTTAAGTCCTTCATGACTGTGCTTTATGCCATATTTTCTACGTCCATCGCGGCAGGCTTTTATGCCATATATGTATATATATAATAAAAGTCTTGTAAGGCTAGCCTTTGAGCTATCCATGATCGTCCTTGTGACAAAGACAGCTATGACATTATGGTCCCCTGTCAAGCAAGTATTGGACTCGCTCCAAACTTTGAATGCCATTGATGGTCCTGTTGTGACCTAGGCTAAATATAATGGAATACGTTCAAAAATAACATTCACTATGAATGTTCGGAACAGAATATCCCATACGGTTTATGAATGCCATGACTAATTTAAGTCAGGTCATCAGGATGATGATTAAGAATGGTTAAATCTTGGTGATTGGTACCAAGTTTCGAGTATGGAAAACTCGGATGAGGTAGACGACAGTCTCAACACTATTAAAGCAACGAAAGTTAATAAAACTACAAATGTAAACCTCAATATTAATGGAGTTAATCTTCAGGCTGTGGTTGACGCAGCAAATGGAAGGACCATAGAAAGGTCATGAGACAATCCAAGGAGCCGAATTCTTCTCGCTCTAAATCTCATTCAAAACCATGTTTAAATTGCTCATGAGGAGATCTTGTTCACACTTCGTATATGAAGGATGAACCAAAAGAAAGAGAATAACTCCCAGAAAATCTGAGAAAGAGAGCGAGTACAGGCTTAATAAAAAGCAACGAAAGTTCGGTAAGAAGCCTGTATACCTCTGAGACTGCTTCAGCATTTTTAGATGGATGTTTTATATCCATAAGGAATCATTTTTCCGATATCCTAGTTCCGTTAAATATAAGGACTCATTAAAGTGATAAAAATCGATTGATTGCCTCGAAAAATCAAGCCCATATCGTGGGTGATAAGAAGCAATTAATTATCAAGACTCCTTATGAGACAACTCTCATAATTACACGTATCTGTGCGATTAATTAATATTAAACATAAAAAAATGGTGGAACTGGCCGTCCCCGGAATCGAACCTGGGTCTAGGCCGGCCGCACCCTTTCGCGCACCTAGCCAACTGAGCTAGGTGCCTAGTTTGTGAAACTTCCATTATTGATTTAATATAAGCACTTGCACAATAAACTTCCTTATCATTTATCAATGATAACATTTGCTAAGTGTCCTGTTTTTAATACAGGCAATAATAAATCTTCATGAACCATAAACTTAGCAAAACTTTTATTATCATCCACAAGGTATAATTACCAAGGAAACCATAATAACCGATTCTTCTCGTATCGGCAAGAAAAACCTTCCGAAAAGCTAAGAGCACTCTTTCTTTGCATAGAGTACGACAACATATGTTATTTTAATTATTTTCTCATTGTTTTCTATCGCCTGCGAATGCCAAACTATGTTTGATTAAAGGGTCATATGAGGATTGGCGTATCCTAGTGTGTCCCATAGATTATTTCCATGTCTGGTCAACATGGAGGTCTAATACATGGAACCCTAAGATATCCCAATGATCATATTGTACTAAAGTCGACTAGTAGTATTCAAAGAAGATATCCAAAAATGGAATTTTTTTTTTCGAGTAAATGTTCCCGATTAAGGAATTCGTGGACTTATAACATAAAAGTGTCACTCATTTGACACGAACAATGATGGATGAACTGGAGCCTGAGATATGGAAAATCTCTATAGCCTCCTTGTATCTTAATTATCTTCTCATAAGTTTTCCCTGCTTACCTCCGGGAAGGCAGGTAGAATTAAGATTTTATCCCGCTGTGGGCTGGAGTATTGTGAAAACTCCATATTGATTATGGAATAATCGAAACCTTGATTAAGTAGGTTTTAAGACATAGACTCATATAGCCTGACTCAATATTCTGAGGGCTTGATGTTGTTAAATAAGAAAGACGGTTCATATTGCTTATGCATACATGCCGCAACCCTAAATAGGCAACGATTAAGAATTGCCATCAGCTACCCATGATCTAAGGGCAAACTATTGGGGGATAGGCTTGAAGAAGTCTGTGGCCACCTATGTAGTTAAATTCTTGACATGTGCTCAAGTCAAAGCCGAGCCTCAAAAGCTGTCAGGCTTGCTACAACAGCCTGAACTTCCTACGTGGAAGTGGGAAATGGTAACTATAGATTTTATTACCAAGTTACCCAAGACAAGGAAAGGAAATGATACGATATGAGTTATAGTTGACAGACTGACTAAGTCAGCACATTTCCTACCCATCAAGGAGACTTATAGCTCCGACATGCTAGCCCAGTTATATGTAGATAAGATTGTAGCCTTACATGGCATACCTGTAGCTATTATCTCTGATAGAGATACTAGGTACACGTCACATTTTTGGAAGAGTTTCCAACAATCTTTGGGCACACGTTTGAACTTTAGTACGGCTTACCATCCTCAGACGGACGGTCAGAGTGTGCGTACTATTCAAACATTGGAAGACATGCTACGTGCAGGTGCAATCGATTTGGGTGGTAGTTAGGATAAGAACCTACCGTTAATCGAATTCTCCTACAACAATAGCTATCATACCAGCATTAAGGCTGCGCCTTTTGAGGCATTATACGGTAGAAAGTGTAGATCGCCTATTTGTTGGGCGGAAGTTGGAGATGTCCAGTATCAGGACCAGAGATCGTGTTCGAAACAATGGACAAGATTGTCCAGATTCGTGACCGTCTCAAAGTTGCCCGGGATAGGCAGAAGAGTTACGCGGATCCTAAGCGTAAGGATTTTCACTTCGAAGTAGGTGACAAAGTCCTACTTAAAGTGTCACCCTGGAAAGGGGTGATGCGGTTTGGTAAGAAAGGCAAACTAAGCCCGAGATATATAGGACCTTTCGAGGTTATCGAATGTGTCGGGTCAGTTGCCTATAAGTTGAACTTACCAGAAGAGCTCAGTGGAATTCACAATGTGTTCTACATCTGCAATCTGAAGAAGTGTTTCGCTGACGAATCACTGGTTATACCACATACAGATGTGCATATAGACGCGAGCTTAAAATTTGTTGAAAAACCTTTGTCGATTGAAGATCGACAGGTAAGGAAGCTTCGAAGGAAGCATATACCTTTTGTAAAGGTCAAATGGGATGCCCGTAGAGGTCCCGAATTCACGTGGGAGGTTGAATCCACGATGAAAGAAAAGTACCCTTACTTGTTTCAGTAAATCTCGGGTCGAGATTTATTTTAAGGGGGTGAGGATGAAACACCTCGAAAATTTCGGGTTCAATAATAAAACGACACGTGTCATGTCAGACAAAACGCGTTGTAAACCCGGATTTAATAAAGATGATTCGGCGGGATTTAAAGTGGCGTCATGTTAAACTGTTACCTCTGAACGACCTCAATTATAAATCCCAATACCCGATTAAATGTTATACACATCTTTTATACCCTCAATTCAGAATTTGGGTTTACAATAATGGACTTGCAAAAGCATGTTGTAATATCACGAAGAAAATGAATGGTAAACCATTGTTTTCGGGTCTTATTTTTTGGAATCAAAACAAACAAACCATTATGGTGGGGTTTGTAACTGTACAAAACCATTTTGGGAGGTCCATAAGTGATGATATAGGTCCCAAGGTCGAAATAATTGGTTACCTTTACGAAACATTCAACAAAGGACAACAAATTGCCCCAGAAAGGAGCTAGCGCACCGCTACATTGTTAGCGTAACGGTGCGCTACCACTCAAAGTCAAACGGCCCAAAGTAGCGGGCTAGCGCACCGCTACAATTGTAGCGTAACGGTGCGCTAGCTGGTGCCCAGCATCAGAAAACGGGGCTGTTGTCTCCTAAAGCCTATATGCGTGACCTTTACCCGTTTTTCCACTTCTCCTGGCCCCTAAAACACCCCCTAAGCCTCTAGGACACCTGTTGATCGATTGTGGGAGCTTGTAGACTTGTTTGTCAAGCACTTATGGTGAGTGAAACCACTATATAAGGCACTTCAATGTCACATTCATTCTCACACCTTCTCCTGCATTTGTGGATCATTTCTGGAGCTATCAAGCAGCCTCAAGTGATCAATCTCGTGCATAGGACTCTTGTAAGTATGCTAGTTCTTGTTTGTTTGAGTTTAGCTTAGTTAATTAGCTAAAAGTCAAACCATCGTAATTACGGTTTGACTTCGAGATTAGTCAATAATGGCTCAGTCATATCTCGAATTAAAAGTAGTTATAGGTTGGTAATTATGTGGGTAATAAAACCTCAAAAGGGTTTCCCCTGATCACCATCCTAACCAGGTCAAATGTCGGGTCAAACGATTAATTAAAAAGTCAACATAACGCTTAAAATGTCATTTTTGCATAATTAGCTATCTAGAACATTTACAACCTGTTTGATCATTGTTATAACTTAGTAATAAGTGTAAGAACATGTCCAAACATGTTCAACCCGACTATTTCCTGTTTAGACCCGGTTCGGAACCGAAAGTCACATAGTTTGACTTTCACGTTGACTTTCAGTTCTGACCCGTTTGGGCATGTTTTAGAAATGCCTCAGAGCTTAAATTGGATTAGGATACATGTTAGAACAACCCTCTGTGATTATACACCTTGGTTCACTAGTTATCCAATTAATATGCATATTTCCGTTAATTGCTCATACGTTGACCGTTATGCCCTTATTACCTTAAAACATGAATTATGAAAATGTAAAAGTGTAGAAACCTTGGTTACTGATATATAAACTTGTATGCAATGTTTGACATCAGTTTGACTTATAGATTTAGAGTTATGCTCAATATCGCAAAACTAATGCTTTATGTTAATTAAACGGTGTAATTAGCGTATAGCCTAGTTAAACATACTTTTTGATATCCAATATCTTACCCACTGATATTATATATTATTTTGGGATTTTTAAAGATTTTTAATAAATTTTAGGCTGAGCATAACTAGTAGTCGTAGGCTTAATCCGGTAATTGTCGGTTTTGCCCTTACGGGCCATAAAATAAGTTTTACTTATCTAAACGACTCTAAACCTTTTGCTACTGATCACATATGTATAATAAATTATTTTAAGCCTTCTGGAAATATAAAAAATATCAGATTTAAGTATAGAACCCGGAAATGGCCTTTAATCGCCAAAATTAGCGTTTTTAACGCATAGTATGTCTTAAAATCATATTGGACATACCCGGGTTGATACCTACTGATATATGAGGAAAATTATGATATTTTAACAGTAAGCAAAGGTTGATAAACTCAGACTTCGTTTTTGAGCTTTTCGGCTTATGTGAAATTACCAAAATACCCCTACGGGGCATAGTTTGGTTAAAGATGATAAATTTCACATATATGCTTTACCCTACTGATATAAATTATCAATTTAAGTATGTTTGCTGTTTACATCAGACCTGTAACTCAGTTGAACATATAAACGCTTTTACAAACTTTAAAATGACCAAACTACCCCTACGGGGCATAGTTTGTGTTTAAATTCATTTCGGGCATAACGAAAGACATCCTACTGATGTTACAACATATTTGAAGCATATTAACTTAGGAAACCTGTATATGGCTCTTACGGATACCCGTTACGCATATTACGCGTTCGGCTCGGTTTATGTAACAAGTTTACATAAATTAGCCGAAACGGGTCAAACCTTATCGGTTTTATCTCAAAATCCAGAATGTGAATAGTAAACCCATATTAAAAAAGTCTTCAAACTTGTCGGGTCTAAATCACATTCTATCCGGTCTTCGCTTAATCATGCGTACGAACCGTATCTTTGAAACTAGTCGGTCTAAGCTTAAGCTTAATTAAAGACCCGTTAGGATTCTAATAGGTTATTAAAAACCTTTGTTCCAGATTAGGAGCCCAGTAAAAGCTACCTGTACTTGCTGATTTGATATACGGCTGGGATTGAATTTATATTTAGCTCAGGTAAATACTTTTAACTTATTTTCCCTATACGGGCTTGGGTTACGGTATATAGCATACCGCTTGATCGAGCATCAAATCTCCACGCTTAGTGGGTAGTTGAATAATTTGATCGGCTTGTTTAAACAGTCTTGTCTACTTTACAGCCTTTGGGGGGTTAATGACCATGTCCCGGATATCCCTGGCATCATCTTACGAGATGGCCACGACCAGAGCACGGGGTGTAGGCGTACACCCGTGTATAACTCTTTGAAGTGGTTCCCGACACTTAGGAAAGCATTTAGGACCATTTAACCATATTTCTGCATGATATTACAGTGTTTAAATGCTGATTTTTGCTGAATTCTGCAGAATTATGCAGATTATGTGAGTTTTAGGCTCTTTCCGGCACCTAAACTATCTCTAGGCAGGCAGTTTTGTGATCCATACTTTCCTACACACTATACTAGTGTAATTCTTGGTTTCTGGCTCATTCTGTGTTTTGATTCCCGACACTTAGGAAAGCATTTAGGACCATTTAACCATATTTCTGCATGATATTACAGTGTTTAAATGCTGATTTTTGCTGAATTCTGCAGAATTATGCAGATTATGTGAGTTTTAGGCTCTTTCCGGCACCTAAACTATCTCTAGGCAGGCAGTTTTGTGATCCATACTTTCCTACACACTATACTAGTGTAATTCTTGGTTTCTGGCTCATTCTGTGTTTCAATACAATGTCTGTCTATGCACTTAACTCCGTCAGCATTTTTCTGATTTGTCTGATAGCTATGCTACCTTTGTTTTGTGCATCATTTGAGTCAATAAAGTTTGCATGCAATAATGATATGTCATTTGCAATATATGATGCACATGTATGTATATGGCAATAGTCAGAAAGCAATTCAAGTAATTAATTGTAATTCAGCACAGTCACTAGGCACTAATCATTGTTTAATAATTGTACGGATACCCGGAATTTTGACAGTTGTCACATTCTCCCCATGTTAAGAAAATTTCGTCCTCGAAATTTAAACTACATTAACTCCTTAGGTTTACGTTATGCGTGTATGGATATGAATAATACCAAAGTAGATAACCACAAAACCGAATCAAGACCTATTGAATCAGGTGAATCCAGGGACATATTACAACCATAGGAACCCAGCGGTTAAAGTTATGTGTTTCAGAATTCGATGTCAAAGGATACAAGACGTGTAGCAGTATAGCCCAGTGTAACTTAGTTAATAGGGGTTCAACAAAAGAGGAGTTTCGACCGATAGAATTCCAAAGGATCGTTTACAATATGCAAATGAGTTCTAGAAACAATAACATCTGCTAGATGAACTCAGAATCAGCAAGCTCAAAGGTAACTGTAACATGAAAGTGATCCTTTCAACTTTCGAACAAATAAATGAATAAAATTAGTGTGTTGACATTATTCAATTGCGAGAATACACTGAAATGAAATACAATCGAATCTGGTGTATCATTGTCTTAATTCGTAGTTGCACTAAGAATGTTTAAATGACAAGTAAAACAAAAGTATGTGTAGTTTCGTGTGAAACGGTTGACCATGATTAGCACAAGCTACTAGTTTGTACCGACACAACAAGGTGTTGTAATAACATAATTCAATAATAGCGGTGACCGAACAAGTTCACCGTGTTTGAATTCAAATGAAAGTGTAATGAAGCAACCCTGAATATTTGATTCAAATGGCATCGTAGGATTTTTCAATTGAATATAGAACACCAAAGAACTACTGTTTCCGATCGATGATGAAAAATAATGAATACTGCAAGGTATTTGATCGATAATGAAAGAACCGTTAGGAGGTACACTGGAATATAAAATGAATTTATGTACCATTATCTTAACACACGATTGTGTTAAGACTGTTTTAATCATGGTAAAACAGAACAGATTTAGAGCAAGTCAGTAAATAAACAACTAAATCCATATGCTCGATGTGTAAATGAGATTAGCGCAAACTTCAATTTAGTGGAAACATCACCACAAGGTGTCGAAATCATCGAACGATTTAATGGAGACGTAGATCAAACAAGTTTACTATGACTCGGAATAGATGAAGCTTGCAAAAGTGAATTTGAATATGATGTTTTCAATACATCATATGATGGCTTGAATTGAATATACGAAATGGAGAAGTTCAAGCAATTGAACTTGATTTCAGCGCAATCTGACAATAAACATACGTATTGACAAGGGTATTTCGGCATGGTTACAAGGATAAACCATGTATGGAAAGAAAAGAAATTTCAAGAAAGTTTTGTTGACCCAAAATCAAGGAGTTGATACTTACAATAATGCAGGATATCCGAGTCACAAGGCAATAATCGGATATAGCGAAATAATATTTGCAACTTTGATGAAAACGATCATTAGAAGGGAAGCCACATACGTAACAAACGATGCATGTGTCATATGAATTGATCAAGAAATGAAGCAAATGAGTGTTCGCTCTAATGAAGAAAATTGTCGTGATGCAACTACCATTAAGAGGAGTAGACATGTAAAAATCTATTTGCTGGATTCAAAAGTGGAAATTTCAATATAAGAATTTCTAGTACTTCACCTGTTCGGCTAACTAAAATAGCATATATGACAAAATAATGGTGTTTGGCCGAGTTAATAGACGTGGTTCCTAAGTGACAACCTTTAATGGGTTTTGACCTAAGTTCCCGAAGGTCCTAAGTATATGTCTCCTAGATTCTCCAAGTTTTGTATTCTGTGTAAAACTGTTTTGTGCACCGTGTAGAAAACACAATATTAGCGTATGTTTAAAACAAATTGTTGACTCACTGTACTTTGGTATACTTTCTTCTTAAATCCGCAGTTGGCGATAACTTGATCGAAGATCGATCTTGGAATAGTAGTTGGATCCTTGTATTCGGTCGAATAAATCATTAATCCTCGGCAAGGGATACCGGTTCTTTGTGGTTAGCTAGATCAGCTCCCAGTAGTCCATATAAACACGAAAACTACCGTCCTTTTCCTTGACGAACAGAACTGGAGCTCCCCAAGGTGAGAAGCTTGGCCTTATAATTCCCTTATCTAGCAACTCATGAAGCTACGCTGACAACTCGTGCATCTCTGAAGACGCAAGTCGATAAGGTGCATTGGCTACAGGCGCGGCGCCTGGAACCAAGTCAATGTGGAATTCGACTTGTCATTAAGGAGGTAATCCTGGCAAGTCTTCGGGGAAGACTTCAGGGTATTCCCTTACCACAGGGATATCTTCGAGCTTCTGTTTTTCGGCTTCTTTGTCCACGACATGAGCTATGAAGGCAACACATCCTTTACGCGAAAACTTTCGTGCCTTCAAACAACTAATAATTCATAGAGGCGTATCGTGCTTATCCCCATGAATCACGATCGTCTCTACATTCGCCATCGGGATGCGGATAACCTTCTCATGGCAAACAATCTCCACTCGATTGCTCGACAACCAATCCATCCCAATTACAATGTCAAAGCTTCCCAATTCAAATGGCAGAAGATCTGACGAAAACTCACGCTCTCCAAGCTCTATAACGCAGCCTCTAATCACTTCGTTGGCTTCTACTATCTTCCCATTAGCTAGTTCTATCAAGTACGGGATATCTAACTTACTTGCTACTAAACCAAGGACATCCTTAAACTCTAGAGATACGAAGCTATAGTCGGCACTGGTATCAAATAGCACATATGCAAGGTGTTGATTAGTAGGGGACGTACCAGTGCCTACGTTCGGATCCTGCCAATGTTGAACACTATTCCATGAGCTTGGTTATTCTTAGGGAAATCTTTCCTAAAGTGCCCCACGTCCCCACATTTGAAGCAACTTGGAACTCTACCATCATTGTTTCCGTCCTGGTTGCCGTCATCATTTCCTCCTTCTCTGAGATACTTCGCCCAGCAGGCATCCTTGTTGTGTCCTTCCTTTCCGCACCTATCGCACAAAGGCCTCAAACATCGACCTTCATGGTGAAACTTGCACTCATCACATCTTGGCTTAGTCCCCAGGTAAACCTTTCTCAAATGTCCTATGCCACCACAACCTTGACCTTGTTCTTGATCATTACTATTTCCGCCCTGATAGTCGTTGTTGTTGTTTGCTCCGCGGTTTCCGCTACCATCTGGACCTCCATTTCCTTGTCCTGCTCTGAACCAACACGTCTCCTTGACATGCCCCACTTTGCCACAGTTATCATATTTTCCATATTTACATCGCCCGGTATGATGACGTCGACAATTGTCGCACTTAGGTAGGATACCCATGTACTATTTTCCCTTTTTGGCATTGTTGTTGTTATTTGCCCGAGCACCCTTTTGGAAATCAGTGAGCTTCCTTTTGTTCTTCCCGTATGACTCCATATGAGTCTCATTCTTCTCGTCAGGGGTTGAAAGTTTTTCCAATCTAATTGCTTCTTTAGTGAGCGCCACACTTAAGTTACTCACATCGATAGTTGTTGGAGGCGTTGTTGCCATCATCAAGCTCAGAATCTGAGGCGCCAATCCCCAGATGAATCGTTATATCCTCTTAAACTCTGGTTCCACCATATATGGAACAACTCGTGACAAATCATGAAGTCTCTGCACATATTCCACCACCTTTGGACCTTCCATCTTCAGGTTCCAGAATCCAGTTTCCAGCTTCTGGATTTCCGCCTGAGAACAATACTTCCTACGCATCAATTCATTCAGCTCATCCCATGTCAAAGCATACGTAGCAGCCTCGCCCAACGTCTGAACCTGAAGGTTCCACCATGACAGAGCCCCATCTTGAAACAGTCCAGAAATGTACGTGACTTGTTGCTCTGGAGTACAATTGCTCATTCGCAAAACAGAATCCGTATTCTCGACCCATCTCAAAAAAGCTACGACACCTCCAGTGCCGTCGAAGTTCAGAGGCGTGTAGTCCAAAAACTGCTTGTAGGTGCAGCCTGCAACACATGCAGCATTATTCACAGAAAGCATTAGCAAAGCACACTTGGAAATGTCCAAACGTATTGTAATGTGTCTTAGGTGACTTAAACATTACCGTTAGGTGGATTATTCCCTGAGGTACCTCCGTTGTGTCTGTAGCGAAGAACCTCGTGCTGTGCCATGGCCTGTGTGATGTGCGCTTGTAATTCTGCCTCGGTCATGGGCAGCTAAATGATCCCTTGAGGATGCATCTTTTAAGAAGGAGATCGGATTGGTCAAGTCTTATTTGCTAAATAAATGTATATAATTGTCTAGTGGTCGTATGTACATACACATAGTAAATCATCATATCAAACAATCATGCAACGTCACAATCATAACATAGACAAGTAATCCAACAATGTGTTTAGTGAGAACATGACGATTGAGCTTTCATTAATTACCGACCACGGTTACATTGTTTACAAAATAGTTTCATATAAAAAGGGACACAGGGTCACACTACCCTTGTCCAATAAGTCTGCCAATGTACAAAGATCACATAGTCAAAAGGTGGTCTTCAAAAGTCTTCACAATCCCGGCTCAATAGTGGTGCTCTCACCAAAGGTAATGCATCTGTATAAGACCAAAAACCTACTGTACTGATGGCGGGGGAGGAGGAGGGAGGAAAATCAAACTGAGAACATGTGCGAGCTCCTCCTCGAGTTTACACACATGACGAAGCAAGTAACGGACCTGTTGCTCGATGGTGAGGAATCGAGCATCAAACTATGGGAAAGGAGTAAGTGGAGCAGGTGGACGTGCAAAAGGAGACGGTGATGAACGAGGGGGAACCAAAGCAGGCTGACAAGGACACGGTAAAGGACGCGGTGTCGACTCAAGCTCCAAGACTCTGCGACTCATAACTTCAAATCGAAGCTGAAGCGAATAAAGTAACTCATCCTGAGTATAGCCAAAAAAATGAGAGGGATGATAGGGATCTAAAATCAGCATAGAGTATGGTGGGAACCATCAGAATGGCTAATCAAGTGGTGAAGAAGTGAAAGGAGAAAAAGGTGTAGACTGAGGGATCTGTGGAAATGCTGCTGAAACATAGGGATCATGACTAGGCTGCTAGCCTGAAGTACCTTCCCCTGGACGGGGTGTGGGTATATCCTGAAGGAAGACAATAGGTAAGTCAGTGTGATGGTCGTCGGACTCCACAGGAGGAAACAGAGCAACATCAGCGTGTGCGGGTGGAGGAATGAATGGCTCTACAAAAGGAGGGTCTGCAGGTGCAGGAACTGGGTCAGGAATAAGGGGTACAATGTCGGGCAAACCAAAAGAAATAGGGTAATGATCAGGCATGGGCTCAGGATCAGCAGGTGCAATATCAGGCTGATCAACAGGAACAAAATCTGGCTCAAGACCAGGCTCGGGGTCGTGTGGAGGAGATGGTGCAGCTGACATGGTCGTGTCATCATCAGAATCAGTAGCATAACGCCATAATCCAACTACATGCAAAGCTGAAGGCGTCACAGACTCAAAGGAATCTGAGATAGAGTGTAAACTAGAATCAGAGGATAACTCGATAACAGGGATCTCAGGAAGTCGAATAGCAACAACGTCCTCGTCTATCTCTCCTCACCATGGGCGTCATCAGGAGGACCATCAACAAACAAATCAACGTCATCAGCAAACAAATCATCAAAAGGCCAATCCTCAGGAGGGATGACCACTAGAGGAATAGGAGCGAGGATCGGTGCCACAATATGCTTACCATCGGGATGCCCGATGATAAGATGATCATGGACTGGAATGGGAACAACAAAAGGATCCTCGTCTGGAATACCATCAGTAAGCGGTAAGTCATCTCCAAAGTCAGGTAACGCAAATGGCTGAAAGACGTCCCCGTCGTCAGATATCATGTCTGGGTCGCTCTCTGTATCAGATGTAAAGATCTCCGGCTCGGGTGCACTCTTGCTATCAGAGACAATAGCCATAGGGTCATCGGCGTCAGACAATCCGCTCTCGGATGAAGACATAGTGTCTGTAACAGAACAATCATAACATATGCACATATATTAACCACTATCACTTAGTATGCAATCAAAGACAATGTATCAAGAAATCATGTATCCGTGTTATTCCTCATGAAACCTTTCTATCCTTCCTAGTCTGTCCCAGACTAGACCACAAATGTAAACCTTGTAATTGTGTTTTCTTGTCTTTCCGTTTGTAAAAATGTTTGTTTCCCTGGATCTGGGCATTTCGTGTATGCAATGAAAACAAGTTGTAAAAAAATATTTTTGTGAGAGCCCTAATGATTGTAGTCTAGACTCGAGATGGAATCCTAGTTCGCTACAATCGAATCTCTGATACCAAACTGTCACACCCTAACTTTTGCGGAAGCGTGATTATGTGTGACTTGCTTAATATCATTTCATTCAACAATAACAAACAACTATATGATAAAATCAAAGATGTCCATCCATTGATTAGGTTTAAAACATCCCAAACAACATTGTCTTAAAATCCCATCACAGACTTCAAATACAAATTACAAACCATGCAAATTGTTTTAGAGTTCCACAAGGACTCGACAAAAGACACTAATGAAAACCATGCTTTGAATTATGTATCTTATCCAGGATAAGACACACAACCCAAACCCAAACCCTTAGACTCCGGATGATATATTTTATTCCAAACAACACTTGAAAACTTCAACGCCCGCCAGATCCATACTTAGTTTCCTGAAATACATGTAGTTTAAAAACATCAACAAAAGTGGAGCGAGTTCATGTGTTTAATATGTGAGTTCGAATAAACTTAGTAATCATTATAAGCACATATGAATTGTAAACCCCGGTATGAAAACAAACAAGGAAAACAGATCATTAATGGTTTGCAAGGCCATTAATATGTGTGACGTGATGCAGGAAAGCTCAAACCTAGCAGATTTTGCACCGGGCTTCAGTTTGAATACATAGTCACCTCATGGACCAAACCCCGGTCCACAGGGGTGTGGGCTTGCTACACCCAAATAGATATATCACTCATGTCCATCGGTCCTACTACGAGGATTAATGGTCTTAAGCGTTGTACCCACCACTCACATGATCTAGCAGTACCTTTTCTTAGCTAACCATACCAAATGTAATCGTATGTAAACAATTTGTAACATGTACTTCACCCCCGAAGTTATAAAACCGAAAACAGTTAAAAGAAAAGGGGGACATGAACTCACGGTTTTGCGTTTCTTTAATCCGACTGTAACTTAAAGTTTCCTCTGGTTTACACGACTACCTACAACGTACTACGATCTATTAGACGAGCGGTTCGTGTCTTGACTTAGTATTAATTAATGTCTTTGAGTTACGTTTCATTGTGCCTTTAAAATTATTCCAAGTTATATACTTATTTGTTAAAATAATAAATATTTTAACTTAAATTATATTTATTAAATTTAGAATAATAGTTAAAATAATATATTTTAACTTATTACTTTTTATGTATTTACACATGTATATCCTTCCCAAGGATGGGTGTATTTATGATTGTATTCAAATTCTTGTATATTTTTGTCAAGCATCGGTGGCGTATTCCGGTGTGTATTTATACGTATGAGGATACGTATTTTCTTGTAATTATTAAGTATTCTTATACTTAATTTTTGTATTAACTTTTCCGGAATAATATTTCTAATAAAAATTCATC
This sequence comes from Helianthus tuberosus, assembly GCA_030545235.1. NCBI lineage: Eukaryota > Viridiplantae > Streptophyta > Magnoliopsida > Asterales > Asteraceae > Helianthus > Helianthus tuberosus. The sequence continues at coordinate 100,660,823 of CM060371.1, read as the reverse complement.
AATATATATTCTCAAAATATATATTTAAGAGAGATTACATAGAAAATTTATTTATAATTTTTCATTTGGCAAAAATAATTGTATTTTCATGTAAACTTCAAAAATAATATATTTTCAAGTCCAACTTAGAAAATATATATAAATCCATTTTTTCATCCAAAAATAATGTATTTCATGTTTATTCAAGAAAATATTTTTTCACCCCAAAAATATTGTATTTCATGTTTGTTTGAGAAAGTATATCTTCTAATAATTCCAAGAAAATATATATTTTTACTTACCAAAAATAATATATTTTCTCCTTGTAAAAAATATGATATATTTTGTAATAATTGTAAAAATCACATTTTCATTCTCTTTGTGTCCCAGATATCAATTACCAAAATATACTTTGAATTAGTTTTCCGGAATATTTTGCAAGTTATATTGCTTGTTCGGTTCCTCCAATATTTTGGGTATAATTTGTATATTTACTCCGTGGAATTTTGGTAATATTTTGGATTGTAATTTTTGGTATTTTGATGAGTTATATTATTTCAAGTACTAAAATAATATAACTAATACACATATTATACAAACAATCACACACATGTGACATCTAAATATATATTTTCATAAATAAATATTTAGTCACTTTTATTTACAAAAACCAACCTCCAATATTTGAAATTTTGCAACAAATATTATGGCAAGCTGCATGTGAAAATTCATGGTTTAAAATATACTTGTAAATATTTGTTTAAAAAAAATATTTTTCTAAGTGTTTAATTTTTTTAGAAAAATTTTGCCATAGTTTCCCCTAAAAATGAAGGTTTCCATGCTTTCAAAGCATATCATTTTCTTTTATAAATCACCACAACCAACAGTAAATCAATCTACACTTACCAATTTGCCAAAATCAAGCATAAACTACTACCTCATGAACTTGAAAATTTATAAAAATGTGTAGTAACTTACTAGTGTATTTAGTAAGTCTAGTTACCCTTTAAAGTGTGGTAGTTTATTTGAAAACTTCATTTTTGAAAGAATTAGTTCTTTACAACTTGTAATTAATTTTTCTAAAAGTGTTTCTTCTTGGATTTTTCTTGTTAAATGTAGGATCGTTTTCTGACCTGAACGAGTCGATCAGAAGAGTTTATCTCTAAACAAAAGGCGGAAACAGACGTGTAGAGTTCAATTCAGCAAGATTCACGCTTAAAACTGTTGTATGATTGATTCTATAACGTTTTACAACCTGACAACACTTCGGCAGCACTTCGTTGCTCTAGCCGGAAAGTTACAAATGATGACAGCTTGAAGCCTATTTATAGGGAGAGACCCCTGACCGTTTGAAGGTGACACACCACTCTTCAAACGGTCATGACACTTTCAAATGGTCACGCATTCAAACGGTCATGATATTCTTCAAACGGTCAACATCCAAATTCCTATTCCATGATGTCACTTGTGATATCACTTGTGATGTCACCTATGTGTGTCACTTGTGATGTCATGCTTGTTTAGATCCGCAACGAACCCGAGACTCGATATAAGACGAAGACGACAGATGTGTGCACCAACAGACTCCCCCTCAGATGTTGACGAGTCTTAAGTGTCGAGTCTCCGCATCTTCAGTCTTTATCAGTCCTCTCGAACTCTTTGAAGTGTCTCACAGTGTAAGCATCCTCAAAACTTTATCTACTTCTTCTCTTCAGCATCAACAGACTCCTCACGATCAATCTCTACTTGGATGTCTTCAGACTCCCCCTTTCAATATGCTAGGATCGCAGTCTGGCTTGTTGAAAACACAGAGTCATCAGGTATCGGAACCTGGCACTCTATCTTCAGGTTCAAGATCGAAACCTGGCTACACCTGCACATTCTTAACCCAGAAGTAAATTTCACAAATTTAACTTTTAACAAATTTATAAACCCAGATTCTCTCTCAAATTAAACCAGAATGATTTATCAATGATAAATTCTGATGAACCATTTGCAAAAATTAATCATTTTTCTTTTCAAAAACACATTCTCCCAAACCATTTGTTCATCATGTCTAGCACTTAGGATTTTGAAAATCAGCTCTCCAACATAAGTTGTCGAAAATCTTTTTGAATTTTCCAAAAAGAATTTTGCTAAAACACACTGAAAATATTTTTGGATTTAGAGATATTAAGAAATGCAGTAAAGAAATATTTACAAACAATATTTTTGTGAGTTCGTGTAAAAGGATCATATCAGTTTTTGAGACAAGTCACCAACACCGTTAAGCTTCATTTCATTTTAAGTTCTAAACAAGTCACCTAGATTGTCAGTATATTTGTCCACTTAAATTTTCACACAAAGTTCAATTGATCCGAGATATGATGTTAATGTTTTAAAAAACTTGAACTTATCAGTGTGTCCCACTACTTGAATATACTCCCGTATCCAGATCCCAATATTCAGTCTTACAGGTGAATATACCACAGATGATATATGTAAGGGAATAAATTATAGTACGAAACCGTGAGAGCTCAGGTCAGAACTTCCGTTCAGCAGAGAGATGACGGCTCGACTTTCGGTGTGTCCCCTTTAGAGGATCTTTTGATTTCAACAGCAACGACTATCAATTTTATTGTTTCATCAGCTTGCTGAGGGCGATGCTATGTTTCAAGCATTTGCAAAAAGTATTATCCGAGGACTAGGTCAGAACTTCCATTCAGCAGAAGTCCCGGGATAATACCCCAAATATCACTAAGCATAAAGACCTAGTATCTCAGAAAGAGGGACCTTTCAAACGAGATTTCAGGGGTTACCTATATATCCAAGATGTTGTTAACCCACAGAACAAGCAAGTTTGAATTTTAGGTTTATATCTCGTCACAATCTACTAAATGTGCAAAAACCTACTGGCATATCCGCAGTGAGATTGTTTATCACATTTTAACATTTCATTTCTTTAGCATGTTGTGACAGTCTACTGATGTACTATCATTTCCTCTATTCACAACGAAACTCATTTTTGAATTTTACCATGTTTTTGTCTTTTTTCAAATTTTCAAATGTTTTTGGATTTTCTGAAATTTTCTACTCCCCCTAAAATGCAAACACATTTTAGGAAATTTGAAAACAAACTATACAAAAAATTGACAACTGATATCGAATCACTTCAAATCGCCATCCATTAGGCATAAACAATCAGAACTCCCCCTTACACAAAACTATTTTCTCATTATGATTTCAAAACACTTAAGTTTGTTTTAACCAAAATGATTTGTCCGGAAAATAAGTTTTGTTAATTTTACCACTTGTAGATTAGGGGTTCATCACCTTGTTGTCCATTCAATCTCTTGTATCAGAATTACATCAAGTTCAAACTAATGACCTTGAGTAATCACTTTGTCATAATCAACCTCTTACTACTTGTAAGTATATCCAAAACATACAACCACATGTAGGAATAAACATCTACATAAATACATTGTTACCAATCAAGATTCTGATTCCTGCTTCACACTTACCAACCTGGAAGCTCCGGCAATTCCTCAATCTGTAAATTTTAACAAACTTTAAGATTCATTTACACAATCAATTTTTAAGAAAGATGCCGATTCCTGATCCACGATTACAAACTTGGGATCTCCGGCAATCCCTCAATCTGTAAATTTTAACAAACGTTAAGATTCATTTACACAATCAATTTTTAAGAAAGATGTCGATTCCTGATCCACGATTACAAACTTGGGATCTCCGGCAAGTCAGGTTTTTCAATCAAAGAAAATATCCACCCAAGCCTGACCAGCCTTGGGTATTTTCAATTCAGAAGCAGTTGGAGTGTAAGTTGCTTTCTTTTTAGCATAAAACTCCTTTACCCCTTTTACTTTCCCTTCAACCATTTTTCCAAAAATCTTCTTAACTTTCCCATTAAACGCTTTCTCAACATCAAAGTTATCCTTCTCAGAATAACCCTGATTTGAGATCTCAGACTTTCCAGTTTTCCTTTTAAAATTTTCAGTCCTCAATGGTGGAAAATTCTCATCATCCATTGAAGGAACTGAGTTTTCATCACTCTCATCAAACTGTGGCTCCTCTGATTTTGTGGAATCGGATTCATCGCCAGATTTTACTTCTGATTTCTTAACAACCCATTTTTGGTTGCCAAGTTTCACACTTCGCTTGTAAAATCTCTTCGAACATTCACCAACTTCAAATGTTGAATTTTTGAAAACTTTAAATTTTTCAGTTGGTAGTTCGGTTTTATCAACAATAACTTCTTTCAGTTTTCCAGAAACTCCCTGTTTTGTGTTTATCGCTTTCGGACAGTTCCATACAATATGACCAACTTCATTGCATCTGTAACAGGTTCTTGTTTCTTTCCTTTGATGAGCTTCACTATTCTTCTTTTCAGCAAGAAATTCTTGATTTGTTTGTCTCCAAAATGAGCTTTTTTGTTCTTCCTCTGCAGTTGTCCCTGAAACAAGTTTAACTCTGGAATTAAAATCTTTAATATATTTTTCATTTTTATAGTTTTTAGGTGGAATAAAACCAAGTCCTTTCTTTTTGTAGCTACGATTGTGGTTTGGTTTCTTTTGAAAACCAGAACCAGAATTGTAACCCTTTTTCTTGTTCAAACGTTGTTGTACTCTTGAGGTGTAAGGTTTAGGTTTTACATTAAGATTTTCATCTTTTATTTCAGAAATATTAATTTCTGTTAGTTTGAAAACTTTTTTTATCAAATCAGTTTTAACACCTCTTATTGGAAACTCTTTATCAAAATATAATTTGTCAGAATCATTCAAAGTATACACAACTTCAAATGTTTCATCATTCAAATTAGATTTTGACAACAAAAATTCTTTACTGTAAACCCGTTTTCCCAATGATTTTGAACTCTTTTCCGACGAACTCGAACTTCTGACTGACTGACACGAACTTTCGGACTCGGACTTTGACTCTGACTCCTCATCCTTATCCAACACTTGATCGACCACTCGTTTTATCATTTCGGGCTCATGATCTGTGTCAGACGCTGTGAACGTGATGTCAATATTGTCAGGTAAAACATTGGTTAACTCGGACTCTAACTTTAGATTGACTGCCTTTTGGACTTGTTCCTCATTCGGTTTTCTAGGCGAATACCCTTCCCAAATCGGAGGCGGACACTTATTATAACAGACACCCTGTTTCTTACCAGTATCCTTTTTCTTCTTTGGCTTTGTTTCTTCACCTTTAAACGCTTCAAATCCTTCAACTGTTGGATAAATTCTATCAATTATGTTGTCACAACCTTTGTAACTTTGCAGCAATCTTCTGATTCTTTCATTTTCAGTTGCTTCATTATCCAACTCTTTCTTCCACTTTGCACATTCTTCTATGTACAAGTTGATCTCTTTCGGCTTTGTCATCATGGTAGCATTCATCATCTTCAAAGCTTTTTCTCTTTCAGAATTAGTCTTCTCCAGACTATTCACATGTCTGTTCAATACATCATACGACTTTTTCAAATTCTTTACATCAAACAACAATTATTCTTTCAACTTTTCTAACTCACTAAACCTCTCATATTTTTCTATACATTGTTTACAAGTGTAATAACCATAAATTTAAAAATCATTATTCTAGAAATAAAAGAATAATAATAAATTAACAATTATCTTATAATCCATCTTTCTGTATATCAACCAAAACTATTACTAGTATTTATAAATTACTCACTAGGAAACTCTAATTAAGACACCCAAGTGATTCTGCACCAACCCTAAAATTTTCAGAATTTTCAGAATCAGGATTAGGGCCCCTAAAACTCAGGGGGGGGGGGGGTAAACCCTACTTAACGATTATCTTAATAACTTGCGGACGAAGTTGAATTTAATGATTTCGTCGACTCAGCTAGCCTAGTCCCACACGTGGCAACCCTATACATAAAATAAGTTCTCTCGCGGGCCGCCTCAAGTTAAGTCTAATTCTCACGCGGGCCGCCTAAGGGTCAAAATTCACCTATAAATACAGGAGCTTGGGACTTGATTCTGGGCACAAAAACGACGAAGAAATTCCACTTCTACACGGAGTTATGTTCTGTTTATCACCAATAACACACACTAAACACTAATTAGTAGGGGGTGCTGCTGCAGAACAGGGTAATAACTCAATCGCTATTACGATTCATTGTCCGATCGATCAATATATCCAATGGATGTTTAAGTGCTGCCCACATTAGGGTTATACTTTGTCGTTCGTCATTAATTTGACGGATCATCGTTAATTCGATGGATAAAGTATTGTACTTGTCGTTCGTCATTAATTTGATGGATCATCGTTAATTCGATGGATGAAGTATCGCACTTTGTCGTTCGTTGTGAGAATTTGATCTCGTGAGTTATCGTAAAGGCTGTATTAAGTTACTAACCTAGTTTGTGTGCATGTTATTTAAATTAGGTTAAAAGACTAATCAGTAGTCTAAACTCTGTCCGTATAAATCAGAAATATTATCACAAGGTAGCATCAATTTGGAATTATTAAGGTACGGATCCTTACCCCACTTCTTATTGCTTCATATTCAGATTGTTATAAAACCCATTAAATTCATACACTCTTCACATCTTTGATTATCGATTCATTTGACAGTCCGTTCGAATTCTATTCTAATCATTTGATTTAAAGCTTTCATGTCGTGCGATAGTATTATGTTAGTTGTACTCATTATCGCATGTTCCAATATATGTTCCGTTCTGTTATGAAAATAAGTTTTATAAGTTATGTGAACAAGACCATTTGTACTCTGATACCCTGAGTATCGCTTCTCGTGGAGTGTCCCACGAGCATGTTGTTGCGGCATCAACAGCATGTGCTCCATCTGTGACGGAGAGATTAGTTCACGGCGTCCCTAGGTACAAGTGTGGTACAAAGCTACTAGGAGGCGTATGGATCGATCCTAGAATTTAAGTTAATGAGGTGGATAACAGGTATGCCAACTGGCCATCTCGTGTGATAAGTATGCAGGAGTAGCTACCTGTGTATTGTCACGTTTTCAGTTTGCTCATGGGTACATCCGTAAGATATAATCATGAAATTATGTTCTTGCATCGTATCGTTTTCGCAATAAGTTTCCTCCGAATAACATTGCATATAAAGCGTTATTTGTTCTTTGAACCTATAATTCCGTACTGAGCATTCGGCTCATTCTGTATAAATTTTGTATTTACAGGTCAGCAAGTTACTTTGGGCGGGGAAAAGAGAGAAGAATAAAGTCTAGGAATAAATCTGAAGATGTTAGTTAATCAAGTCGAATGTCTTCGCTTGTATATTAACTTTAAGTTAAATTGGCATGTGGTTGTATCCTTGTCAAATAAATAAATAAATGGAATTATGACTTTTGTTTATGATACTGTTATTGTGACACGTCAGCCCATTCCGGGTTGGGGTGTTACAGCTATGGTATCAGAGCAAAGGCTCTTTCCTGTAGAAAACTTTAAGATAGTAATTAAAACCTGTGAGGAATGGGTAGATATCTATGATAGGATACAACTTGGTCTCTTATTTGGTTTAATTCCTATGTTTATTCGTATAGATATGCCTCCTCGTCGTCGCTACGTAAGAGTACTCGTACTAACCATGCGCGTAACAACACTTCTTCGAATGAGACTCCAGTTGATCCAAGCGTAATTAATGCTATCAACCAGGCTGTTGCTGAGTTGCTTCCAAACCTTGTTGCTCAAACAGCTGAAGCCGTTATTCAACAAACTCGTCCTCCAGAACGTAATAACACGAATCCAATCTCTGGTGAAGAAATTCGTGAAAATACCACGAACCATACTAACTATAGTATAGACATATGGATCGCTAAATTCCAAAAACAAAAGCCGAAATCCTTTAGTCACGCTACTAATCCAGTCGATGCCAGAAACTGGATAGCTCATGTTGAGAAGATCTTCGGAGTTCTTGGAGTTCCGGAGCAATACAAAGTTAGATTGGCTACATACAAACTGGAAGATGACGCACAAACTTGGTGGGAAGGATATAGGCAAGTCAAAGGAGGGGATGATTTTGACGCTAATCTTTCATGGGTCGACTTTCGTAATATCTTTTACGACAAGTATTTTTCGACCGCTGATAAAGAAGCTTATATCAGGGAGTATGTTGTGATTTGACAGGGGAGTGATGAACCAGCCTCTAAGTTCATTACTAGATTTGAAAGGTTGGCTAGTATTGTAGGAGACGTTGCAGGATCGGCAGAAGCCCAGGCAGAGAAATGCAAGTGGGCAGTCAATGATCGAATTCGGAAGTCGATCATGTATATGAAATTTAAGGATATCATTGAAGTTGCTGATGCAATCAAAACTTTTGAATTCGAAAGGAAAGAATTTTTATCTCGAACTGGGGATAATAAGAAGAGAAATAGGGAAGGACAATTTAAGCAGGAAATCGGCCAATCATCCACTACGCCACAGCATCAAGATCGCAAAGTGCAAGGAAATCAAAACTCTGGAAATCAGGCACGTCCATGGCAACCTAGACTGCAAAACCCGAGATCTGCTCAAAACCAGATTCAGTTGTATGCAGAACCTATTAAAGCTCAACCACTGAATCAACATGTAAACCCGAATCAGATTACATATCCTTTATGTAATACTTGTGGTAAGAGACATCAGGGCGTATGTCACCGAAGTACAGGAGCATGCTTTAGATGTGGCCAAACTGGACACATGATTAAGGAGTGTACGAAGAAAGACACTAAGAAGAATAACCAACCCAACATTGCACCACCCAATGTTGGAGGAAGAGTTTTCGCACTTTCTGCTACTGATGCTGCTAATGTTCCAGGTACTGTATCTGGAACCCTTCAGATTGGTGAACGTAGCATCTATGTGTTATTCGATACAGGAGCGACTCATTCTTTAGTATCCCATTCGTTTACTAAGTACCTTCCGATAAAACCAACTCTCTTAAATCATAATTTAACCATTTCCACTCCCATGGAAAATTCATCCGTAATCACTTATGTATATAAGGATTGTCCGATCCGTATTGAATCTATTGTGTGTAAGGCCGACCTATTTCCAATACATATGTGTGACTTTGATGTTATTCTAGGGATAGATTGGTTGTCTCGACATCATGTAACTATAGATTGTCATTTTTGCCGTGTTATTTTCGGCGATCTTCATCATCCTGATATTATATATCAAGGAACTCAAGCTCATAAATCTCTTAAAATTATCTCTGCACTCAAGGCTCGAAAATTCATATCAAACGGATGTGAGGGATTCCTAGCATCGATTAAGGATACTTCTGCTAATGTTAAGAGTATCGATAGCCATTCCGTTGTTAGTGAATATCCTGATGTATTTCCGGATGAACTACCAGGATTACCACCCGACCGTCAGGTAGAATTCACCATCGACTTGATCCCCGGTGCCGAACCTATTTCTAAAGCTCCATACCGTATGGCCCCGATGGAACTGAAGGAGTTGAAGGAACAATTGCAAGAATTGTTAGATCTAGGATTCATAAGACCTAGTGTTTCACCTTGGGGTGCTCCGGTATTATTTGTGAAGAAGAAAGACGGTAGTATGCGTTTATGTATTGACTACCGAGAGCTGAACAAGATTACTATTCGTAATCAGTATCCTCTGCCTCACATTGATGATCTCTTTGATCAACTTCAGGGGGCTCAGTTCTTCTCAAAAATCGACCTGAGGTCCGGGTACCATCAGCTAAGGATTAAGAATGATGATGTTCCTAAGACCGCCTTTCGTACTCGATATGGTCATTACAAATTTTTAGTTATGCCTTTTGGGTTAACTAATGCACCTGCAGTCTTCATGGATTTGATGAATCGCGTATTTCACCAATTCCTAGACAAATTCGTTATTGTCTTTATCGATGACATTCTAGTGTATTCTAAGAGTCACAAAGAGCATGAAGCACATCTACATGCAGTACTTGGAACCTTGCGGCATGAGAAGTTGTACGCGAAGTTTTCCAAATGTGACTTTTGGCTTAGCCAAGTGGCATTTCTAGGTCATGTCATATCAGCAGAGGGAATTATGGTAGACCCAACAAAGGTTGAAGCTATTACAAAATGGCCAAGACCCACTTCTGTTACCGAAATACGAAGTTTCTTGGGTCTTGCTGGCTATTACCGAAGATTTGTTGAAAGATTCTCGGTAATTGCTTTACCACTCACAAAACTCCTAAGGAAAGGGGTGAAATACTCATGGAATGAAGAACAAGAGAAAAGTTTTGAAGAATTGAAGAAACGACTCGTATCCTCTCCGATACTCGTTCTCCCTTCTGGATCAGGAGGTTACCAAGTCTATAGTGATGCCTCAAAGAAAGGATTAGGTTGTGTACTAATGCAACATGGGAAAGTTATCGCTTATGCCTCCCATCAGTTGAAGCCTTATGAAGTCAACTACCCTACACATGATTTAGAACTAGCCGCAGTCATTTTTGCACTTAAGATTTGGCGACACTATCTGTATGGTGAGAGATGTGACATCTTTACCGACCACAAGAGCCTCAAATACATATTTACGCAGAAGGAGCTAAATATGAGGCAAAGAAGGTGGTTAGAACTTTTAAAAGATTACGACGCAAATATTCAATACCATCCAGGTAAAGCCAATGTTGTAGCTGACGCATTAAGTCGAAAGAATTCAGGGACTATATCTTGCTTACAAATTCAGCCTCGTATTAGGAGGGATCTCGAAAGAATGAACATTTGGCTTCAGGTTAGTAAATCTGATGGATATCTAGCTAGAATGCAGATTGAACCCGACCTCATATCACGGATCAAAGATGCACAGAAGCAAGATGGAGAACTATGGGCAATTGTGCAAAATCTTGAGGTGGGTAAGCAATCTGAATTCCGTATAGACCATAATGGGGTGATTTGGTGCGGTAAGAGACTTTGTGTACCCGATGACTCCACCCTTCGTGAGTCATTGTTAGCCGAAGCTCACAGCTCACCATTTTCGATTCACCCAGGATCTACCAAGATGTATAGAGATTTAAGACAGAACTTCTGGTGGAATGGCATGAAGGAAGACGTTGCTCGATACGTAAGTAAATGCCTCACTTGCCAACAAGTGAAAATTGAACACAAACGAGCAAGCGGTCTGTTGCAGCCATTAGATATTCCCATATGGAAGTGGGATGAGATCACAATGGATTTTGTTACCGGTTTGCCTAAAACATTCAAGAAGAATGATGTTATATGGGTTGTTGTCGATAGATTGTCGAAGTCAGCACATTTTCTACCAATTCAGCAAGGATTTTCGATTAATAAGTTATCCGAAATATTTCTTCAAGAAATTATTCGACTCCATGGCACACCGTGTTCCATTGTTTCAGATAGAGACCCACGTTTCACCTCACGATTTTGGAAAGGTTTTCAGGCAGCTTGGGGTACACGACTGAAGTTTAGTACGACTTTCCATCCACAAACAGATGGGCAGTCAGAACGTACGATTCAGACCTTGGAAGACATGCTCCGAGCATGTGCACTTGAATGGTCTGGAAACTGGGATGAATATCTATGTCTTGTGGAGTTCGCTTACAACAATAGTTGGCAAGCAAGTATTGGCATGGCACCTTTTGAGCTTTTGTATGGTCGGAAATGTCGTGCACCGATATGCTGGGATGAAGTTGGAGAAAAGATTATTGAAGGGCCAGAACTAGTTCAGATTACAAATGAAAAAGTCACTATGGCCCGAGAAAAACTGAAAGAAGCTCAGAGCAGACAAAAGAGCTATGCAGATCAAGATAGACGATCACTCGAATTTAAAATTGGCGACCACGTTTTCTTAAAAGTATCACCTTGGCATGGCGTTCGTACATTTGGAATTAAAGGAAAGCTTAGTCCCCGTTTCATCGGTCCGTTTGAAATCCTTGAAAGAATTGGAGAAGTGTCATATCGACTAGCTTTACCGCCTCAGCTCTCTCACGTTCATAACGTTTTTCATGTCTCCTCGTTAAGAGGATATAATTATCATCCACTTCATGTCATTAGTTATCCGTTACTTACGATTCACGAAGATTTGTCCTACGAAGAGGAACCAGAAGCCATCTTAGATCGACAAGAAAAGGTTTTGCGTAGGAAAGTAATTCCGTTTGTTAAAATCCTCTGGAAAAATCACTCTAAACACGAAGCAACATGGGAATCTGAAGAATCAATTCGTTCTCTATACCCTAATCTATTCTAGTAATAGAATTTTAGTCGAGTAACGGTAAATCTTGCTCTTTGATATATGTTCATTTGTTTCTGTTTACGGTCATTTATGCTTTACCTTATGTGAATATATTTTAGTTATGACTAAGCATATCTATGTAGGAAATATCAGTACTAATAGTCACTCTAAGTATCTGTAAGTCTCTATTGACTTTTCGTACGGTAAGATATTTTATTAAGATACGTTATAGAAGGACCATTAGGGCACATATATAAGGTAATTGACAAGTATAGTCATGACCTTAGTTATGAATTTCAGATACACATGTGTGGTTAGGAGATTCTGGTTATATAAGTTAATAACTCTGTTATGACAATTCCGTTTCTGTTACTTATGCGATAGATTATATTCTTATTTGAAAATTTTCGAGGACGAAATTTCTTTTAAGGGGGTAATAGTTGTAATAACCATAAATTTAAAAATCATTATTCTAGAAATAAAAGAATAATAATAAATTAACAATTATCTTATAATCCATCTTTCTGTATATCAACCAAAACTATTACTAGTATTTATAAATTACTCACTAGGAAACCCTAATTAAGACACCCAAGTGATTCTGCACCAACCCTAAAATTTTCAGAATTTTCAGAATCAGGATTAGGGCCCCTAAAACTCAGGGGGGTAAACCCTACTTAACGATTATCTTAATAACTTGCGGACGAAGTTGAATTTAATGATTTCGTCGACTCAGCTAGCCTAGTCCCACACGTGGCAACCCTATACATAAAATAAGTTCTCTCGCGGGCCGCCTCAAGTTAAGCCTAATTCTCACGCGGGCCGCCTAAGGGTCAAAATTCACCTATAAATACAGGAGCTTGGGACTTGATTCTGGGCACAAAAACAACAAAGAAATTCCACTTCTACACGGATTTATGTTCTGTTTATCACCAATAACACACACTAAACACTAATTAGTAGGGGGTGCTGCTGCAGAACAGGGTAATAACTCAATCGCTATTACGATTCATTGCCCGATCGATCAATATATCCAATGGATGTTTAAGTGCTGCCCACATTAGGGTTATACTTTGTCGTTCGTCATTAATTTGACGGATCATCGTTAATTCGATGGATAAAGTATTGTACTTGTCGTTCGTCATTAATTTGACGGATCATCGTTAATTCGATGGATGAAGTATCGCACTTTGTCGTTCGTTGTGAGAATTTGATCTCGTGAGTTATCGTAAAGGCTGTATTAAGTTACTAACCTAGTTTGTGTGCATGTTATTTAAATTAGGTTAAAAGACTAATCAGTAGTCTAAACTCTATCCGTATAAATCTGAAATATTATCACAAGGTAGCATTAATTTGGAATTATTAAGGTACGGATCCTTACCCCACTTCTTATTGCTTCATATTCAAATTGTTATAAAACCCATTAAATTCATACACTCTTCACATCTTTGATTATCGATTCATTTGACAGTCCGTTCGAATTCTATTCTAATCATTTGATTTAAAGCTTTCATGTCGTGCGATAGTATTATGTTAGTTGTACTCATTATCGCATGTTCCAATATATGTTCCGTTCTGTTATGAAAATAAGTTTTATAAGTTATGTGAACAAGACCATTTGTACTCTGATACCCTGAGTATCGCTTCTCGTGGAGTGTCCCACGAGCATGTTGTTGCGGCATCAACAGCATGTGCTCCATCTGTGACGGAGAGATTAGTTCACGGCCTCCCTAAGTACAAGTGTGGTACAAAGCTACTAGGAGGCGTATGGATCGATCCTAGAATTTAAGTTAATGAGGTGGATAACAGGTATGCCAACTGGCCATCTCGTGTGATAAGTATGCAGGAGTAGCTACCTGTGTATTGTCACGTTTTCAGTTTGCTCATGGGTACATCCGTAAGATATAATTATGAAATTATGTTCTTGCATCGTATCGTTTTTGCAATAAGTTTCCTCCGAATAACATTGCATATAAAGCGTTATTTGTTCTTTGAACCTATAATTCCGTACTGAGCATTCGGCTCATTCTGTATAAATTTTGTATTTACAGGTCAGCAAGTTACTTTGGGCGGGGAAAAGAGAGAAGAATAAAGTCTAGGAATAAATCTGAAGATGTTAGTTAATCAAGTCGAATGTCTTCGCTTGTATATTAACTTTAAGTTAAATTGCCATGTGGTTGTATCCTTGTCAAATAAATAAATAAATAGAATTATGACTTTTGTTTATGATACTGTTATTGTGACACGTCAGCCCATTCCGGGTTGGGGTGTTACAACAAGACTCTAAACATGTAAGACAGGGTTTTGTGATTTCAACGATCTTCTCGACTTCAACTATCTTTTCAACTTCCACAATCTTCTCAACCACTTTGACTTCCTTCAATTCTTTTGCAATTTTCCTCTCTTTCAACTTCTTCAATTTTTCTACAAAATAAAATTCAAAAGTGTCAGAAGATAAATGAGTTTTTTCCAAATTTATCTGTTCCATCTCTTCATCACTATCACTTGTTTCTGATGAACTGTTTTCAGATGAAATAGATCTTTCATCTTCATTTTTCTCTTCATCAGATAACACTTCCATCCATTCCTTCAATATTTCTGGCTTTTGAACAATATGTGCAATAAAAGCTTTAACATTAGGATCAGCTGGAATGTACTTGTCCCAGCTAAAACCATCAGCCACTTTCTCGTTATCTTGATCCATGATGCCATAGTAAGCCTTTTTGTTTGCATCTTCGATCATTCTTCCATGTGCCGTTTGTGGATCTTTTTGTTGATGTGGTAGATGAGTAATTTGTTGATAAATGGATTTCCTATAATAATCATCTTTCCCAGACGACTCCTTTGCTCCTCTCGGCTCCTGATTCTTGCACTCTCTTTTAAAGTGGCCTTTCTCTCTGCAACGAAAACAAACAACTTTAGATTTATCAAATCCTAGATTAGAAAGGTTTGCATCCAAGAAATCATTTCTTCCTGTAACCAATCTAAACTTTTCTGCTCTCCTCAAAACACTAGCTAAAGCCCATTTAATATCCATCAGTTCTAGCTCCTCTGCATCGATTTGGTCATAATCTTCCTTTGTGAGCATCGGATTACCAATTCTTCCAGCAATCAACCCTTCATAAGACTCTAATGCAGTGACCAATAATCCCATATGATTCTTTACAATCTCCTCAGAATAATTTTGTCCATTTTGAAGATGTAAAGCCACATTGCACTGAATTAGATGACCATTTCCAGCAGATGAACTTTGAACACTTGGAGGATTCACCGTTGAGAACCCACTAGTGTTGACTGATCCTTGACTGCTTGGTGTAGATTGATTTCCAGCACTAAATGCAGTTTGTATCTTTGGACTTGCTTCAGCAGTTTGAACATTTCCTTTATAGTACAATTTAATATCTTGTTGATGAGTAGAACTGTTCATTCTAGCAATTTTCTGCTGCTCCAGATCCTGTGCCTCCAACTTCTCTATAAACTGTGCAATCGATAACCTTCTAAACTGTCCGGAATTTTTCAATATCATTAGATATGTACCCCATTCCTGTTGCGGTAACGCATCAGCAAGCTTTTCAACCCATTCTGCTGGAGTTTTTGTAATCTTCAACTGTGACATAGTGCGTACAAGATGACAGTATCTTTCAACAAGACTCTTTGTTGTTTCACCAGGCATGCACATAAATAGTTCAAATTCCTTTTTCAACAAAGCTGCTTTACTTTGTAGCATTTCAGTACTTCCCTCAAATTTCTTTCCAAGAGCTTCCCAAATAGAATAAGCGTTTTCATCATGTTGAATCAACACAAATATATCTTCTTTAACAGCTTGTTGTAACAAATTGATCATCATCTTTTCTCCTTTGTAACTCTCTCTTTCTTGCTCCGTGAATTCTGAAATGATTTTATCGACTCCCGCTGAATTCTTTGGCCTCTCATATTCAGTTTCGATGCTCTCCCAAGCTTTTAGATGATTTGTCTGAACCCAACTCTCAAACCGTTTCTTCCATCCGTGATAATCTTCAATTCCCATAAGTTTCGGAGGTTTTTTCATTGTACCGGTTTCATTCTCCATTGTCATGGTCTTAGCAACGTCGGATGAACTAGTCGGGGTTGAAGCAAATGCGTTGTAAAATTCAGAATCCATGTTTCTCAAACAAGCCTTCAAACGAACTGGTTCACCTCATAAAAATATACCTGACAAACAAACAAACAACAATCAGTTTATAGATTTATCAATTAACAGGATAAGACTGGTACTCGAACTGGTGAATATTCTGTTCGGGCTGAAGGTTGACACACTGTGCGGACTGAAAGTTGACACACTGTGTGGACTGCAGAATGACAAATAGTGCGGACTGCTATGACCCGGACCAATTTCAAACGACCTTTTCCAATGACCTGGTTCACGAAGACACGACCCTTACCCTTTCAAATGACTTCGCAAACTGAAACCAGACCTTATTTCCACGTGAACTGAAACTTGTATCAAACGACCTGATGACCTATTTACCAATATCAATAAAACATCACATGCAAAAGCCTGACAACAGTTGATGTAATATTAAATGAGATTGGGCCGAACTCAACTCTAATACTATTATCTTTAAAATTGTTTAATGAGCTAACAATTTTGATTGGGCCAATGATCTTTAATCACTTTTTATATTCAATAGGCTGACGTTTTAATCAGTCATACGCATGAATTAATGATCAACAACTCACATGCAAATCAGTTCAATACAAACAAATACCACATGCAATTCTGACTAACTGACATACTAAAGCTAATAATCAACACATGCATTCTGACTTTATCACATGCAATCTCAACCCAAAAACCGTTCAAACACATGTAAATTTTATTGGAACTATAATCACATTCAATGTGCCGACATCACATGATCACATTTATTTGATATAGCCAAGAGACAAGAATCACATGCAACTTTGAAACTTGAATTTTAATTTGACTACTTATGATAATACACGTGATTACCTTGTTCAAAGACTGACAACTTTTATTTTGATACACAAATTCACATGCAAATATTATACCACTTTCAAACGGTTAACCCATTATTTTCAAACGGTCATGTGTTTTCAAACTGTAAGGTGCAAATTCAAACGGTCACGATCAATTTCAAACGGACAGGTACTGATTTCAAACGGTCACGATCAATTTCAAACGGACAGGTGCTGATTTCAAACGGTCACGGTCAATTTCAAACGGACAGGTGTTGGGCTCGTTCAAACGGTCACCAGTTTTCAAGCCATTTTAACCACTTTTACTTCGAATTTTGAACTGAAACTTTCAAGGGTTTGTTAAAATGCATTTTTACACATTCTGTGAAAAATTAATCCAATTTTAACCGTGAAAAATTCTTAAATTTTGAAAGAAGGTGTAGAAAATCAGAAATTGTGGCTGAATTGGTATGAACTCTTCCTCCTGAGCTCTGATACCACTTGTAGGATCGTTTTCTGACCTGAACGAGTCGATCAGAAGAGTTTATCTCTAAACGAAAGGCAGAAACAGACGTGTAGAGTTCAATTCAGCAAGATTCACGCTTAAAACTGTTGTATGATTGATTCTATAACGTTTTACAACCTGACAACACTTCGGCAGCACTTCGTTGCTCTAGCCGGAAAGTTACAAATGATGACAGCTTGAAGCCTATTTATAGGGAGAGACCCCTGATCGTTTGAAGGTGACACACCACTCTTCAAACGGTCATGACACTTTCAAATGGTCACGCATTCTAATGGTCATGATATTCTTCAAACGGTCAACATCCAAATTCCTATTCCATGATGTCACTTGTGATGTCACTTATGTGATGTCACTTGTGATGTCACCTATGTGATGTCACTTATGATGTCATGCTTGTTTAGATCCGCAACGAACCCGAGACTCGATATAAGACAAAGACGACAGATGTGTGCACCAACAGAGATGTGTGCACCAACATTAAATACATGATCCTACACTTGATTAACCACTAAAAATGTGGTTTATTTCTTTAAGAACCAAGATTAAGTAAACTTTGTATTTTTAACTTGATTTCTTGAAAAACCATTCTTGAAATCATAGATTTACAAGACTTTACACACACATTGATCATCACTTAATAAGAACACAACTTATTCTTTCAAGTTCATGATTTACATGAGGATGATCTATTGATCTTTAACATAATCATCCTCTCATCTTGCTAGATTATGTCTTTAATCACTATCTAGCAAGATCACATGATGATCTACATCAATAACATGGACAAACAACCTTCAACAAGCATAACAACACATAAACATCATGATTTCTTATGTATTTAGTCTTATGTTCAAGTTTCAAGTTCAAGATTCTTAGTGTTCTTTAAGATTAACAACTTGTATCTTCTTTTAACCATCAAACTAAGATGTAAAATGAAGTGTAGAGTGTTCTTACTACTAGCTCAATCCTAGGGATGATCACTAGATGAAATGGAGTGGATAAAAGCACAAGAGAAAGGTCTTTCAACTTCCATAAGCTCCAAGCTTCTTTACTATGCTTCTAACACCTTTGGATATGTATGGATTGAATGGAACTTGAAAGATGATGGTGGTTGTATGGGGAGTGGGTTACGGCCGTGAGCAAGGGAGGAGGAAGAAGAAAGAGCTCAATGTTGGGTGTTTGAGAAATGAGAGGTTATGTCTTGATGGTTAAACTTATAATACTCCACATATGAAAAGTCTAGTGGTTTATGTGTGTTATAAAGAAGGAACATGATCTAATATTATAAGTGAATAAAATCCACATGTGGGGCCATGTGTTGGCCATGAACTAGGTGGGGGGGTCTAGTCTTAGGTTTCAACTAGGTAGTTAGTTTAGTAGTTAGAAATCAAGTATTAGTTAGGTTATTTAGTTACTAGTTGTTATATAGTGTGTTATGATGTTCGGGGACCATAACTAGATTGGTAATGTTAAAACAATGCTTCTAGTGAAAATATGGTGTTTCGGGTAGTGTCCGGTTGTTCGGTTGGTTACCGGTTCGTTAAGGTGTTAAACTATGCAGTTTAGTGTGCTTTATGTTATCTTTTATGACAGTTTTGATTCCCGACACTTAGGAAAGCATTCAGGACCATTTAACCATATTTCTGCATGATATTACAGTGTTTAAATGCTGATTTTTGCTGAATTCTGCAGTTTATGTGAGTTTTAGGCTCTATCCGGCACCTAAACTATCTCTAGGCAGACAGTTTTGTGATCCATACTTTCCTACACACTATACTAGTGTAATTCTTGGTTTCTGGCTTATTATGTGTCTCAATACAATGTCTGTCTATGCACTGAACTCCGTCAGCATTTTTCTGATTTGTCTGATAACTGTGTTACCTTTGTTTCGTGCATCATTTGAGTCAATAAAGTTTGCATGCAATAATGATATGTCATTTGCAATATATGATGCACATGTATGTATATGGCAATAGTCAGAAAGCAATTCAAGCAATTAATTGTAATTCAGCACAGTCACTAGGCACTAATCATTGTTTAATAATTGTACAGATACCCAGAATTTTGACAGTTGTCAAACCTGGATTTATGTTGGTCAACTCTAAAACATAGTCCCTCAACTTAGCATACTGATCTTTAATTTTCCCCTGAATTTGCTTTGTAGCTTTTAATCTTGCCCTAAATGCCTTCAATAAACATCACCACAATATTAACAAGTAATCAGAGACAAACAACAAATTAACAGAAACTGTAATAACAATAAACAGAATCTATGCTACTTAACAGAAACTGTAATAACAATAAACAAGATATGTACCTTCATTTATGAAACACCAAGCTCATACCGCCTTCCAAGCTCCTCTTGAATGCTTTTAACTGGAACATTAGGGTTTGCCTGCACTTGGTTAATTATCCAATCTTCTTTTGCCGTGAATGTTGATGTGAATGCTTGAATCTTCCTGAATTGTAAGCACTTGTGTTCCGGGTTGTATGTTTTAACTACCAATGTTTCTTCATTAGCATTAAGTCTTGAAAGGTAAAGCAACCAAGGATAAGATACACTATTTAACCTACTTTTTCTTTTGTCATTACATGTGCTAAGATTCCCTGCACTTTTTTTGGGCCACTTGACCCACTTGCACATGTTGGCCTAGTCTGACTAAGCCTAGTGGAAAAAAAGAGGTACATTCCCTTCACACACTACTCTAATCCTCCTTTTATCATTTCTCAAAAATGAAAGTTTGTTTCAATAGAATGCCTATTAATACTATCCTTTGCTTCTTTAGCAGTTCTAAACATCTGCCCAATATAGAACCTAACTTCTGCTACAGAAGTACCATCTTTCATCTTTCTTTTAATTTCTTTCAGTTTCATACTTCTTCTAGTTTCAAAGTCTTCCATTGAATCTTCAGTTAGACTATCAAATGATTCCCAGCTTAGATTTTCACCAACTAATACCTCATCACTATCATCCCTTTCATGGTTGCCTGCAGATTGATGATATAATCCTACATACTCCTCCCCATGGTCAACATGTTCATGGAATTCCCTATTGTCAAGACCAGAATCTTCCTCATCTACATAATCTTTGTCAACCTCATAATCTGTCTTCAGAGTCATCATTGTCACTTGTGTGATCAACGACATTTGATTCGTTAACTTCGTTTGACGCCTCATTACCATCAGACTCATTGATATCTAGATTATCCTTATCATTTTGGTATTCTTCATCTAGAGGGAAGTCCTTAGAAAAGTCAGCATTATCAAAGTCAAAAGAAAAACCATCAGCTTCCTTATCAGTTTGACCTTCCTTATCAGTTTGACCTTCCTTATCAGTTTGACATTCCTTATCAGTTTGACCTTCCTTATCAGCCTCACCACCTTTCACAACCCTGTTATCAGCCTCACCACCTTCCACAATCCCCTTATCAGTCTCACTACCTTCCACAACCCTCTTCTCAGTGCCATGTACATCATCAACAACCTCATTCTCCTGCACATTATCCTTAACAGCCTCACTAGAACCCTTACCAGATTTTTCCATTCCAGAAGCAATTTTTTTTGCAACTCTAATCTTCTTTCTAGGTTTAACAAGTACAAGGGTATTACCATAATTCTCTACATCATCTAATTCCTGAATAACAACTTTAGAAGCTTGTGGAGATGTAAAGTAAGTTGTAAGGTTAGTAACACCATGTTCTATGAACATATTAACTACCTTATTTTGTGCAACATACTTCCCCAAATGTATAACATTAGCATCATTACCTAAAGGTGCTAAGCCAAAGTCTAAGTCTTTTCCAGGAATTTGAAAATGGTAGTATAATTTGACATTTTCAGTTTCAATCTTTAGGTCTTTTACCATGTAATCTATTTCGTGAACAGAAAACTCTTCCAAGTTACAAAAGTCAACGAAATCATACCTCCCATAGGTGTATCTCCTTCCAGGAAAGTTTCTAAATGTTCCACTATGATGAATCTTTAATGTGAACCAGTTCTCAAAACCCTCTGTTGCAAAAAAAAAAAAAAAAAAAAAAAAAAAAAAAAAAAAAAAAAAAACCAGTACACACAACAATGAGGCATCTTTATAAACAATTTTTTGTTCTTGAACAACATCAATTTAGGGCTTAAAAACTTACCATATACTTCCTCTGGAATGAATGGGGCATCGTCTTCTTCAGTGTACCTTATTTCCCAACTTTGACCTGGCCTTCGACGAGGATTTGGTCGATCATCTTCATCCATTTTGATCGAAGTTAGGGTTAGAAGAGAGAGAATTACAGAGGAAGGTGAACAGGGTTTTTTTGGGAGGGAAGATACAACTGACATGACATGAATAGCTGCATGCCTTTAATAGGTGAACAGGGTTTTTTTTGGGAGCAAACGAAATGATAAAAATACCCTCACGTGAGGGACACGTGAGGGGACTTAACGTTTAAAACAAACATCTGTTAGGCCTAGGGACTATCCGAGTAACAAATCAACAAACCACAGGGAGCACAGCTACTATAAGACTAAACGTGAAAAAACATGAAACCACAGGGACTATCCAGGCAATTAACTTTAAAATAAATAAATATATTGTACTTGTATACCCTGTTCACAATATGTTTTGTTAGTATATATAATTTTGGTTATGTTTTAATTATCTTTATTGTATTTAGGTTATCTATATCATTTTTAATAATGTGAAAATAGAAAACTAATTAGTTATAAAAAGAATTTGGAGAAAAGTGTCCAGATAGTCCTTGTGGTTTGCCTAGATTTTACCTTTAGTCCTTACATTTTCAAAATTACAGCTATAGTTTCCAACTTTGGCAAATTCGTTCTCGGATAGTCCCTGACGTGGATGGGGGGTTACTTTTCTCAGTTAAGCGGATGTGAAATGACGAGAATGCCTTTACTATCAATAAAAATAATTAACACTCTTAACCAATTATAATATTAAAAAAAATAATGAGCCCCACCTTATCCTATCCCCGCACCTACCCTCTCTCTTCCCTTTCTCTCTTTCTCTTTCTCGTTTTTTGTCTGCAACACCAATTAAACCACCACAACCATAAAACTCCATAAGTTCAAACACAAATAAGTTACCCATACTCCTTCAACAACGTTAAAAACTCCTCGATAACCTCAGATGTCTGTAACACCATAATAATCAACGGAAACACGAAAACCAACGTTTTTCCCGACCATGTCGCCTTGTTGGAGAGGGTGGTGTAGTGGTGGTGAGAGGGTGATGTTTTGGCGGCTTATCTACCTTTGTGTGGCCGTCAGTTGACGTTGACGGTAGCAATCGATCAGATTCTGACTGACGTTGTCACCTTATTGCAAGCGCTCCTCCGACTAGTTTTCTAGATTGTTCTGCAAATTACAAAACCAGTGTGTTGGAGTTAGATTTGCTTTATGTGCTTTATCTGAATTTTATTTTTGCTTTGGTGATAAGAAACGAAGAATAAAAAACTGGTCAGCGAGTGGAGACCTGATCGAAAATGTTGATTTTGCTGAGAGAAGCCCAATTGGTCGAATGGAAACTGGCGGTGGTGAGAGGGTGGTGTTGTGGCAGCGATGGAGGAGAGGGTGGTGTCGTGGTGGTGAGAGGGTGAGGCTGCAAAGGTGGGTGGAGTAGGTTGAAGATGGAGATGGTGGGTCCCACAAAGAAATATTGGAGGGGTTTGATTGGGTGAGGGGTTGGGTGAGGCCCATTGAATTTATAAATGTTTTTATTATTCTATTTTGTAGTAAGGACATTTTAGTCATTTCGCACCCACTTAACACCAGAAACTAACCCACATCCACATCAGTATTATCCAAGAACGAAAGTGCCAAAGTTGGGATTATAGCTATAATTTTAAAAGTGTAGAGACAATAGGTGAAAACGGAGCAAACCATAGGGACTATCCGGGCACTTTTCTCAAAGAATTTGAGTATTAAAATATAATGTAAAAGGTGGTGATGACGTGGAAATATAAGTATTGATAAAAAATGTTTGTAGGTTTGGAGTGAAAATAAATGTTTTTTGTGCATTTATGAATATCTGTTATGTCGGCTGGCTGGATATGTTTGTAAGTGCATTTAGGACATTATATTGGTGATGGTTTAATGGCTCATCGCGCGGCTTTTTTGTGGGTGGTTTACTGGTTTTTGAAGCGGGTGGTTTGTGACGACGGATGCTCACGGACTGGGTATGTGGGTCTGAGAAGGTAGAAAGGGAAAAGCAGATTTAGACCTCATCTTGTTTTCGATTAAAAGATTTTATTTTGCCATTTAGTGCATTAAGTTGGGAATAGACATGTTTACGCTTGTAATCCCTCTTATGTGAGTAGTTCCAACAACTAAACTACACAAAAGCACAAAACTTATAACTTCATATATCCAACTAATGACACCTAATTTATTATCCCAAAAGAATTGAAGCCAGCTCAAAAGGAAAACGATATCATCTGGGGTTGCTTTTTGGCCTTTAAGGAGACTAAAAACTAAATGATGATTTAATTAAATATCTCAAGTCAAAAACAACCCCACTTTTAAAGAAAAAAAAAATAATTCTAATATATCATAAATAAATTAAATTGAATTATAAAAAGAAACGTTAAAAAACTTAGGAAATCATTAGCAAGTATGATTTGGAATATCTATAAAAACAAATGATGGTTTCTACACCATAAAAAAATTATATATAGGTAATCATATTTGTGGATGACAATTATAACATTAGACGATATTTTGTTTTTGTATACATGTATGTATATACTTTGATGTCACAAAATTGACATCGGATATAAAAAAGACAATGACTTCAAGTCAAAAAGGTTTTGTTTTTTTTCTCAACCATACATTAACCGAACTAGATTCAGGGTGTAAGGAATGGTTAAACATTTGAGAGTGGCAAACTAAAAAATCAACCAATGAGTGTGTGTCATGTCAAAGTGGTAAACTATGCTCAAAATATTGGCAATGGTTAGACACTTGGTAAAGTGCTAAACTATTTTTTTTTTTAAAAGGAAAAATGTGTGATTGGTTGAAATTAGAATGGACACCACCCCACACACCCCCTCTCTCTCCTATCCTCCCTCCCCGCATCGTCATACCATCACGGCACAAACAAGTCAAAATCGGCAAACATCTTGTTGGCGGTGGTTTACCGCGTCGGTAAACTTGTTTGCCGACTTTTGTCGATCACCACTCCGGATACCCTTATGTTTGACATAGAAAGTTTGATTCGAGTTTACATATGATAACCAAATATTCTATAGACTTGACTTCCAAAAAAGTTTCCCTTGTCTAAAATCCTATATCCCGAACATAAGGCCAGGCGGGGCGGAAACAATATAACGCGTGATGGCCATTTTCAACGCGTGATACTCCACCGCCGGCTAAAAGTTCAACGCGTTAATCTTCCACGAAATCGATTGTCCGTTATTTTTTCAACGCGTTATTGTTTGGTTTTGTGAGTGTAATTGTTGGTTGTGGGGAAATTGTTGGGTGTGGTGGTGAGTGATGACCACCCCGCCTAAAAAAGGTTGTGAGTGATAGAAAAATGGTTGCTGACATGGCGGAACTTGATTGGTGCTTGTGAGTGATAGAATTCTATCACTAGTGAACCACCCCCTCCCCTAACAAGAGTTTTCCTTGGCCCTGTGAGCAGGGACGCAACATAGTGGGGGCGGGAGGGGCGGCCCATCCCCCGTACTTTTCGCTTAGTGGAGAGTATGTAGTGTTTGTATAGAAATTTTTGGGTATTTAGGTTTTTGGAGGTCGGTTATTGTACAATAGGGGTTAACGTACGCTGCGTACAAGATTGTTTTTGATCAACGTGCGAGGTTTTGCTTCAACATGCGATTTCTGATATAATACAACATGCGAAATCGTTTACCACAACATGCAATTTCTTCATATATACGAACATGCGATTTTGCAGCTTTTTGTATACACTAACATGCGATTTCTTCAAATACCCCAACATGCGATTTTGATTTTTGGCAACATAACGTGCGATTTTGCCATCGCGTACGCAGCGTACGTTAAGGCATATTGTACGATATACTTTTTCTACGTTTCCGACCCCCTGTTTTATAGAATTTTTGGGTATATACGTTTCGACCCATGGTGGAAGCTTCGCCACTGCTTGCGAGAGAAGATAGGACGATGAGCATATACATATATTTTTTTATAATCGTTAAAAGTAAACATAAACAATACTTGTACCTGATAATCACATTTTAGTGGCTATAATGACGTTAAGTGCACTTTTAAGACAACGCACATGAAGAGGGAGCGGATGTTGGTGAAGTCTCTCTCTCTCTCTCATAAAAACAAGATAAGTTGCCTAGAGGGCAGGGTTGTAGGACACACTCCGATCCCTCCATGTTACCACTTCCCCACCATTACATCCACATCTTTGTTCCAATCTACTAGAATATAAACACTTTATTTTATAGATACACACACTTTATTGTATTGTAGTCAATAATCAAAATATAAAATGCACATATTAAAAAAAGTCAAATTGGAAATAAATAATCACACCTCACTTAATTTGGCTGATATTAATCTCAAGTCAGTTATTGGCCGATAATAATCTGAAGTTGTCAATTTTTTTTGTAAAATAGTCCGCCGTTAAAATAGCTTAACGGAGTTAAGTTTTTTTTTTCCGAATTACAAACCGTTGTTTTAGGGCTTTTGATGATGAGAACTAGGATACAAGTCGATTGATGTAAAATTTACCTCGAAATACTGCCCCAACCCCCGAAAACGGTGCTTCAATTCGGGTGTTTAAACTTCCCATTAACAAAAATCAAGTCATTTCGAACACAATTTCGAGGTAAGTTTTACATCAATCGACTTGTATCCTCGTTCTGATCAAAATCCCTAAAACATCGGTTTGTAATTCGGAAAAAAAAAAACTTAACTCCGTTAAGCTATTTGAACGACGGACTATTTTACAAAAAAAAAATGACCAGTTCGGATTATTATCGGCCAATAACTGACTTGGGATTATCGGCCAAATTGAGTTAGATGGGATTATTTATTTCCAATTCGCCTTAAAAACCTCGTATTTAGCTCGATGATCTTGAAATAAAGTATTTTAACAAAAACATATTGTACTTAAATTTTAGTATCAAGGGCATTTGTTTTATTAGTGTACTAGTTTAAGAACCCGTGTGTTACACGGGTGGACCAATATGAAAATATATTACTTAACAGTGTCGAAATAATCCTTTTAATAAAATAAACGTTCAAGTACTAACATAAGTATTAAATTACAATGAATGGAAATAAATAAATACCACAAAAATCACAACTCGTTAAAGACTTCTTTATACACCACATTTGTTGTTTTATCTATTACCGTCATTGTCATATTTTTTTATCTCCCTTAACTATTGGCCATTGGTTGCTGCCACCCCTAACTATCACTTTGACTCCCGTCACCCTCAACTTAACACTTAGGTAGCGTTCGTTTCATGGAATGGAATTAGGAAGTTTTTCTTTGTAAAATTGATCTTGGTTGGGGGAGGGAGGAATTTGAAATCCTCCACTCTAATGAAATTTGTGACTATTTCAACATTCCTTAGAAATCCTTCACTCTAACGAAGGAATGGAATGGAATGTTGAAATAGTCACAAATTTCATTGATTAAAGAAATTCATTGGATTTCAAATTCCTCCCTCCCCAAACCAAGATCAATTTTACAAAGAAAAGTTTCCCAATTCCATCCCATTCCATTCCATGAAACGAACGCTACCTTAGTGTGTTCTGTCACCCTTAACTAGGCTATATGTTTAATCGCATACAGGTTTATATGTATCTTCTATATAGCCTAGTTTTCTTCATCAATGTTTATAGTATATTATTGTTAAAGAGGTAAAAAAACGACTCGATGTCGAAACACGATATGGATTAGGCCTGAGGGTGTGGGGGGCGCCACCCCGCCACATCACCACCCATAGCGCCGGTGGGGCTCCATCACCCACACCGTGCATTTCAAGGGGGAGGCGCCATAGGTGGTCCGCCATGGTGGTAACGAGAAGAGAAGGGGTTATCAGGTGGGGCCCACTTGTTTGCACCAATCAGATTTTTTGTTTTTTTTTTCTCTATAGCGCCCCTAGGGGTTATCACCACACCCTCCATGTTAAAGGGGGGGTTATAAAGCCCCCTTGCTGACGTGGTGCCTACGTGGCACTGATGTGTCCTTTATAAAGCCCCATGGGGGTTATCCCACACCCTCTAGCCTTAGTGTAAAAGAAACATAAAAAAGACGTAAACAACAATAAGCCCCATGTGTACTTTTGTTTCTTAAAACAAAAAAAAAAGACGTATTTTGCTTAAAACAACAATAATACTATTTTTTTTGGTAATAAAAACTTGAAGAATGTAGAAACCCGTTGGATAGTTCCTCGTTTATTAATTTTCATGGTTGTTATCATCAATCGCCATTCCTCTCTAACCACTTGCAATCAACATTTTAGAGTTCATAAGAGGGAACAGATTCTTATAATATAAGAAATTTCATACCATTTCTTTTTGTTTTCTAGACCCGATAAAAACGTCATTTTCTCGATTTTGTGTCATTCGTGCTTTACAATTAACAATCTCACGATATGTTTTGTTTGTATATCCATGATATTACCAGGGATAAACCATTATTCTTGACGAGCTAGTTCTCAGTCTAGGATATCAACATAGGGCCGATGTGATAGGTGTCGGTTTAAACCTAAGCAAAAGAAATAGTTTACGATTCCTAATGTAAAGAAGTAATATTAGCCGTTAAAAAGTAGAAAACGAAGGATCTCAACATAGCCAAACTCCCGGGAAGTAAAAGTCTCATTGAACTTTACTAGACGGATAATTTCTACAAACAAGTTTGAAAAACATGATTCACAACATGATAAAGTAAGAATAAAATGAAAGTTGGATATGGTTTGGTTTCATTAAAAAAAACTTGCAAACTATATTCAATATATATAAAAAAAAGAGTTAATTGCCAAAATCGTACCTGAGGTTTGGGCACGTTTGCCATTGTCGTCCAAAATGACCTTTTTGTACCATTTTGCCCCCTACGTTTGGCATTTTTTGTCATTTTCATCCAAATGGCTAACTTGGTTAAAAAAACACTGTTTAATACCCCTACTTATAAATGTAAAATTTCAAACGTACCTCTCATTAAACGTTGTTTTTTAACTAAGTTAGTTATTTAGATAAAAATCATAAAAAATACCAAACGTGGGGGGCAAAATGGAACAAAAGGTCATTTTGGATGAAAATGACAAACGTGTCCAAACCTCGGGACAATTTTTTGGCAATTAACTCTAAAATAAAACATATCATACTTTGTACAAATTTACACCCTTTTTGACTTTATACTATTACCACCCGCTCCCCCTCTCCATTACACTATAAATAACCACCATCTCTCAATTCATTTCCTTCAAACCACACTTCACCTTTTCAGCTATGTGTTCTTCAAACTCCAAATTCCGGCACCGGCAACCAAATGAAACAACTTCCCCACCCACCGTCTTCGACATCAACGGTCGCCGCGTACTCCAACCAGCCACCTCCAACCGCAACTCCCCACTCCCCGAACCACCACGTCCCCTCAAAAAAACCCTCTCCCTACCAAAATCCATCTCCACTTCAAAACCAAATCAACCTCCAGCCTCATGCACAACCCCAAGATCCGTGATCCCGGTGAAGAAAGCCAAAAATGGTACCCTTTATGATCGTAATTCGATCGAAACAAACACTGATTCCAGCCCTCGTTCACCGCCAGGGAGTATAGCCGCCACGAGGAGAGAACAGGTGGCCGTGATGCAGGTACAGAGGAAGAAGAAGATCGCGCATTATGGTAGATCGAAATCGTATAGTTTTGATCGAAATTGTGTTACTTCAGCCGTTTTTGTACAGCATAAAAGATGTAGCTTCATTACTCCTAATTCAGGTAGGATTTATGAAAATCCTAATTTGCATGGTGGATGATTATATATGTATGACATTTGATTTTGGATTAATTTTTATTTGGATAGATGCAATATATGTTGCTTACCATGATGACGAATGGGGAGTTCCTGTTCATGATGACAAGTAAGCACTCAAATTATTTTATTATTCTTTTTTTCATTTTTTAATCATAAAACTAGGTGTTAAAATATTGTCTAAACCTCTAGTAAAAACGGCTATTTATTAACGAAATTGGTTGTGTATGAAGGATGTTGTTCGAACTCTTGGTGCTAACGGGTGCTCAAGTTGGCTCGGATTGGACTTCGGTTTTGAAGAAAAGGCAACAATTTAGGTCGGTCTTGGGTTTTCAATATTTGAACCCTAAACCTCAATCTTTAAATCTTAAAGTCAGATAGAAGTATAATCAATCGTACTTTATAATTTGTAGGGAAGCTTTCTCAGGATTCAATGCAGATATTGTGTCAAAGTATTCGGAGAAAAGGATACAATCGCTTAGTAGTAAATATGGCATTGAAGTTAGTTTTGTCCGAGGTGTCGTTGACAACTCTAAATCGATTAGCGAGGTACAATGACGTGTTTCCTTAAACAAAGATTACTAGGTAACTTTGTCTTAATTAAAGTTAATAATATATATTAACCTATGACAGATTAACAAGTCGTTCGGGTCATTTAACAACTACATATGGAGATTTGTGAACCATAAGCCCATCGTGTCACAATACAAGTCAAGTCACAAGATTCCTGTGAAAACATCAAAAGCCGAAGCCATAAGCAAAGACATGGTGAGAAAAGGGTTCCGCCAAGTGGGCCCGACAGTCATCTACTCTTTCATGCAGGCCGCCGGCCTCACAAACGATCATCTCATCACCTGCCCTCGACACCACCAATGTGTCACCTTAGCGTCGCCCACAACACCAACCCCTCCAAGTTCTGTCAAATAAACTTGCCCTTTTTAGTTAGTGTTTTATTAATTAACATGTTTATCTAATCTCTAACATGACACACTTGATACTAGTGTTGTTTTTCTAGGTTCATGGTTTGTATTATGTCGATTTTGATTTTTCTTAGTAATTACGTTACCCGTTTTGAGTTAGTTATTAACTCAAACCGGTAAAGTTGCATTTGATTTATTGTAAAGTTGTGATTAACATCGTGTTATATCGATAACTTTACTCGTTTGAGTTAGTTATTAACTCAAATTGGTAAAGTTGAATTTGATTTATTGTAAAGTTGTGATTAACATCGTGTTATATCGATAACTTTACTCGTTTGAGTTAGTTATTAACTCAAACTGGTAAAGTTGCATTTGATTTATTGTAAAGTTGTGATTAACATTACATTATCATGGTAATTTTACCCGTTTAAGTTAAGCATTGTTTAATACCAATAACTTTATTCGTTTGAGTTAGTTATTGACTCAAACTAGTAAAGTTGGGTTTGATTAATTTTAAAGTTGTGTTTAACAATATATTATCGTGATAAGTCTATATGTTGAAGTTAAGTACTATATTATCCTGATAAATTTACTAGTTTGGGTTAGTAATTAACTCAAACGGGTAAAGCTTGATTCATTGCAAAATAGATTTAAGTTGAAATAAAGAGATGTGGATCATGTGACAAAGCATGTGGGAGAATGGAATCTATGGCATGTGCTTGGTGGTCGCTTGTCTGCCATTTAATCATGTTGCTTTAATTTTACATGGCAGCCTAGCAGTTGGACCATTAAAGTCAAAATTAGGCACTAACGTGACACACAACGCTTATTTTGGTTTGGTGATATATAACTTAATTATAACTTGTAAATGTGGTATATTACATTGTTTTGTTTTCTTCAACTAGTGCTATATTATCTAGTAGTTTAACATCCCGTGTGTTATACGGGGTACATAAAGAAAATACTTTTTATAAATTTATTGATTTAGTAAATTATACATAGATGCTACTATATTCACAATTGGTTTCCATATTATTATGATTATTAACATATTTTTAACACCCCTTACTCTTTAACACAAAGAGGCTTCTCATTAACAAATAAATACGAAAAACTCACAGGTCTTGTTATATAATATATTTTACTTTATATGATATATAATATAACTCATTTTAATTATACAAAATGATGCATCAAATATTGAAAAAGATGCATTATAATATGGAAGTACTTTTGTTGTTTACTTCTTTTGTATGTGGGACTAGAAGTCTTAACCACCAAATTTAAATGTATCTAAAGGCTTTTACCTTTGCTAATAAGTCACCAATCATATTGTTAATTATAATATATTAGGTTATATACCCGTGAACTTCACGGGTTATGGGTTTTGTTAAAAAAGTTATATTTACAAAAGAATTTTTTTATATGATTTCTTATAAGTGGATAACCATTCATGTTTGGCAAACATTAGCAATAAAAAAAATGTACCATACAGTGCATTTATTTTGGGACAACCCGAAAAAGAAATTGTTACATGTATTTTGAGACCTTGGAAATTAATATATTAGGCTATCGGACCGAGCCCAAACCAATTCCTCTCTGCTGTAAGGCTGTCAACGTGGGTAACCCATTTAAAGCAACCCTCCACGCTAAAAAAATCACATTCAAAAGAGACCAATTGTTCCAGCAGAAGCCTAACCCACTACTGAATGCACCAGACCTTTGTAGATTGTAATGAAGGTTGCAAACAGTAAACACGCCCGAGCCTTCTAAATAGCACTTCCACCTGTTGGCCCTGACCCCATATCCACTGCAGAAAGGGCAGAAGAAAGCCCGTTCAATTCCGACACTTTAGCCTCAAAAAATTATTTTCAATCCTTACCCTACCTGCTACTGAAACGCTTTTCACTTTCTCAATAGCACTTGTGCTTCTTTGATACCTGCATTATGCAAAGTTATGCAAACGGTTTTAGCATTAATCTTGAATTTATAATTCATTTGTATTAGTTAACTAATTATAGAACTTACACATAGGATGTAACTAATATGCAGAGAAACCAATCTGATTGAGAAGTACATGGTAATGAGCGGGTCGGGTGGTTCCCTAAATAAAAAACAACATATAATCCCGTCATCATACGTTTTTAACAAGTATAAAATTTGTGGTTTGATATATAACACTCACAATGGGTCCACTCTAAGCGCATAAGTAGAAGCCATTGTATTTAAGATGGCAAACTTTATTGTAAAAAATCGTTCATGTAACAGAAGGAAGAGTGCGAAATTTAGTTTTTGTTTGTTTAGTCATCTCAACATCACAACTTTTTAAATAAAAAAAATATTAAACCTGGTGGAAGAGTTGGTTTGGAAAAACTTGGTGTGATGTGTTTTCAGAGCCATAATCACCATAAACTTGGGTTCCTGTGATTCATCTAAGAACTTGCAAGCCGCCATGATATACTCAAGGTAGATATTAAGCACCTGGTTAAACTAAGACTCACTTACCAGTCTTTGAAAATTATTATATTCTTCGGCTTCAGCTTAGGAGTACTTATATAGAAACCTTCCAATGGCTCTCAGCTCCCTGACATCACAAAACCATTACAACTTAGTAACATTTTATAAATTTTTACCTCGTTAGGCGTAGATAGGTGTGTGACTTACCAAACTATCCAAAGTTCGTTCAGTCACTTGGGCTAGTTGACAATTCAGAAAAGATGTCGAAAAACAGAAGCTGGGGTGAGTACAAAAATATAAAAACCTGAAGATCATGATCGACAACAACCAAAGGAAAAAACCACATAAATAATGAGCATCTCCCTCTTTGTCAGTGAAGGCCAGACCTTTGTTACGATGTGGGTATCGCAACAACGAAAATCCACTATATAAATAGAAAGAGTTATTCATAAATTTTAAGTTAAATATATGACTGATGTCATGTACTAAAAAATAAGCGATATATTGAAGTCTTCGCCCTTTGGCATATGGTTAACACATCAAAATTCTCAAAATTTTAATAATAATAAATTAACTAACGGTAAAAGCATTTCCTTGTTCACTTCATGCTCATATGACATACACTCTGAAATTTCCTTCCAACCAGTATACAAATATACATTCTTTAAACATGATATTAACCAAGTAGAAAAATACATTACCTCCTCATATTGTGTATTGCTATTTGTTCATGAAATTCCAAACTTGGAGTTCAATTAATACACATTACACTCTATTCTATGCTTCTCAATCAAAATAAAAAAATATAAGTAAAACTCGATATAAGATCACAAATATACAACCAATATTAGATAGGGGGTGGTATGAACTCACATTGGTTTCTCGTGTTCCTACATTGTGAATCTTCATATCACCTTGTTGACATCCTAAAGTCAAACATCATGAGTACGCATATATTATGCTTAAGTTCAACATTCATTAACCATATAACTAATTTCATGATTTTATCATTTATGCACACTCAGGTTAGGCACAATGATGTTGGGATTTATTTTACCCCAAACTAACATGTAGTAGAGAATATGAACTACCAACTTCTTTAAAAAACTCATTTGACCCATTAGAGTTGATGCTGCCATGAAAAGATATAATTTTTTTTCATAATACAACCTGGTTTCAACTCAAGCCTAGGGATAGCAATGGGTTAGGTTCGGGTTGGGTATTGGTAATCCCATACCTATACCTGGTTGTAAAATCGTGCCTCATTTGACCCAATACCCATCGGGTATTTGTCGGGTAATTACCCGTCGGGTAACGGGTATACCCGCGGGTATCCGGTATACCCATTAGTTTGTTAAAAGATATATATTGAGATTTCCAAATACATTTTTTACTATTATAATTATTATATAATTTTATTTATGCAACAACGATTATAAATTAAAAATATACATTACATGCATATAAATTTTATCATAAATTAATAATAACTTTATAATATTTATACACTTATATCTATATACTTCACAACATACAAAATATAAATACTATCATCAAATACATATGCTAAAAGAAAATATATTTTTTCATATTATGAACATACTAAATAAATCACTAATAGATAAGGGTTAATGGAAAATATAAATATAAATTAAAAAGTTCGGGTATATGATCGGGTATATAGTTCGGGTAAACGGATATGTGGTTTTCGGATAATCGGGTCGGGTATCACCTAATCCGTCGGGTATCGGGTATACCCGTCCCATTTGTGTCAGGTTTCGGGTATACTTGTCGGGCTCGGATATTTTTATCATCCCTACAATCAGGCCTGACCTTTTGGTCAAAAATCCGTTTCGACCCAATCCCAGTTCGACCTTACTCTCATTCATTAGTAAATCACTTAAATTCAATTTAAGAAGAAGGCATGAAGCCTGTTAACTTGATAAGAAGTTATAATGTCACTTCGTATATCAATTAATCACATTTTAAATCTAACAATATCATATATTCCATGAAGCTATAAGTTAAAACACATTTTAAATCTATCAATATGATATATCAATTAACAGTCCACATGAAAGCTAACATATACTTTAAATGCGCACTTTAACTCTCATATCAAAAAAATTGAGAAAAAAGGACTTATTTCGTCAAATTAAACGGGTAGAAACAAAGTTACCAGTTCAGTTGCTTCCACATTTATTATCTACTTTGATGGTTGTTTATACATTGTTTGCAAAGATGTATTGCTTTCCAACATGGCATCTAAATCATATAAACTATATAAACTGATATTAAATAATAAGGTTCCTACTAAAGGGATTTGATTACTTACAAAACTAATGAGATTTATCTCCAAAGCATATTAGCCATTGCTTGCGGGTTGCTGTGATCGAAAGGGCTCCTGAGCCCACCACCTGATGATCCAATATAAATAGTGGATTGCTTTTAGTGCCTCTAATGAAAATTATAACATTTCAATCACACACACAAAAACCTAAGAATAAAAAACATTAACAAAACATATTCTCATAAGAGCAACTTTAGCTCACTTAGACTCATACGCCTTAGCCAACAAAACATTTGTTTCCTCATCCCACAAATACAAACCATGTATTAAAAAACAATTATAACAAAAAATATAACACTAAGTCTTTGAAATGAATGTTATGACCATATTTTAACAAATACTATCAATTTTATAAGACAAAGATACAAAGAATTGATAAAATCAAAATGTGATTGTATGGTCGCTTTAAGCCAATAAATTAGAAAAAAAGGATATGATTAATTAGAGGGATGGTTTGCACATTGATTTTGAATGATACGAATTCACAAGCTTTATATTAAAACATATGTTACAAAATATTAAAAATTAATCTATAAATACGAATACATATATAGGACCAGTGCGGTTCAGTTGGTCACTTTCAACGGTTTGGACAGAGGCCCCTGAAAGAAGTTAACCAACTTTTCATAATAATCCAAAGGAACATTCATCTTTACCGGTGTGGTAGAAGACGATTGTTTTTCCGACTCAGAAACCTTTGGTTTTTCAACAACTTTTGGCTTCCATGTTTGTTGAGATGATGCAACCCGTTTGTGGAATTTGTCATTTTTCGTTACCACATTTTTTACAGGTTCAATTTTGACTTTTGTTTTCTCATTTTTCAAAATTTTCTCAACAACCAATGGAGCTTTTCCTTTTGCTTCAACCTTCTTCTTTCGATTCTCAACAACTTCAGTCTTAGGCTTGGAGTTGGTGCAATTTCTTGCAATGTGACCAACGTTGTTGCATCTAAAACATGTACGAGTATCAACTACCCGACTTGTGCCTTCAGACTGATGTTGTGAGGCCTTCTTCTCAAAGAACTCTTCATTTGATTTTGAAAAGATTTCATTTCCCTCATCAGAAAGTGAACTTGAACCGTTCACAAACACTTTCTTCTCAGCAAACCTTTTGTTTTGAAAACTCCTTTTCTGATAACTCTTACCACCCTGATATCCACCCGACCAATTGTTTCGATTATTGTTATAAAAACGTGGTGGAACTACAGGTTTCTTGTAGTAAGCTTTATTTTTCTCAAAATTCATTTGCCTTTTTGTTTGTTTTAAACTTTTTACTTCAGACAAATCGATTTCAACCATTTTGAACACATTTGTCAATTTTGAAACATTTACATTTTCCAGAGGAAACTCAGAATCCGAATACAACTTATCAGATCCAGCTATCTTGTACATCACAAGACCCGGTTCATCACCTAAGTTGTTTTTGGATTTTGGTTTCTGAATGTAATTGTCCAGAAAACATTTTTCATCCTCAGCTGAATCACTATCCAAAACACTTTCAGCCATGCCTTTAACAATCTCAGTTTGAACACTATCATCAGATGATGATGAAGAAAATGTCACATCAATTGAATCAGGAAGTTTCACTTCATTTTCTTCCTCAAGATTAACCAACCCAGATTGCTTTTTCGAATAATTATCTAGAACTGGTGGTGGAACTTGATGAAACCCAACCCCAGTTCCATCACAGTATACATCTTCGCCTGCTTTGTCTTTCCCGATGGGTTTGGGAATAATGTGTTGCAAAACAAAGCTTGCAGAGTTGTAACTGTTCAATTTCAAATTGATACGTTCATTCTCAATCTTGGCTTCTTCAAACTGAAGTTTCAATTTAGCAATCTCATCCAATTGTTTGTTGATTAATTCTTCTTTGATTCTCAAAACACATTGCAATTGGCAATTTTCTTTGTATGTTTTACCGTTTCTATCATCATTATCTTTAACCGTACTTTTAAGCTTCTCAAATTTTTCAGTAATCTGACGATTTTCAAGAACTAACCTCTCATTTTCTTTCCTAACCTTTTCTTGATCAATTTTATCAGTTTCAATTTTGTTAGTTAGTTCTTTTAATAGTTCAGTTGAAGCTTTCACCATTTTATCACGATCAAGGATTTGATCCTCAACACTTCTGACTTTAGCAGTCAGATCTTCAACCTTCTTACCGTTGAGATAAGTGACTGTGCTACAAACTTTGCATTCCTTAATGCAATTTTTGCAGTCAACATCACCATTGACTTTCTTACCTGACTCAGTCGTTGACGCGTTTGAACTGACCTGGATTTTAGACTCAGAGACGGATTTAGAATCTACCTCAAGCGCCTTAGCTCCCAGCACCTTGTCAACCATCTTTCCCATGTTTTCAGCATTCAACTCCTGTGTCATGTCAATGATCCCATTGTCAATCTTCTTTGACTTCTCTTTCTCTTCTTTCTCCTTCTTCTCTTTCTCTTCTTCTTCTTCGTTTCCCCACCATTTCTTCTGCCAATAATCATCATCAACTTTATACTCTTTGATTTTGGTTTCTATATCAAGAGTGTTATGATCAATAGCAATGTTTCCATAGGGGTCAAGATAACATTCTATGTCTGGATCCCATCTTTTTGCTCTTGTTGCTTCAGAATAGATACCAGATATTCTAATCAATTTGTTCGTAGCCAACATCTTTCTATGATTATACTTCTGTTCTTCATTTCTGTTGTCTTTCCAAGGAATAGGTTCAGTTTTTGCCATGAAAGCATAGCCAACCGCATCCTCTTCAGGTAACAACTCGCTCCAATCAAAACCTTCATCGTCGTGAATCACTGCAAGAGCTCTAGATTTTTCTTTGTTATCTTCAATCTGCTTCATTCTTGGCGGCTCCGATTTGTTCTGATGATATATTGCCTTCTTGTAGTAGTCTTCTCTAAACGGGTTTTCAGACTCATCAGCATACGTGTTTCTGCATTCACGCTTAAAGTGACCTTTCTGCTTACACTTGAAGCACGTCACCTTAGACTTGTCAAATCCCAACTTGGTAGATGGTCCACCAATAGACTTCCTCCCTGTGATTTCCATAAAATGCAGTGCTCGACGAACTGCACTCGCCATACACCACCTTATGTCAATTAGTTCCATTTCTTCAGGATCTATTTGATCATAGTCCTCTTTTGTTAGGTTGGTGTTGCCAATCTTCCCTGCTACAAGACTTTCATAAGATTCTAACACAGATGCTAAGAAAACCATCTGTTGTTTGGCAGATTCCTCGCTGAAGTTGTGATATCCACTGTGATATCCACTGCTTTGACTTTCTTTGTTTGATGTGTTAACATTTTCAGCAGAAAACGCTGTCTTGGGAGATGTGTTCTTTGGCATCATGCTCTTTGGATAATACAAATCCAAGTTCTGCTGATAAGACGAATGATTGACTTTATGTGTCTTCTTTAATTCCAACTCGTGACTTTCTAATCTTTCAATCAGCAAGTCTACTGTCAATGCTTCTGGCAGCTTGATAGTATTCTTTAGCATCAATGCATAATATTGCCAATCCATCTCATCTGGCAATGCATCAAACAATTTGTCGACTAGCTCTTCTCGAGAAAACGAAATTTCATGTCTCGCGAGTTCCAGCTTCAGATGCCCAAACCTCTCAATCATTTTACAAATTGATTCATTCTTTAAACATCCAAACAAATCAAACTCTTTTCTAAGTAGTTTCTTTTTGTTTTTCACAATTTCTGTACTTCCTAAACATTTGGTTTCTAGTTTTTTCCAGAGATCTTTAGAACTGCTGTACTCGATCAAAGAAATTATATCTTCTCGAACAGACTGAAATAGAAGTGCAATGCATTTTTGCTCAGCGACAAATGTCTCTATTTCTTCAAGTGATGATAAGGTTTCGCCTTTTTTGCCTCCATCATGATAACCATTTTTTAGACTCTTCCAGCTAGGAAACGCAAATGCTCTCAACCAATCTTCAAACTTCTTGGCCCACCGACAGTATTCTTCGACAGCCATCAACTTCGGGGGTTTGTTATGGGTTCCGAAAGCACTTTCAACCTCCAATGCATCCGATAACTTTTTCTTTGTATTTGACGTGTTCTCATTGGTGTTGCTTGGTGAAGCATCATCTCCAGAATTTCCAGCAAACGCATACATGTCGCTAAACGGGTTCATGAATATATCATCCATCTTGCACGTACTTGAAAAATCAACAAACACTTAGAAATTTCTTGATTTTGAAAAAATTCAGATTCAAGCGAAACCACTTGAAACAAAATGGTTTCAAGCGAAAGCTACAACAAGTTCAAACAGTTCAAGCGAAAGCCAACACAAGTTTGAACAGTTCAAGCGAAAGCCAAAAATCTAAGTTTGAACAGTTCAAGCGAAAGCCAATAATGTGGTTTCGCTTCAAGTAAACAGATTTTTCAAGCGAAACTTGTGATTTTCAAGCGAAAGTTCGAAGAACAATTTCAAGCGAAACACTGTTTATGCCATTTTTTTATCAGTTTTTATCCGTATTTTGATCTGATTCTTTGTAGGATTTGTTAATACTATGTTTTATACAACATATGCGAAAATCAGGCCATTTCAACCGTTAGAACTCGTTCAAATCAGAAAAGTATGAGAAGACGTGGGTAGAAATGAGAAAATCCAGTAGAATCAAGCTGCTATGGTATGAACTCCTCGTCCTGAGCTCTGATACCACTTGTTGGACCGTGTCCGTGACCCTAAAAGTCAGTTAAGGCAGTTCATCTTTGTTTACAACGGCGGAATCAGAGTAAACAAAGTTACAACAGCTTTGTTCCTTTCAATTCTTCCTCTATTAA
This sequence comes from Helianthus tuberosus, assembly GCA_030545235.1. Classification (NCBI taxonomy): domain Eukaryota; kingdom Viridiplantae; phylum Streptophyta; class Magnoliopsida; order Asterales; family Asteraceae; genus Helianthus; species Helianthus tuberosus. The sequence continues at coordinate 100,620,677 of CM060371.1, read as the reverse complement.
TCAATTCTGAGTCTTTACAATCAATTCTAACATAATTCCGGCAGCACCTCGACTCTCACACACACACTATGACTATTATCGCTTCAAATGGCACACAACCCTATTTATAGACAGATGGGTTTCGCTTGAGGATGACAAACTACTAGGTTTCTCTTGAACATGCACAACATCAGTTCAAGCGAACTCTGATCATTAGGTTTCGCTTGAACTTGCCTTGAAACCCCATCAAGCGAAACACCCTAGATAAACATGTAAAACCCTAATTTCTAATCTATTGTGTGCTCATTCATTCTATCTAGACAAAAGACTTGTTTAATACGTAGTCAGCAGACATTCAGTGCACCAACAGTTTAGCTTATGATCAAGTTCCGGACTCTTCGATACCATACAAATCGGTATAGTTTCGTAGTTTGACACAAATAGTCCCTGCGATCGAATGGACTTGTTTTCAACACACCAAACCATCCAAAACTTATTTCTAAGTTATGTGGAGGTTATTTAAGGTATGTTAAGCCTATGTAACTATTCCGGAGTGTTTGTCGCGTTAAACTGACTGCGTTTACGCACCAGTTTGCGTATAACTTTCCAGAAAGCGATTTAAAGCTTGAAATCGGAATCGAATCGAATTGTAAAATCATCGAACACAATTACACATATAATAACACCAAAACACATTGTTTTATTGATAGTTAACATTGTTTTACATTATACATCGATTACAGAGCACAATTGTCACAGTCTCCCCTACTTTAGGAAATTTCGTCCCGAAATTTTAACTAGAGGAAACTTGTGAAAACAAATGCGGATATTTCGCTTTCTTTTGGTCCTCACGTTCCCAAGTAAACTCTGGGCCTCTGTAGGATCGTGTACGGACCCGAAACGAGTCGTTCAGAGGCGTTCTACATAATATGAAAGGCGGAAACAGACATATTGTGTGTAATTCAGCACAATATTCACTTATAACTGTCTTTTGATTGATATCTGATCAATTACAGATCTGTAGACACTTCGACAGAGCTTCGCCGTCGGAAAACACTATCCTAATTCTGTTTCAAATGAAACGGAAACACTCCTATTTATAGACTCACTAATTCCGTTTGAACATGACTCAAACTAGATTACAATACAAACGAAATTACCTACTCAAACGGAATTAGCTGATTCAAACGGAATTATATGACGAATTCCGTTTGGAATTACCAGATGTCCTCTTCAAGCGGAATTAACTAGTTCAAACGGAATTACATGCTTTGATACTTTTCTTGAACTTCGTGCCATGAACAATGTAAGACTCGATACAAGACGAAGTCGGCAGACATATGCACCAACAGGCTCCCCCTCGGATGTTGACGAGTCTTATGTGTCGAGTCTTCAACGTCTTCAGCCTTTATCAGTCTGATTACTCTCTTTCTTCATCAGCACCAACATACTCCCCTCGAACAAATTCATCTTCCCTCGGATGTTATCAGACTCCCCCTTACAATTTGCTGGGATCGTAGCCTGGTTTTCAAAGGATTAGGATTTTGACCTAGCTTTATACTCAGACTTAGAATCCAAGCTATCCTGCACATCCTCTACCCAAAAGTAAATTTTCAAATTTTCAACTTGAGAATTTTAAAATTTTACTAATAGAATTCTTTTAACAACACCACATTTATTATGAGGTAGATATGATTATAACAGTTTTAAACTCTGATGAACCACTTGTGGACACATATTCAAATTTTTTTCTCATTTAAACACACACTCCCCTTCACAAAATGCTCATCATGTTTAGCACTTGGAATTTTGAAAATCAGCTCTCCAACATCAGTTGTCAAAAATCTTTTTGAATTTTTCAAAAATTTATGCTAAAACACACTAAAAATCTTTTTGGATTTTTTGAATGAAATGTAATGCAGTAAAAAAAAAATTACATACAATATTTTTGTGAGTTTGTGTAAGAGGATCATATCAGTTTATAAGACAAATCACCAACACCATTAAGCTTTAAACATTCTAAGTTCTAAACAATTCACTTAGATTGTCAGTATACTGATCCACTTAAATTTTCACACAAAGTTCAACTGTTTCGAGATACGAGATTAATGTTTTAAGGACTTAAACTTATTCGCGTGTCCCACCTCAGAATATACTCCCGTATCCAGATCCCAATATTCAGTCTTACAGGTGAGTATACCACAGATGATATCTGTAAGGGGTTAAATACGAAGGACCGTGAGAGCTCAGGTCAGAACTTCCGTTCAGCAGAGAGATGTCGGCTTCGACTTTTGGTGGGTCCCCTTTAGAGGATCTTTTTTACAACAGCACATGATTTTCATTTTTCAATGTTTCAACATTTTTTATGCTGAGGGTAGGCTTTTATTTCAAGCAAGCGTAAAGTATTTTCCGGGGACTAGGCCATTGCTTTCGCAAAATCAGAAGTCCCGGGATAATACCTCAGATATCACTGAGTATAAAGACCTAGTATCTCAGAAAGAGGGACCTTTCAAACAAGATTTCGGGGGTTACCCATATATCCGAGAGATGTTACCCACGAATTAAGCAATTTGAATTTAGGTTTATATCTCGTCACAATCTACTAAATGTGCAAAAACCTACTGACACATTATCAGTGAGACTGTTTATCACTTTTTACTTTTCAATTCTTTAGCATGCTATAATCGCCCACTGATGTACTATCATTTCCTCTTCTTTGACACCAAAACTCATTTTTGAATTTATCATGTTTTTGTGTTTTTGGATTTTCAGAAATTTCTTACTCCCCCTAAAATTCAAAATCATTTAAGGAAATTTGAAAACAAACTATACAAGTAAATTGACAAGCGATATCGAATCACTTCAATTCGCCATCCACTTTGCATAAACAATCAGAACTCCCCCTTTCAACAAACTATTTTCACATAATGATTTCAAAACACTTAAGTTTATTTTAACCAAAATTATTTTTCCGGAAAATTAGTTTTTTTTTTATTTTTAAACCACTTGTAGGTTAGGGGTTCATCATATTGTTTTTTCTCAACCATTTGACAAATATTACAATTTTAGATTTTATCAACAAAAAAACTTGTAGAAAATCAAGTACAACTTAATGTCCCTGATTTACCACTTGTAAGACGAAATCACTTTCGTGAATTTCTCAAGAAAGATGCCGATACCTGCTCCACACTTACCAACCTGGGAGCTCCGGCAAGTCAGGATTTTAATTGTGAAAAACTGCCATCCAAGCCTGACCAAACTTGGATGTTTCCTCCTCAACTTCACTTGGGTAATAAGTTGCTTTCTTTGTTTCATAAAAGTCCTTTACCCCTTTGACCTTTCCCTCGACCATTTTTCCAAAAATCTTTTTCACATTTCCATTAAACACTTTCTCGACATCAAATTCTTTCTTCTCAGAATAGAATTGATTCGAGATTTCAACCTTCCCAAAGTTTGATTTAAAATTCTCAGCCCTCAATAGCGGAAAATTAACATCATCCAATGGAGGTACTGAGTTTTCTTCTTTAACGTCAACCTGTGGCTCATCTAACTTTGTGGAGTTAGATTCATCGCCAAATTTCACATCAAACTTTTTAACATCCTCATGAACCTTCTTAACAACCCACACTTGGTTGTCATTCTTGGCTCTCTTTTTGTAAAAATGTGTCTTTGAACACTCACCAACTTCATATGTTGAATTATCAAAAATTTTGAAATTTTCAGTTGGTGGTTTATTTTTCTCAACAACTTTTTCTTTGAGTTTTTTAGAGACTTCCTGTTTTGTTTTTGTAGCTTGAGAATAGTTTCATGCAATGTGACCAACTTCATTGCATTTGTAACAGGTTCTTGTCTCCTTTCTTTGATTTGCTTCATTCTTCACATTCTCTTGCTTCTTAGCAAGAAATTCTCTGTTTGATTGTTTCTAGAATGAGCTTATTGATTCCTCTTCACAGCTTGTCCCTGAAACAAATTTTGTATTTGTTTTAGAAGTTTTTTCATGTTTATAATTTTCGGGTGGAATAAATCCAAGACCTTTCTTTTTGAAATTACCGTTATGGTTTGATTTCTTTTGAAAACCAGAACCGTAACCTTTTTTCTTGTTTAACCGTTGTTGAATTCTTGAAGTGTATTTTTTAGGTTTTTCAGTAAGATTCACATCTTTTATTTCAGAAATATTAATTTCTGTTAGATTGAAAACCTTTTTGATCATTTCAAAATTAACACTTCTTATTGGAAATTCCTCATCAGAATATAATTTGTCTGGATCAATCAATGTATATGCCACTTTGATTGCTTCGCCATTCAAATTAGATTTTGATAACAGGAATTCTTTATTGTACACCCGTTTAACCGACGATTTTTTACTGTTGATTGATGATGATCCCGGACTTTCAGACTCAGACTTTGACTCCGACTTCTCATCTGTATCCAACACCTGATCGACCACCTTTTTTATTAACTCAGACTCATGATTAGTGTCAGACGATGTGAACGTAACATCAATATTTTCTGGTAACTCATCAGTTGTTTCGGATTTTAACTTTATATTGACAGCCTTATTGACTTGCTCCTCATTCGGTTTTCTAGCAGAATACCCTTCCCAAATTGGAGGCGGACACTTGTTATCACTAACACTCTGCTTCTTACCAGTATCCTTCTTCTTTGGTTTCTCATCATTTTGAAATGCTTCAAAACCTGCAACAGTTGGATAAATTCGATCAATGAGATAATCAGAACTAGAATAACTCTGTAATAAACGTCTAATTCTCTCATTCTCAATCTTTTCTGTCTCCAACTCTTGCTTCCAATTAGCACTTTCTTCAATGTAGAAATTAATGGCTTTCTGGTTCGACATCAGCATAGCATTTAACATTGTCAGTGCATCTTCTCTTTCAGAATTTGTCTTTTGCAAACCAGATACCGTTCTATTCAACACATCGTAAGATTCTTTCACGTAGTTAAGATCAAACAATAACTTTTCTTTCATCTTTTCTTGCTCAACCAACTTCACATCTTTTTCTTCACATTTCCTACAAGATTCCAAGCATTTTTCACATGGCTTGATAATCTCAACAATCTTTTCAACTTCGATTATTTTCTCCACTTCAACAACTTTCTCAATCTCAATCACCTTCTCATCTTCACCATTCCTCACAGCAATATTAACTTCCTTACTTTGTTCATTCTTCATTGTCTCAGCAACACCTTCAACCTTCACCTTTTTCAACTCTTTTGCTGCTCGTTTCTTCTTCAACTTCTCCAAGCGATCTGCAAAATAAAATTGAAAACTTTCAGGAGATAAAGAAGTTTTTGCAATATTAATATGCCTTTCTTCATCATCATCGCTACTATCATCAGTTGGTGATTGATAAAAATCTATCGTCTTTTCAGAACTATCATCTGAAGATCCAGAATCAGATGGTGTTTGATAAAAAACAGTTGCTTCTTCTGAACTTTCATCGAATGAAACAGATTCTTCTTCTTGATTCTTCTCATGAACACCAATCACTTTCATCCATTCTATAAACAAATCAGGCTTTTGAACTATTTGAGCAATGAAAGCTTTAAACTCCCTATTCTCATCCACAAACCTATCCCAGCTAAATCCTGGAGCCATTTTCTCATCGTCTTGATCAATGATACCATAATAAGCTTTCTTGTTTGCATCTTCGATCATTTTCCCATGAGCAGATTGTGAATCTTTTTGTTGATGCAGTTGATGAGTAACTTGTTGATATATGGCTTTCCGATAGTAATCATCTTTTCCAAATGGATTCTTTGCTCCACTCGCTTCCTGATTTTTGCATTCTCTTTTGAAATGACCTTTCTCCCTGGATCGAAAACAAATAACTTTAGATTTATCAAAACCCAAACTAGAAACATGTGCATCTAAGAAATCATTTCTTCCTGTAATCATTTTGAAATTTTCAGCTCTTCTCAAGACACTAGCTAAGCACCATTTGATATCCATGAGTTCCATCTCTTCAGCGTCTATCTGATCGTAATCCTCTTTCGTCAGCATAGGATTTCCGATCCTCCCTGCAACCAAACCTTCATAGGATTGTAACACAGTTTCAAGTAACGCCATATGATCTTTTGCAATTTCTTCAGGAAAACTTTGACCATCTGGAAGATTCAATGCAATGTTGCATTGTATCACACAACCATTCCCACTTTTTGAACTTTGAGAATGAAAACTTGAAGTTGAACTCTTTGGATTAACACTTGGATATGAAGAAACTCCACTGCTGCTGTTTGAACTTTGATCAACATTTCCAGATGAGTTCCCAGCACTAAAAGCAGTTTGGATTTTCGGACTCATTTCAACCTCTTGAACACTGCCTTTGTAATACATCTTCACATCTTGTTGATTACTCGGATTATTCATCCTTGCAATCTTTTGCTGTTCAAGGTCTTGACCTTCAATCTTTTCAATGAACTGAGAAATCGTCAATCCATCATATTCTCCGGTGTTCTTTAAGATCATAAAAAATGTACCCCATTCTTTCTGAGGTAAAGCATCAGCTAATTTGTCGACCCATTCCTCTCGTTCTTTGGTTATGCTTAACAATGACATAGAACGCACTAAGTGGCAATATCTTTCAATCAATTTCTTTGTATCTTCTCCTGGCAAACTTGTGAATAGATCAAATTCTTTCTTAAGCAATGCTTTTTTACTCTTAATCATCTTCTCACTACCCTCAAATTTGATTTTAAGAGCATCCCAAATTGATTTTGAAGTTTTGTCATGTTGAAGCAATACAAAGATGTCTTCTTTAATAGCTTGCTGAAGTAGACTAATCATCATCTTTTCAGCTTTGTACATCTCTCGTTCTTTATCAGTGAATTCAGAGATTGTTTTCTCAACTTGCAGGTCAGTACGTGGTAGTACATATTTTTTTAAAATACACTCCCAAGATCTCAAATGATTTGCTTGAACCCAGTTTTAAAACCGATCTTTCCAACCGTAATACTCCTCAATGCTCATTAGCTTTGGGGGTTTTTGCATAGTTCCAGTCTTATTTTCCAAGTTCATGTTTTGAGCAATGACAGCCGGAGTAGTCGGAGATGTGGCAAATGCGTTATAAAATTCTTCACTCATGATTCAGTAGCAAGTTTCTCAAGACAGACACTTTTTAAGCGAAATTAGATTCTTCAAACAAAATTACTTCAAACGAGATTAAACTTCAAGCGAGATTAACCTGCACACAAACTTTCAAACGAAATTAAATGTATCAAACGGAATAACCAGTTCAAGCGGAATACCCACTCAAACGGAATATCAACTTCAAACGGAATCTCTAATTTCATTTGAACTAACTCTCCTTTCAAACGAAATCAAGAACTTGAAACGAAATCACTTATTTCGTTTGAAACTTCAAGCGGAATAGCAAATTGAAACGGAATTACCAAACGAGATTACGTTTTCAAGCGGAATTAAGAACAATTTCAAACGAGATTAGGCTGATGTCATCATTTCGCTCCAACTTTTCAAACGGAAATACAATTTTTATCAGTTTTAGATCGAGTTAAAGTCCAATTTTCTCAAGGATTTGTTAATATACTATTTCGCTTATGATGTGAGAAATTCAGATCATTTTGACCGTGGAAAGTTGTTCAATTGAGAAAAGAAGATGTTGAAGTAAGAAAACACAATGAAATCAAGCTGAAATCTGCAGAACTCCTCCTCCTGAGCTCTGATACCTCATGTAGGATCGTGTACGGACCCGAAACGAGTCGTTCAGAGGCGTTCTACACAATATGAAAGGCAGAAACAGACATATTGTGTGTAATTCAGCACAATATTCACTTATAACTGTCTTTTGATTGATATCTGAGCAATTACAGATCTGTAGACACTTCGACAGAGCTTCGCCGTCGGAAAACACTATCCTAATTCTGTTTCAAATGAAACGGAAACACTCCTATTTATAGACTCACTAATTCCGTTTGAACATGTCTCAAACGAGATTACAATACAAACGAAGTTACCTACTCAAACAGAATTAGTTGATTCAAACGGAATTATATGACTAATTCCGTTTGGAATTACCAGATGTCCTCTTCAAGCGAAATTAACTAGTTCAAACGGAATTACATGCTTTGATACTTTTCTTGAACTTCGTGCCATGAACAATGTAAGACTCAATACAAGACGAAGTCGACAGACGTATGCACCAACAGCCACGTTTAGATTCCCAGCGAACCTTGATCAAGTGAATCCGTTTGTTCTTCAACTGTTTGACTGCACGGTCCACTATCTCCACAGGTTTCTCGACAAAGTGCATTGTTTCATCGATTTGGATTTCGTCAAGTGGAATGTGGAGATCAGCGTCAGCTAAACACTTTCTCAAATTAGACACGTGAAAAGTCGGATGAATATTTCCAAGCTCTAGAGGTAGCTCTAGTCGATAGGCAACCTTTCTAACTCTTTCAACAATCTTAAATGGTCCAACATATCGAGGTGCAAGTTTTCCTTTCTTTCCAAATCTCACCACTCCCTTCCAAGGTGACATCTTGAGTAGGATATGGTCTCCGACTTGAAATTCTAAGGGCTTGCGTCGCATATCCGCATAACTCTTTTGACGGCTTCTAGCTGTCACAAGATTATCGCGAATTTTCTTGATTTTGTATGTTGTTTCCAGAATGAGCTCAGGTCCAGTAAGCTGAGCTTCACCGATCTCATTCCAACAGACAGGTGAACAACATTTTCGACCGTAGAGAGCTTCGAATGGTGCCATATTGATGCTAGCATGATAACTATTATTGTAAGAGAACTCGATCAATGTCAGATGAGAATCCCAATTACCACCAAAGTCAATCACGCATGCTCTAAGCATGTCCTCCAAAGTTTGAATCGTCCTCTCAGATTGTCCAACTATTTGGGGATGATAAGATGTGCTTAGATTTAGTTGGGTTCCCATAGCAGATTGCATGGTCTTCCAGAAATGAGATGAAAATCGAGCATCACGATCAGAAATGATATCCAAAGGAACACCATGTCATGATACAATCTCATCAACATAAATCTTTGCAAGTTTATCAGCAGATAGATCCTCGCAAATCGGAATGAAATGAGCTGACTTCGTTAATCGATCGATAACAACCCATATAGCATCATGACCTTTAGATGTACGCGGTAATTTAGTGATGAGATCCATCGCAATGTTCTCCCATTTCCATACCGGTATCTCTGGTTGTACAAGCAAACCTGAAGGTCGTTGATGTTCAGCCATGACTTTGAGACAAGTTACGCATTTCGCTACATACAAGGCAACGTCTTTCTTCATACCAGGCCACCAATACTGAGTACGAAGATCCTTGTACATTTTATCAGCACCAGGATGGATAGAATATCGAGACTTATGAGATTCGTCCATCACTAAAGTGCGGAGATCGTCTTGTTTCGGAATCCACAAAGGATCCTTGAAATAGAGCAGACCATCGTCTTTCCTTTCGAGTTTAAGCTCGAGTTGAAGCGGTAGCTCATTTTTCAATAAGCCTTTGATCACACAAGACCGTTGAGCTTGAAGAACACGAGATTGAAGATCAGATAGAGTTCGAACAGAATGAAGCTTGACTCGCTCTTTTTGACTTAGCGCATCGGCTATGACATTCGCCTTACCAGGATGGTAGCGAATTTCGCAATCGTAATCGTTTAAGAGTTCAACCCATCATCGTTGCCTCATATTCAACTCCTTCTGATTAAGAATGTGCTGGAGACTTTTGTGGTCTGTGAAAACCACACACTTCGTGCCATAGAGGTAGTGTCTCCAGATTTTGACAGCGAAAACCACTACACCTAACTCAAGATCGTGAGTGGTGTAGTTCTTCTCGTGAACTTTCAATTGTCTAGACGCATACGCAATAACTTTACCTTGTTGCATAAGAACACAACTGAGGCCTAAGTTGGATGCATCACAATAGACAACGAAATCATCGTTTCCCTCCGACAGAGATAAGACAGGAGCATCACATAGCTTCCGTTTCAGGGTTTGGAATGCTTCTTCTTGTTTGGGTCCCCACTCAAAAGGCTTATTCTTTTGAGTTAAAGCAGTGAGTGGAATCGCAATCTTCGAGAAGTTCGAAATAAAACGATGATAATATCCAGCAAGACCAAGAAAAGATCGAATCTCGGTAGGCGTCGTCGGTGTGTTCCAATCCTTAATTGCAACAATCTTCGATGGATCTACATGAATACCCTGCTCGTTGACAATATGACCCAAGAACTGAACTTCTTTAAGCCAAAATTCACACTTGGAGAATTTAGCAAAAAGTTGTTCCTTCTTCAGGAGTTCCAATGTCAAACGAAGGTGTTGCTCGTGCTCGGCTCGAGACTTCGAATAAATGAGAATATCATCGATGAAAACAATGATGAACTTGTCTAAATAAGGTTTACAGACCCTATTCATTAAGTCCATAAAGATAGCTGGGGCATTTGTCAAACCAAAAGGTATGACAGTGAACTCGTAATGCCCATATCTCGTGCGGAATGCAGTTTTGGGAATATCTTCTTCGAGAACACGAAGTTGATGATACCCAGAACGCAGATCGATCTTGGAAAAACAGGTAGCACCTTGCAGCTGATCAAAGAGATCATCGATTCGAGGTAGGGGATATCTATTCTTGATGGTAAGCTTATTAATCTCACGATAATCGATACACATAGGAAAAGATCCATCTTTCTTTTTCACAAAGAGGACAGGAGCACCCCAAGGTGAATAACTCAGTCGGATGAATCCTTTATTAGATAACTCTTGAAGCTGTTTCGATAACTCTTGCATCTCTGACGGTGCAAGACGATAAGGTGCTTTCGCAATCGGGTTGGCATTGGGTACAAGGTCAATATGAAACTCGACTTGACGAACTGGAGGCAAATCAGGCAGTTCATCAGGAAACACCTCTGGATAATCCCGAACAATTGGAATATCCTGAATACTCTTGCTCTTGCCTTTCTCCTCGGTGACATGTGCCAGAAAAGCATCATATCCTTTTCGTAAGTAACTTTGGGCTTTCGTACACGACATGAGTTTCAATCCGCCAGATGGTTTCTCGCCACGAACTTCCAGAACATCGCCAGAAGAAAGAGGGATACGTATGATCTTATCAAAACAAACTACTTTAGCATGGTGTTTGGTTAGCCAATCCATCCCCACGATAATGTCGAAACTCCCAAGTTGCATCGGCGTGAGGTCAATAGGAAAAAGATGGTTATCGAGGTTCAATTGACAACCACGAATAACAGAATCGGGTACAAGTGGTTTACCAGTAGCAACTTCGAAAGATAAGGGTTTCCTCAGTTTAGTTCTAGGTATCGCAAGTAAAGGCTCAAAGGATAACGAAACAAAATTCCTATCGGCACCAGAATCGAAAAGTACAGATGCAAGTTGATTGTTAACAAGGAACGTACCGTTAACAACTTTGTTGTCAGCTCGAGCCTCATTAGCGTTCAGATTGAATGCTCGTCCATGAGCGGGATTTACATTCACGATTGCGTTTGGATTCGCATTTGCATTTACCAATCTTGGGTAGTTGTTGCGGAAATGACCCAATTCTCCGCAATTAAAACACGAACCAGGTGGGAATCTCGCAGCATTCCCTTGAGCTTGTGCTGGAACCTGAGCAGCCTGATTTTGGCCCAAACGACAAATGTTGGTGAAATGCCCAAGTCTACCACACGTAGTGCACTGTTTACAGGCCTGCTGGGCAACATGGTAACCGTTGCATCGGGCACAGTGAGGTGCGGTACCAGCATACGCTTTCTTTGCAGGAGGTTGAGTCGGTGGGTTCTGAGCAGTTACTGCAAAGTTCTGAGCATCCTTTCGCTTTCTCGACTTCTTCGATGACTCGCCTTTCTTACCTTACCCTTTTCCTTAACAGAATCGGTCGACTTCTTCTTATCACCCTTGCGGGTCAGTTTACCCTTCCTGACTTGAGACTCAGTCAGGGTAGTAGACAACTCGATCGCGTGACGAACAGTAGTAGGATTAATGTCAGTCACAATATCCTGTATGGAATCGGGTAAACCATCGATATACCTCTCTATCGCTTTCTCCAACGGGGTAACCATAGTAGGACACAACAAACTGAGCTCCTCAAATCGATCCGTATAAGCACGGTGTTCTCCCCCGTCTTGCTTCAAATCATCGAATTCTCATTCTAAAGCTCTAATCTCGTAACGGGGACAGAACTCTCTCATCATGAGAGCTCGGAGCTCTTCCCATGTTTGTGCCAATGCCACTTCGGCACCCCTATAACGCATCACTCAGTTCCACCACGTAAGAGCACGCTTCTCAAATACACTTGATGCAAATTCAACCTTACGCCCATTCGGACATTGCACATGTCTGAATGTGCTCTCGATACTCTCGAACAACTACAGGAGCGCAGTTGCTCCTTGCGACCCAGAAAACTTTAGCGGCTTAGCAGAATTGAAATTCTTAAAATTACACTGAGCATTATTGTTGTTATTGTTGTTGTATAACTCGTGTATTTGGGTCACAACGCCTGAAAGCACAGCAGCCATTTGCTGAGAGACAAGGGCTGCGACTTCTTCAGCAGTAAAAGGTTGAGCATCACGTTGAGGAGGCATTGTCTAACAAGGAAACAGAGGAATCGAGTGAGATCAACAATTGGAAAAAAATAAAAGAGGTATTGAAAAACATCGCCAAAACACAAGGAAGGCGATCATTTGTTTGTTACTTCGAACAAATAAACGACACGCAGTGACTAATCAAAGTAAATAGGTCATAATAATGTATCACCGAAGACATGCTCGCCTATAAGTGAACACTCACCCCAAGAGTTCCCAGGTAAGAGTGACTTGTCCGATACTGCGGATTTGTACGAACACTCTAGCCTTAGACAGAAAACTCAGGGTACAGGCATTCACTCTTCCAGTTTGCATGTGTTCACATTATTTAGACCCAAACTTTGACGAGATTTTGAAAATTCAGAGGGCATAAAGCCGAAAATGAATCAAACTGGAAGGGTTCAAAACCTTACAATCAATCATCCAAGGATAGATGATTAATTTTCGAAGCGGATTTGTTATTCTGTTCTCGTTGTAGTTATCACCTAAGGATAGGTGACGGTATTGTTTTAAAATCTAAACACAAGTAAACTTGCGTTGGGGTCCTAGAAAGTTATAGTCTAGGTCAAAGCATTACTAATAACCTAATTCCCTATAACCATTGGCTCTGATACCAACTCTTCTGTCACACCCCGACCACGTTAAAACAACAAACCGTCACGGAAACGTCGGGGAGTGTTGTAACAGAATCATCGTTTCCCAACCATGGTAAGTAAAAGTTTCGTTTTATTGATCCATTTAGTAAATTACATTGTCTTAATACCAAACAAACAAATTAAACATCGTCTATTATCGTTATTAAGTCACTAAGGCCTCGTCCGGATCCTATGTGACTCATGCATCCTAGCAACCAACATCAGGCAACACCACCTGAAACATATGTAAAAAATAAAGTCAGCAAAGAAATGCTGGCGAGCACATAGGTTTTATGAGAGTATCAGATTCATGGCTCGTTTGTATGTTGCAGTACCTCCTTAGACTACAAGAGTCAAATAAATACAAACCTTGTTTTGAAAAGTGTATTGCAACATAATTAACCAACTCAAATCAAGTTGGTTATAGTTTATAAAATTTCGTAGCCATGATTCTTAACCCAAAAACATTTGTTTTAGTAAACCAATTCGTAAAACATCTCGTAAAAACTCGTTTATAAAACTCGTATGGTTTATATTGTTTCGAAAACCTCGTGGTGTGACATCGTTTCAAAATCGTTTCCCAAGTGAACTAAATAATGACACAAAATGTAATATGATAAAAGCACTTATATATATGATGTACCAACGGCGTATCTACCATGCTTTTATCATGCTACACCCGTCCAATTATCTAATCACTACCCAAAACCAATCGTTTATCCAAATCGTTTATCTCGTTTAAGTTGTCTCAAATCGTTTAACTCATCCCAAAATCGTATTCATTTTAAATTGTGAAACTACTTATGGTCGCCTCGCTAATAACATTTAAACCTTTGTGACTCGACTATCTCGTTTCTCGCATTAACAAACGACTAAAGGGTAAGTTAACAATCATCAGATTCGGTCGTTACCTACATAACCCCCACACATAACCATGGGTGTAGTCTGATAACGGGATTTGTCAGATCCTATGGTACCATAACCTAATACTGGTCGGCTTGATCAATGCTAATGAATGTCATATGTTATGTAACTACGTCCAACAGGTTTGTTCACATTATCGAAATCGTTATTAGTTTAATATAAACCATCTTAATCGTTTTTGAAACCATCGTTTAAATATCGAAATCGTTTAAATTCATATGAATCACCCCAAAACAATTGAAAATAGTAAAATAGGAGAACTATGTACTCACATTGAATAGAAGGGTATCCTTGATCTAATGAACTTAGCGAAGCTCAGACAACCCAAGGAAATTCAAGTAGTACCTAATAATCGGATCACTAGTAAATAAATCGACACCTAAATCGGAAGATCGGATAGAATGAGGTCTTGTAAATCAAATGAGTGTTGGAACTCATGTGATATGGTTTAACAAAGCCTACATTCTAAATCGGAACCTAACCTAAGTGCTTTCGACCCTTTATGACCCATTAAGGTAGCTTACGCTACTTTAACGTGTCGTTCACGCAAACGCGTGTTTGAGACGTCTATCTAGTCCTATGACAAGTATTATATGCCTAAACATGTTTAAATATGTTGCATAATCAGTTACGTGAACAATGTTTAGGTTACATATGCTTAAAATCCAATTATGCATGAACAGGGTGTTTTGGTCATTTACCTAAGGCATATAAATTACCTATCATACAACTACTTAGACTATGTGACCATAAGGTATAACCTCGGAAGGTTATTCCCTATGCAACTATGGTCACTAAACATGCTTGGTCGGATCCTAATGATCGACCAAACGGGTCGAGTTCGAAAGTCTAAGCGGTGGTCTAGACCGCTTGACTTACGACTCTAAACAAGCACTAAACTAAAAGTGACGAGCTAAGCATGTTAAAACATGCTTAACTAAGTTAGAAAACAAGTTTTGATATCAAAACAAAGAGTAGTTTGGTTGCAAAATACGCTTAAATGCGCATTTTGACCAAAAGTACGACTCGTCACTACGCCTAGTCAACGTGGTAATCAGTAGGTATAGTCACTAGGGACTATAACCATCGTGATTACGCTCACGTTGTGAAGTTCAAACGAACTTCTCGTTGACCATTGACTGGTCAAAGCTGAAAGTCAAACACTGTTTGACTTTTAAGCTAGGAAAGCAATAAAAGAATGAAAGAGGACTTACAAAGGGTCCAAAGAGATTTGATTCCAAGTATTCTCATGTATGTAGTGAATAATCACAACAACTTAGAGAATTCTCAGATCAAATGTGAGGAAAAATGGATGAAATGGCTTGCTATTTATAGTAGTGCATGAAGAACAAGATCATGACACTTCTTTGTGTTATCACTAAGCAAAAATCATGGCCATACAATTGTTAGGAGCTGATTAGTAACCTTGGTGATCACTTAAACTTGCCCATCACACAAAAGAATTACCATAACAGCCCCTGAAGTTGCAACAGAATGCTAAAAATGATTTTTGGTCGCTGGGCATGTTCACACGGCCCGCGTAAGCTGAAGGACAGGCTTACGCGGCCCGCCTGGTCCCTGCAGCTTAGTAATAGTTTCAGCATTTACAGTTCAGGTCACTGCACTTGTTTGAGCTCGTTTCAGGCACTTTTAACACCCGTTAAGCCATTTTCAAGGCTCTACAAGGTCAATAAAGTTCAAAGGACTCAAAATATGCTCGGAAAACTCTCGGATGTCGGCTCGTTTGGTCGTGCGGTCGCGTTATTCGTTAAATTACGACGAAAATCAAACGGACGCGAAAACGAACCAAATTAAGCGACGAGTGGTATTTTTGCATGCCGATCACTAAAATAAAAATATTTTAGTGTGTAAAAAAATTTTGGGTGTCCAGATGTGTTCAGAACGTAAGATATGCGCGTAAATGCAAACTTACGTTGTTTTTGACACTTTTAGTCCCTGTAAGATCAATTAAGCATGCTTTCGCATACCGAACCACTCAAAGCTTATTTATAAGCTATGTTTAGGTTATTTATGGTATGTTTAGCTTATGATCAAGTTCCAGACTCTTCGATACCATACGAATCAGTATAGTTTCGCAGTTTGACACAAATAGTCCCTGCGATCGAATAGACTTGTTGTTTTCAACACACCATACCATCCAAAACTTATTTCTAAGTTATGTGGAGGTTATTTAAGGTATTTTAAGTCTATGTCACTATTCCGGAGTGTTTGTCGCGTTAAACTGACTGCATTTACGCACCAGTTTGCGTATAACTTTCTAGAAAGCGATTTAAAGCTTGAAATCGGAATCGAATAGAATTGTAAAATCATCAAACACAATTACACATATAATAACACCAAAACACATTGTTTTATTGATAGTTAACATTGTTTTACATTATACATCGATTACAGAGCACAATTGTCACAATGAACGTTCAGTGACGTGTTCGTTTATGTTCGATAGTTCATTAGTGTTTTTAGTTCTTATATTTATTTAAATACTTCAAAATTCCGGCAAATTAAATATCTAATAAGTGTCGATGTATTATATATTATGTTCATGAACAATTGTTTGTGTATGTTTGTTTCCATTTGTGTTCATGAACATCAATTTGTGCTCATTTGTGTTCATCAACGTTCGTTTTAGTTCGTTACCTAAAATTAACAAGCAAACATAAATGAACACGAACAAGTTCATTTCCTTAACAAATGAACACGAACAAAAAATCTCGTTCGATAAGTGTTCGTGAACAGTTTGCGAACACATATATTTCTTAACAAATGAACACGAACATAGTCTTGTTTGTGTTCGTTCAATTCGTTTGCAGCCCTGGCCATCATAATGTCAAAACTCCACCTGCTTTTCAATATCATCATGAGAGATCCATCAAGTGTTTTATACGGAAAATCACACCAACAAGGTTCCATATCCTAATTAGGGCAGCGTAATCTAACTGAGTTAGTAGAATCAAAGCATCAAAGAAAGAGACTTACATCCAATCGTTGTTCTCCTATAATTTGTCTTTCTAGGGTTGCAATTCCAGACTCGAAGAGGTAAAGCAGAATCAAAGCCCTTGTAATTTCTAAAAGCTAGTGAGATGAATAGGATTAGGTTAGCAAATGAGGGTTCCATAGGAAGCTAACTGAGAGATAAAGATGGTTTTGAGAGCGGGATATTGAGAAGGAAGTGAAGCGGCATGTTTGAATTTTGAAATGGCTTTAGGGTTTTCAAAGATTTGGGTCGGCCGCCTATATGAGATATTTTAACATTTAAAAGCCTTAATGTATTCACTAAAAGTTAAAAACTCTTAATTTTCAACATTCTAATATTCTCTCTCTTATTCTATTATATATAGTAATAGATAATAGATATATTTAAATAGCAAATTAGGAACTAGTAAATGTTTTTAATCGGTGAAGAGTGGCGGCTAGCTAATTAGCGGATGTCAAATGATATCCACTAAGTTTGTTAATTTTTTTTTTGTTTTCCTCATCTAACTTTTAATACGAATAAATGTGAGACCATGTGTAGTGAAACATTATCATAATGTCCCTCCCTTATGAGACCATGCAAGTTCGGTGAATTATGGATACTGGAGTATGAACATGAATATAGTACGATAAATGTCAAGAATTTACACGAAAAGTCATCTTTGTCTAAGTACTCATTTGACACCATAATCGGTTGTTTTCATGGGCACCAAATCGCCCATTGGAAGTCCAAATTATAAGGAAACTTAATCCAAATATGAATGTACCATAATACATCACTTTTAACCATGAGTTTGGTTAGTGTGACGATTCGGTTTAAAGTTTGTGTATACATGTTTAGTATATTATTAATTAGGGAGCCATAAAGATGGTCATGGAAGGAGGTAGGATGATAAACATCCATTGAGCCTCATTTTATCTTTCACCAAAGCACAAGTTTATCAACATATTCGATAAACTCGGTTGGTCATGAATGATAATAATAAGAACATTTACCTACTAAACTACAAACGACCAAGTGAGCAAACTAGATGTGTGCATCCCAAACATGGAAAGTGTTTGGGGACGTGATGTAGTCTTGTCCAGTTGTTATAAATCGTTTGAGGCTTAATAGTATGGACATGACAATTTAGAAAGTGAGGTAGGTGAAATCATGGTTGGAGAACCTAGGTTTCCATTATTCACACCTTACCAAAACACAAGTCTTTCAATATTGAGGATTGGAGACTTGGATTGGTTTCAACACATGAAGGTTGTTTGGAACCTTGTCAAAACAGAAAGTTTAGAGGGTGTTGCACCTCAAAATTTTATAGAAATCAACCATACTCAAGCTCCCCATCCATGGACTTGGTTAGAAGCAAGGTAGGTACAAGTTTATAAAAAGTTTAAGTAAAGTTTTCTTCAAAATAGAAAGTTTGGGACTCAAATGGGGATGTTCCACCTTAGTTTACCATGGAAAACTTGTGGAAACACTCCTAGAGGTGTTCCAAGCTTTCAAGAAGAAGAAGAAATGAAGAAACATGACGAAAAGTGAGGTAGAAGCTCACTTTTGAACTTAATTATGATCTGCCTTCAATTGTATTTTCAGCTGATTAGAATGTGTTTTGAGAATGTTTGAGGGTTTGGAAAAGTGAAATGGAGGTGTAGAAGGCTTGGTTTAATAATGGTGGATTAGGGTTTGAGTTTAAATGAAGTTATAAGGTGATTGGGTGAAGAAGGAGGTGGAAAATTGGCCAACCCGTATGCAAGAAACAATGTTCTACGGATTATGCCTCCTCGCCACCTGTGACGTGAAAGGCTTATCACGTCGCCCCCCCCCCCCCCCCCCTCGCGAGGAGCCATTTTTCTTGTACAAGTTTGTTTTTTTTTTTTTTCATATTTTGGGTCCCAAGCTCCTATATGTTCATCATTTTATGCCCAAAATTGTGTTTTAACGTGTTTTCATGCATACAAAGCGTTTGAAAGTATGGTTTTCGTATCACGTATGTATGAATGAGAATTTGAGCGTATAAATAGTCTTGGTTTGCAAATAATTATGTATTAATGATCGTTTTTTGTATGATACAAGCATAAAAAGTATAAGTATAAAAGATGAATTTCATTATGATCGAAGTCGCAGATTACAAGTTTGGAAGTGAATTACGTGTTTCCAAAAATAGAAATACAATTACAACTTTCTAAATAAGGAAAATACAAAAATGCGAAGCGTTACAGTCTCCCCTACTTTAGGAAATTTCGTCCCGAAATTTATTCAAGAGGAAGACTCGGCGAATATATGTGGATACTTGGTCTTCATATCACTCTCGAGTTCCCAAGTAAATTCATCGCCATGTTTTCCTTCCCATCGAATCTTGACTATGGGAATTCGACTGCGCCCAAGTTGCTTGGTTCCTCGGTCCATGATTTCTACCGGATTTTGACGAAGTGTAAGGACTCGTTGATTTGTAAGTCGTCGAGCGGAACTTGAACTACTTCTGTGACAACCCGAGTTTCAAAGGTCTTTATTTGATTTAACTAAGTAACTATTAGTAAGTGTGTTTATATATCTGTGTGCAAGTAATGTATACATATTTTTATTGATAATGTGAATTGTGAAATTAATAAACAAACGAAAACACTAGCTAGTCAACAAAATCAAGCTGTGCTTTTAGGCTGTGGAGTAGTTGAGTGGAGCAGTTACACGGATTATTAGATTAATTCCAACATTGTTTAATTAGAAGCCTAACTCTCACTCTCTCTATTACCCACACAAAAATCATAGATCATGAACCCTCATCTCCTTCACATCTCAAACAAACCCATCCTCTGATGAAGGATCAGACAACCCAAAGTCAATATCACAACTCATCTCTCGTCCACCCTCTCTATGACTGATCGGCGCCGGAGCCAATCAACCGGCGGCCGGCGATGTTGGTTTCGAGCATACGACCCACCCCCTGCTTCTCGGCTTCTCGTTGACCAAATCCGAGCCGGCGCCGACGACTGATAACCCCCGACAAACATCCCGATGTTCATGCATCACCCAACACTCACCACCGATGAGTAGAAAGAGAGAAAGAGAACCGGATGGTGGTTTGAGCAGTCGAGAAGAGAGAGACCACCGGTGGCGGTTGTTTCAGCCGGCGACCACCGTTTAGTGGTGGTGTGTGAGGTCGAGAAGCAGAAACAAAAGGAAGAGCCGTGGTGTGCGGCGGCTCTAAAACCGAGAGAGACCGAGAAAGGAAGAAGTGGCGGAGAGAAGGTGGTGCCGGCCACCATACGCGGCGGCGGCCGGCGGTGACGGCGGCGGTGAGTGAGCAAAGGTGACGAACTGGATTGAAGGTGGAGTATGGCTGTGGTAATGACAGTGGTGCGATAGTGGTTGTCTTCGGGTTCGAGATTTGATTTCGGGTCATGATACGAGATGAATAGGTGACGCACACACTCACTCGTTCCATGAACTCTCCGGTTAGTATTCAAGATTATTGTTTTACATTTCATGCGTATAATAGTGTTTCGAATCCTCTGCGGTTTTTGATTTCAAAATGAAGGTGTGTCCATGTGTGTCTTGTATTATGAGATTTTAAGCATGTGTATGCATGAGTGTTAGCTGTTCAAATGATTGCTACAACTGTGTATGATGATTCCTCATAAGTTAGCGACAACAGTAACAAGGAAACTGGGTTTCTCATTTGAATGTACAACTACTAGTGCCCAGGGTACAACCTGATCATGTATATATTGTTAGCATGATGTCTAGAAGTAAGGGTGATATTGCTATATGTTTTAGAATGATTTGTTATGATTATGTCTGATGATTGTTTTGAGGATTAATGTGTAAATGATAATGTTCCTGTTTAGCATATTCATCATAAATTGGGATAATGATTTGAATAAAACATGCACGTGATGTTTAGAATAGTGGTAGGAATTTTAATGAATTGTTTGTAATAAACATATTTAACATGAAGATTGGACATTGGTAACTTATTTAGATATTATGGTTTTAATTAAAAAAAATCATGGGTGTGATAAAGATCAGAGCATATGTCCGTTGACTAATTAGAATCGGGGTTTCTAGAGTAATATTGGATTTAATGTTATGAATGCTGAATTGGAAGTTAGGAATTGTTTGAGCATGGGATTGTGATGTGAGCATTCTTAAATTAATAATATATAAGGATTAGTGGAATCATATGAACATGGGTGGTTGCTGTTTGATTGAAAAGGATACTGCACACTGACCATTGGGCTTAATTACTGTTAATTGTATACATGTTTAACTCTTACTGCTAAGGTGATATGCGTACATGTTTAGTACAGTTAATTATTACTACTTGTACGCTACTTGATGAATACGTGCTAGATACGTGTAGCTTATACGTGATTACATGTTTACCGTCCTAATGAGTGGTAACCATAATAGGGTGTGGTTGACCAACTTAGGACAAACGCTTTATCTACCGAGCAAATCAAGGTGAGTTCACACTCTTTCTAAGGCATGGGATTCCCGGTGGTTTGGGAATGGGTTAAGAAACTAAAATGGAACCTACATATCCTCCTTGGGTAGGATATGTACCGCCATCCTCCATGGGTAGGATGCCAATATTAATCCTGTGTATTCTCCTTGGGTAGAATACGTACGTTCGTCCTCCTTGGGTAGGACAACAACCTTAACGTACGTAAAACCTACGTACACTCACACTCGCTACGGTCCTTGGATCAAGAAGGGCACGTACAAATACGACTAGTCTACACATGGGAAGCCCCCACTAATCTTCGCAAACATGCCTGGAATGGCCGCGATACGGCCACTAACCTTCGCACACATGTCTGGAAGACCGCGATACGGCCACTAATCATCGCACACATGTCAGGGTGACCGCGATACGAATTAATAAGATACATGGTTTACAAAACGAACAAATGATTTACGAAACGAATGCTATAACTAAACAACCAACTGTGAACTCGCTCAACTTTGTTGTTGATTTGTTGTTACATGTTTTGCAGGTCATTAGGTACTCATGGAGCTTGCACGGGGAGGCACAGTCGTTGTGGGACATGGATCGTGGATGCCATGTTAAACGTTTATGACATTTCAAACTTAATACTTATAT
This sequence comes from Helianthus tuberosus, assembly GCA_030545235.1. NCBI lineage: Eukaryota > Viridiplantae > Streptophyta > Magnoliopsida > Asterales > Asteraceae > Helianthus > Helianthus tuberosus. The sequence goes on along the minus strand of CM060371.1, from coordinate 100,598,454 downwards.
TGGGTTTTACATTTATGCTTCCGCTAAACATTGATACTATACTTTTGTTTTGAACACCTTTCATATATTGTTTGGTTGAATTACATTTACTACTTACATGCTTGTTCAATATGATTGGTGGCTTGATCCTGGTCATGTCACGCCTCCAAGCGGTGATAATCCGCGTGTGGATTTTGGGGGTATGACAACTTCTTCAGCTAAACATTTTTTGAGGTTAGACACATGAAACCTCGGATGAACGTTGTTGAGCTCTTGAGGTAAATCCAGTCGATACATGATGTGCGTTAGGTGTGATAAGTTTTTAAGTATATTTTAAGCCCTTTTAAACACTTTAGTCAAGTTTTAAATTTATAAAACACGATATTTTAATAACACTAACCACACATATGGGCAAGTGCATCCATCGTGAGCGTAGTATAGTGTTGGTAGGATACCGAGGTCGTCCAAGGACACAAGAACTTTTAGTACCGGTGTATCCTCAACGTCTAATCAAATAAAAAATTTAGAAAAAGGTTTTAAACAAAAAATGAAAACTAAAAATGCTGAAAATAAAAATAAAACAGATAGACAAGATGAAGCACTTGGATCCGACTCGCATTTAGTGTAACCTTTGATGTTTTCCGCACTTTTACACTATTTAAGAGATTATCTTAGTTATAGTAGTAGGCCCCTCTTTTGAAGGTGACGTTACCCTCAACCCAGTAGTTTGAGTCAGTAAGGATACAATCCTAAAGAGTTGGATTATTGGAAGATAATGAATTAAGTTATTAATGCGTTGTGGTAGGCCTCTCTTTTGAAGGTGACGTTACCCTCGGCTAAGTGGTTTGAGTCAGCAGGGATACAATCCCAAGTAGCCGGGTTAATGTATTCATAGTAGTTTACATATGAGGGGATCAAGCCATTCGCACCCCCGCCATCCAATACCAGTGGGTATTGAAGGACGTCCTAGTAAGCTCGACCCAGGTCCTTGCAGGATCTATACACTGAACAAGGCAAGAACCTTACCAAACCATTCCCTTAACCCCCGACCAGGAGCCAACATATATCCATATAGACCGTGGAGATATGAATGGTGTAAATCTTTTATTTTATATAGACAATAAAATAACGCCAAGACACCACGGACAAATGATAAGGAAGTTTCACCTTCAACATAAGAAACTAGTTATTAAAGTCATTAATACAAAACCGAATAAAAAGTGCGAAAAGATAAAAAAAAAACAAAAGTATTACACTAAGTGCTTGTCTTCACCAAGTGATGTAAGAGACTTAGGCAAACATGGCCTTTGATTGTCAAGAACTCTTACTATCAATCTTGGATCCCGAGACTACTACACACACTCTATGATGGATGATGGATGATGGATGATGGTGGTGGATGTGGGCGTTGTGATGGTGGTGGAGTGTGGGTGAAGTGGGAAAGAGGTGGTTTCTCAAGGGATGCCTTTGAAATGAACCAAGCACCTCTATTTATAGCCTGCACAGAAGTCCGGACACGGCCCCGTGTCCATCCACTTTCTCTTTCTTCATTTAATGCAGTTTGTCTGTATTAGTTGGCCACGCCCCCGTGTCCGCTGGGCACGACCCCGTGTGCAGAAGCGTATCTGTACTATCAAGATTTGCTTGGATTCTGTGAATCTTAGCATTGACCACGTCCGTGTGGAGCTGGGCACGCCCCCGTGTTGAGGAATAGAAGCTTCTACGCTTTTGTCTTTTCTGCAGACACTTGGGCACGCCCCCGTGTCCGCTGGGCACGGGGCGTGTTCAGCCTTCTGATATCTTGTTTTTGCTTGGGAAGATGCTGTCGAGGGGTCGGGCATGCCACGTTTGTTCCTTTTCTTGCATTTATGTTTGATTTAGCTGCATTTTTGCTTCTTTTGTTCATTTATGCTCATTTAATCCTGAAAATACAAAAGGAAGACAAAAGCACACTTTTTCCAACATTAGTACTAAAAAAGGTTAGTTTTATGCCTCATTTGATGTAATTTATATGTTGCATTTTACACACATCAATACACTACCTTGCCGATCCTTTCGAGAATCTTGAAAGGACCTACGAAGCGAGGGCAAGCTTTCTTTTCTTACCAAAATGAACAACTCCTTTCCAAGGAGATATCTTGAGGAATACGTGATCATCAACGTTGAATTCCAAGGGTTTGCCTCTTTTGTCGGTGTAACTCTTATGTCAACTTCTAGCTATGAGTAGGTTGTCGCGAATCTGTAAGATCTTGTCTGTCGTCTCTTGTATGAACTCGGGACCGGTGATTTATGCGTCTCCGATCTCGTGCCAACAAATAGGCGAACAACACTTACGACCATACAAGGCTTCGAATGAAGCCATCTGAATACTAGCGTTATAACTGTTATTGTATGAGAATTCTACCAAAGGTAAATGTATATCCAAGTTGCCACCAAAATCGATTACGCACCTTCGAGGGTTTGGATAGTACACTTGGTTTGACCATCCAATTGCGGATGAAATGCCATTGAGTTGAGTGCCTTGAGCGCTTTGAAAGGTTTGCCAAAGGCTAGAGGTGAAATGACCATATCGGTCGGAAATGATGTCGGCGGGAATACCATGGCGCCAAATGATCTCATTGGTGTAGATACGAGCTAATTTCTCAACTCGATAATCTTCACGAATAGGGAGGAAGTGAGCGGATTTGGTTAGACGATCAATGATCACCCTAATGCTATCATGACCGGATGAAGTTCGAGGAAGTTTGGTGATGAAGTCCATCGCTATACTCTCCCATTTCCATACCGAAATTTATGGTTGTTTAAGTAAGCCCAAAGGACGTTGAAGTTCAGCTTTCACCTTGGAACACGTGAAACATTTGGACACATAGGTTGTGATGTCTTTCTTCATACCGGGCCACCAATAAGATATACGAAGATCTTGGTACATCTTGTCGGCATCAGGATGAATAGAGTATCGAGATTTGTGTGCCTCTTTCATCAAGAGGTCATGGATGTTGTCACGGTTTGGATCCAAATGCGATCGAGGTAGTAAAGAATATCGTTGGGTTTGGATACAAGTTGGCTTTCGGCACCACACTTCATCTCGTCGTACAAGTTATCCTCATTGATGGATGAGTATTGGGCTTCGCGAATACGGTTTTGAAGGTCATTTAGAACTTGGAAGCAACGAATACTCTCCACATGAGTTTTTCGACTAAGGGCATCGGCCACGACATTCGCTTTACCAGGGTGGTAGCTCATCTCGCAATCATAGTCGTTGAGCAACTCTACCCATTGTCTTTGACGCATGTTGAGCTTTTTTTTATTAAAGATGTGTTGTAGGCTCTTATGGTCGGTGAAGACCATACACTTAGTATCGTAAAGGTAGTGTCGCCAAATCTTTAACATAAAAAACGCACCAAGTTCAAGGTCATGGGCAGTGCAGTTCTTCTCGTGTATTTTAAGTTGCCTGGATGCGTAAGCGATAACCTTGTCTTGTTGCATGAGAAAACAACCATGACCTTGGTTAGAAGAATCACAATAGATAATGAAACCATCGTTACCATCGGGAAGAGCGAGGATAGGAGCATTGCAAAGCAATTCCTTGAAAGTTTGAAAAGACTCCTCTTGTTCGGAACCCCAAACAAAAGGTTTATCCTTTTGAGCCAGCAGAGTGAGTGGAACGATGATCTTTGAAAAGTTGGAGATGAATCAGCGGTAGTAACCCACCAATCCAAGGAAAGAACGGATTTTAGATGGAGGCTTTGGTGCGATCCAATTCTTGATGGCTTCGATTTTGGCGGGGTCAACATGAATGCCTTTCTCGTTCTTAACATGTCCGAGAAATTGAACTTCTTTTAGCCAAAATTCACAGTTGGAGAATTGGTAGGCTATTCTGATTCTGACTTTGCCAAGTGCAAAGATGACAAGAAATCCACTTCGGGCTATATCTTTATGTTAGCAGGCGGACCTATCTCATGGAAGAGTCATAAACAATAGTTAACCACAACTTCCATAATGATGGCATAATACATTGTTGTTTATAACGCAACCTGTCATGGAATGTTGTGTCACACCCGCTCGTAGCGGAAGCGCGAGGTGTGATCTGATCAGTTCTCATTGCATAACCATATAAGTGAACAATACTAAATGAATAAAAACAAGCTCCAATGCCATTGTCATAATTGTTTCGAAAGAACGCAACATAAGTTAAATGTATTTGTTACAAACCATCAAATGAAAATGTGTTTTCATCGTTCTATACATCAAAATGTAAGTCTTAAAATGTCAAGGCTTTGACCACTATATCACCGCAAAGAGGCGGTATATAACGGGCAAACCCTTCAAATGGTGGCATGGAGTCTTGATACTTGCTTTCCTTGACTGAAATGTCTGTCAGGTCCACTAATTTCCTGAAATACATGTTAAGTTTGAAAACATCAACAAAAGTTGAGCGAGTTCATGCAGTTTAGCTGTATGAGATGTATCTGTAAAATGTGAGTTGTATAAACTGTATCTGTAAAATGTGAGTTGTATAAACTGTATCTGTATGAATGATGTATAAACCGTATCCACAACATGTGAATTGTATAAAATGTATCTGTATGTATGATGTATAAACTGTATCCACAACATGTGAATTGTATAAAATGTATCTGTATGTATGATGTATAAACTGTATCCACAACTTGTGAATTGTATAAAATGTATCTGTATGTATGATGTAGTATGTAAAGCGTCAATGAAATCGTTGATCATTAATGTTTCGCGAGGACATTAATATGTGTGACGAATTAGGAAGCAATCCAACCCTAGACGATTTTATGTCGACTCCTATCGACTGGGACACAAACGCACTCTTCTGTATGGGTCCACGACCAAGAGTGGGGCTCGCCAAAACCCATTAGATCTAACCCCTTGTACCTAGGTCCAAACTGGATTAATGGTGCTTATAGTATGGCCCTAATTCGCACATGATCTATGGTGTTTCATTACCTAACTTTAACATACGATGAACATGTATTTTCCCCGATAGTTGTAAAGTTGTAAAACATTTAAATGAATAGGGGACATGAACTCACAGAATTGCGTCCGTGAATAGAAGTAAATAAGATCTCACGTGCGGTCGTCCTGAATAGCGTTGCGACCTACAAATGTTCTTATTTTTGTTAGACACTTCGGTCTTTGTAAAGAACTTGAGTACAAGTCTTGTGTCTTCAATATGTGTAAGACTTGTATGTCTTCACTGTTCGTTAACTGTGTATTCGATGAATGAGTTGTTTAGTCGGATCTAGTCCGCTGAATTTCGTGTCTTATATGTATCATTTGTATAGTTGTGTTTCCAATAATGGTAACATTGGGCCAAGCCCATGTTTTCAAGTTATTGGGCTTAAATAGTGTTGGGCCTCAAATAGTGTTGGGCCTCAAATAGTGTTGGGCCTCAAATAGTGTTGGGCCTCAAATAGTGTTGGGCCTCAAATAGTGTTGGCCTCAAATAGTGTTGGGCCTGAATAGTATTGGGCTTGAATAGTGTTGGGCTTGAATAGTATTGGGCTCGAATAGTGTTGGGCTTGAATAGTGTTGGGCTTGAATAGTGTTGGGCTTTGGCCCATATGTTTAGTATTTGGGCTTAGCCCATGAATTTATGTTAAGCCCATTATGAAGATAAGCTCATTAAGAAAATAGCCCATTAAGTAATATAAGCCCATTTGTTATAAAAATAGCCCATTAAGTAATATAAGCCCATTTGTTATAAAAATAGCCCACTAGTATAATAAGCCCATTTATTTTTATAAAAACCTTTTTATAAAAATTTTACTAAGTATACTTGTTAGTAAATAAAAACATACTAGTTTTTATAAGTTTGTAAACATCCGAAATTTGTTATCGATAGGATACTTATATTTCGTGTCGGAAAATCGTCTAAACGTCGTAGTAACTCTCCGGATTGGCAATTCACTTATGTAGTCGTCCGTCGTTCATTTTTGACCATAAATGGTGTCCGATTATTCAAATCGTCCGTAACTCGTTTTAAGGCGTAAATATGTGAAGTCTTGTAGGACTTTTGTTATAAGGTGTTTTGAGTTTAAATGTGACATTAGATTCAAGTTCCTACAATGATATATATAACTAATACATCAAGTAATAGTGTAATACATGTCACAAAAGTTGTTAAAATAACCAAATATATATTTTCTAAAAAAAATATATATTTCTCTTGTCTAAAATTAACCAAAAATGTTCTTACTTTATAAAATAAAGTTTTTATAAAAAAAAAAAAAACCATATAACCTTTGTATTTTATTCTAACCATGTTTTATAAACATATCATTTTCTTTATCAAATCACCACCAATTTACTCTACAACTTAACTAAACATATGAGACTTTTATAACATGAAATTATCAAGATGATATCCAAATCATGTAGGGTTTTAACCATGATTATTTCATATGCTAACAAGTTCAAAAACCAAGTTTAATTTTAGTTTTAACAACTTTTATAAAAATCTCTAGTTGTATGTTACTTTTTATAATCTTGTGAGAGTATTGTTTTTAACCAAAAACCTTATATATTTTCACAAGATCAATAGTTATGATCATCCATTAATCCTTTATGTTAAAAACCCTTTAACATAAACATGCATAATTTTTAGATCATAACTTAAAACATCTTCTAATAATTTATTTGCATCATAAACATCATAACAAGACTAAATAAGCATATATCAAGTCTTAGATCATAATATAAACAATCATAATTATATCATGATTTTTATCTTTGCTTCTTTGTATTTTTCATGCTTATTATGTATGATTACATGGTTATTATTAGTAATAATAACAATCATAAACTTAATATATTTGCATAAAAAAAAATAGATATAGAAGCTTACTTCTAGCACTAGGCTAGGGATGATCTTAGAAGATTATTAAGAACTAATAAGATGATGATCTTGATGATTTAAGGTTCTTGAATGGATGAAAAAGCTTCCTTTAACTTGTAAATGCTTTAGATCACCTTATGTTACTTGGAAATCCATCTTGATCATGAAGGAGATGATAAAAATAATTGGGTTTTTGGATGGTGTTCTTGGTGAAAAGATGAAGATTGAAAGAGTTTTTATGTGTATGAAAGATAAGGTGTAAAAGTATGATAATGTGGTTAGTAACTAAAGTACTAAGTGTTATAATCTTTCACCAATATCATCCACTTGCAACTAATGAAAAATATCTAGATATTAATCAAAAGAATAAGGGGTAAAGTGTAACATTTTTTATAAAAATGTCTTAAACATGTAGATATTTTGGTAATTAGGCTAAGTATGGTGATTAGGGTAATCTTTCACCATTAGAGGGTAATTAGTGATTCGAAACATAAATTAACATTAACTAGTTCATTAAACTAGTAGAAGTCATGTTTTGATACTTTGAATGCTTTTCGTTTCGTCGTTGGCTAGTTTACGGCACTTTTGTGGCGTACCGACGGAAGTTTGCCGTAAGTTGACATTCCGCATTAAAAAGATGTATGAAGTTATTTTGAATCCCAAAATAAGCTTAACTAGTTTACCAAAGCTTTCATTTTGTTGTTTTCGGTGTCGGAAATGTCGTTTATTAGCTTGTCGGTGCAGAAACGGACAAGTTGTGGGGGTTGCAACGCAGTGTCGAGAGCTTATGTTTCGAATGCTCCATTAATATCCTCATATTGTTTCCATATGTTTGTCATCATTTGTCATAATTTCGGAGTCCCGGAAATGCTAAATTATTATTTTGGACGAGTTAAAATTGTCTTATTTTAGTGAAACAGACGATTTAGCGATTAGGGCGTTGTACCGGAAAGTCTTGTATCTTTGCAAGATATGTTTTCATATTAGTGTTTTCTTATATAAACGGACTCAGTTATGTTAGCCGTATGTCGTTTTTTCCTTGTTTCGTTTGGTTTTCACGGTTTTGCTGGCATGAATAGTGTAACCGTGAATAGTGCGCGCAGCACTTTTTACCAACACTTTTAGGACATTGTTTAATTGGTTTCGCAATACGACGAAAACCAACATATGTTATATCATTGTTTTCTTGTCCTAACACTATCGTCTAATGTACGACACAGTTTCGTAATTAAATTAATCTGATCACTGGACTCAAATTCGTTAATCCATTTCTAGACCATTGAAGTTTTACTGTGATAACTCAGCTGCCGTTAGTTTCTCGAACAGTAACAGTTCAACTGGAGCTGGTTTATATGTCGATACAAAGTATTTGTTCCAACGTGAACGAGTTGAGGAAAATAATATTTGTATTAAGTATATTAGTATTAAAAATATGCTTGTGGATCCGATGACTAAAGATCTCCCACCTAAAATTTTCGAAGAACATGTTACGAATATGGGATTTACTAAAGACCTTATTTAATAGCATATTGTACTAACTTATGTTTTAACTAATGAAATTTCCTCAGTTTTGATTTTATATGTCTCTAACATATGTTCTGCCGATATAATGCCATATAGACAAATATAAATACAAATCAAACATTAAAGGGCTTATATGCATATTTTGATCATAACGGTTAGGTTTTAAATTGAGGCTGTAGTATGACTAATGGAGGTCCTGAGTCGAATAATTATTCAACGACTGTATTTCTCTGCTACGGTTCTTGGTTTAAAGCTAAAATGAGTGTTAACTCCTGATCAGGCTTATCTAATACTTATAATAAATGATTACTCGGCTAAGTGGGAGAATGTAAGATTAAATATATTATTATTGTAATATTTAATCGTGTAGCCATATAATCATTTATACAATATCTAGATCAAAATATATTATACCTATTATATAATTAGTCGGTAATTGTTGATGGACCATATTACCCTTATTAACTAATTAGGTTTCCTCTTGGGTGTATATATAAGGAGATAATTAGAGAGATTAAAGGTTACATAACTTAGACTCTCATAGCATCACTAAAATCGTCCTCCATCTCTCTTTCCATAACCATTCGAATTCTACCCTTTGATTCGGTCTCACCATCATCATCATCATACACCCTAAGAAGGAACCAGATCAAGTTGACAATCATGTCAAACTCAATGGTTGCTTCTCTGACTGGATTCTCTACTAGCCTGTATGCTATTACAGGTATTTCTTATGTTTTCTATTATGTTTAAACAAAACTAATTAACATAATGTAGTGGTTATATTAAACTTATTTGATATTTGGTAAGTTTTAAAGTGTATTAGAAAGTTTTTGTGGCATAGATTTAAGTATAGTAGAAAAATTTTAGTGTGAGGGAAAGTTTTTGTGACGTAAATTTTAGTATGGGAGGGAAATTTTAGGGAAGGTTTTTTGTGGCATTAATTTAGTATGGGAGTGAAATTTCATAGGGAGGGAAACTTTTAGTGGCATAAATTTTAATAAAGTACATGATTTGATGGAGGATGTAATGTAAAAACAAAAGTAAAATGCCAAAATAGTGTCTGTGGTTTGGGTCATTCTGTCTATATAGTCCAAAGGTTTCATTTTTCGTCCGTAGGTCTAAAAAGGTTTCACCATTGTCATTTTAGTCAATTAGGTTAACTCAATCTATTTTTCTCTTAACTCCATCCATTTTAGTCTACCTCTCTCCCTCTCTCGGAAATTGTCGTCCCGCCTACCAAACCACCACCACCCATCGTACCACTCCACCACACCACACCACTCCACCCTCCCCCCCCCCCCCCCCACTGCCCCGCCTGCAACCACCACACCTTTACCCCACCTCCGTCGTCTACAACCTCAACCGTCTGCAACCACCACACCCACTGCCCCGTCTGCAAGCATCACACCCAAAGCCCACCTCAGATATGTTATCATCAGTTCCGTCACGGCTGCAATCATAGATCTGTAAATTCCTATTTTGTTCAAAATAATTTCCATTATCATAGCCTGTTTAGATGAAACAACAGCAACAGAAGCAACATAATCATCATCATCATCATCATCATCATCATCATCATCATCTCCATTCCCATAAAAGGAGAGTAGTACCGTCAACATGCACAAGCAATTTGAACGTCTGAGTTCGATCCCATATGTAATTTGGAAGAAGGATAGATGTGGTGGTGGATCTGATCTAGTCACAACCCACAGCCACACTCCATTGCTTTTGATGTGCAGATCTGGCTGGTGGCCGCCAGAGTTGGTGGTGGGTGGGTGGGTGTGTGTGTGTGTGTGGTGGTTGATCTGTTCTGGTTATAGAGAGGGGGGATAGAGAGAGATGATCGGTTTTGCTTTGTTATTCAGATCTGGATGTGTGTGGTGGTGGTGATGGATTTGGTCGGGTTGTGGTGGTGGTGGTGGTGGTTGAATGGTGGTGGTGGTTGAATGGTGGTGGACGGGTGGTGGTGATGGTTGTTGTGCAGGTGCTCGGGTGGTGGTGGTGGTGGTTGGGTTGTGGTGATGGTGATGGTGTTTGGTGGTCGGGTGGTGGTGGTGGTGGTCGGCGGTTGGTGGTGATGAGATGAATAAATCGAATATAAATATAAAAACATATAAAATGACCGAATTGCCCTTCTAGTTATAAAAAAAATGGATGGAGTTAACCCAATGGACTAAAATGGCAACGGTGAAACCTTTTTTGCCTCACAGACGAAAAATTAAACCTTTTGACTAAACTGAAAAAATGGTCCAATCCACAGATACTAAAATCATGACATTTAACTCTGATAACAATTAGTGGCATACGTAAAGTGATATTAAAAACCTATTTTAGTGTCATAAAAGTTAAATGTCACTAAAAATGTGTGCTAATCAAGTATTACATTCGAAAAATGCCACTAAAAATTTAAATTAGTGACACAAAATGTATATACCATTAGTGTGTCACTAAATGACTTTTGTTTTATAGTGTGTCTGACTAGTGAACCTGTGAGACGAGCGATTCAATAACCTATCTAGTTATGAAAATAATTTGAAAATCTTCTCCCCCACTTCAAATTCTTTTAATCTCTTTTATTTATTTTAGAAAAATTCTTTGTTATTTTAATAATTTTAATTTTTTTAAGAAATGATACAACTATTTTATCTTTTTAACTTCCAATTTAGTATAGTATTTAAATTTAAATTTTATATAATATTTAAAATTTTTGTCGAATTTAATCATTACATCATTTGGTTTTTCTTGAGTCCCTTTTAATTGACTTACGTGTAATGTTTTTAAAACCGGACCGGACGTCGGACCGGTCTTCTTACCGGTTTAATGGTCCGACCGGTCCGACTGTATGTAAGAATCGGAAGGTATCATAAATATTATAAAAATTAATAGGGTTAAATCTAAAATAATATATAAAAAACCGGCCCAACCCTTCCAAAAATCGGTCCGACCGGCTGCTTTCCCGGTCCAACCGCCGGGTCGGTGGTTCAACTCCGGTTAAATGCATTTTCGGCCGATACCATGACCTGAACCGGCTCAACCTCCGGTTCCCGGTCCGACCAGCCGGTCCGAGTCTGAAAACACTGCTTACATGTCCGACCAGTGAGACATTCAGTTCAATAATCTATTCAGTTATAATAATTTTGTGAGTCTTCTTCTCCCCTTTGCTCGACTAATGTGTGTGCCCTCCCTCCCTTCCTCTTTCTATGCACACATTGTGACAACCGGCAAATTTTCAGGTTAATCTGTATGACTTAATTACTATTTATTTATTTATTAAATTGTGTGCATTTAGACTTAATTATATAATTAATTGAGTCCATAAAGTCTAGCAATGTCCAGGTAAATGTATGGGTTCGCATTTGATGTCGTTTGGTATTATCTTATCGTGTATCGATAAAAGTGTATATAAAAAAAAGCGTTGGTGGATTATCCGATACACTATAAACAAAAAAAAATACTGACACGTTTCCAATATGCCTAGAACATTAAAATTATGGCATTACTATATGTTCGGTGTGAAAAATAAATGAAAGCATAATACGGATATTGGAGTATCGTATTTTCGGTTCGTATCGTGTATATGTTAATTTTGTAAAAAAAATTAGTCATCGTTCTAAAAACAATTTCACCAAGCGAATTCTAAAATATAATCAATAAGTGACATTGGTTAATGTATGATATGTTAGGGGACAAAGATATCATGTGAATAATTATATGACAAACACCGGTTTTTATTTTATAAACTTCCGTTAGACGAATAGCTAGCCAAAATAATAACCGTATGGTACCAAATCGCTAGCTAATAAATGCCTAGCGAACTAGTTAGTGATGATTAGTGAACTAATATGAAATGAGGGACCTAACTTTCCTAATTAGCCTAATCACTAAAATATCTAAAACTTTGGGTACAGGGTATAATATGCGGGGACTTATAGTCACCGATCGGTGTCTATACCGAGTGGATGAGAGTGATCGGTGAGTTGGAGAGAGAGTGTGGAAATTGGTGAGAGTTTACCGAAATGGGAAGAGGAGGGAAGGAGGGAGAGAGGTTTAATGGTGGGTCCTAACCCCTTTCAACCAATCATAATTTTTTTATTTTTTAACCTACTTAAACACCCTAGAGTGATTAACCATACATACCCCTTGATTGAGTGTAAAATGAAGAGTTGTCATGACATAATATTATTGAGTAGAATTTCACTCAATCACCTTATAGTGATTAACCATACCCTCCACCCTTACATCTCAAGCGTTCACATTTTCAACAAATATCAACAACAAAAATCTTCACCCATGCCTCCATTATCTTCGGCCAACATAGAGAGGGACCCACATGGGATTTTACTTCAACTATTAGATTTTAAACCATGCTTGGATGATGAAAGAGATATGGAGTATTTGACTTAGAGAAATTATAAAGACAACATATACCTACTCATATTTCTCTTTGCTACTCTTGTTTCTAGAGAAAAAAAAAGAAAAAAAAAAAGAAAGAAACCATTGTACCTTGTAATCATTTATACCAACGTTGCACTCAAGACCTTACATGCTTCATTATTTTAATGATTTGGCCATTCCTCTTTATCTTGTACACAATATTAAGATCTTTATTATAATGATTTGGCCATTCCTCTTTATCTTGTACACAATATTAAGATCTTTATTATAAAATAACAATAATGGGAAAATATTAGGGCTGTCAATAGGTAGCCTGTAGGTAACCTGCTAAGACACGATAACAGAAAAGTACACCATGTGATTTTTTATGTTTTTAAAAATAATCAAAATTTGAAAGGTAGGATCCATTATTTCTCCTTCTAGGTGCATAAAATATACATCTGTCTTATAGACATTGGATATAAAGTAGTTAAACGAGTCGTATTCATGTTTAAAATTTTTGTTGTTCGCGTTATCAGATACATGTTAAACCTGCTAAGACACGATTTGCCAGCCTTAGAAAATATCACCCATCATTCCATCGGTTAGACCATTCGTACTCATAAAGCCCTTTTGTGTGTATTATGCGACACATGTCGTGTCACGTCACACAGGGTTTTATAAGGCGTTATGCCACTTGAAGCCGTAGTCATAAAGCCCCTACGTCATCATTACTCAATTAATTAATTTTCAATTTTTTAAATTAACTTCTAAATTTTTTTAAATTAAAAGTCATTCCATCAAATAAAAAAAGATTACAATAAAATAAAATAAAAACAGTAAAAAAACTAGAATAAAAGTAAAAAAAAAAATTACACAATCAAAGGTATTTTGTTGATTATAATCGACAAAACCAGATCCGAAAGGGGTGGGTCGAGTGGGAACCGGAGACACGGGGCGGGTAGGATTACCACTTTGGTTCGTGTCCGCACTCGAACGGGGAGGAATAAAACCACGGTTGAAGGGATGCATTGTATAAAATTTGTGGATTTTAAAGAAAAAGATTTAAAAACAAACTATGATTTCGCTCAACTTTACGTTGATTTTTCCGCATGTTATTTCTCAGGTTGCATTTTTCAAACTATGGAACAATTGGAATAGAAGAAGCCATGGGGATTCGAGTACTTAGGGGACCGTTCACTGTTTAGAAGTCTTAGCTCATATACTTCAGTTGTGCAATGAAGATACCATTCGTGTCATACCCGGCTCTGATGTCATCGATTTGACGGGGTGTGACACACACATACACTTATTCATGGACAGGGGCGGATCCAAGGGTGTTTAGGGGGTTCCCAGAGAGTTTGGAAAAATTTAGTGGAAACCTTGTATGATATAGAAAAATAGTGAGAATCTACCGAAAGGAACCGGATGAAAAAAATTACTGGATCCGCCACTGTTCGTGGACCTTTAGCTTAGGAATAATATGTATGAAACAACACGACTTCCAAATGGAGAAGTCTCCAAGGTGGTGTTTGTTTTTGGGCCAGAAGCACTTCTGGCCACTTATGTCTGCGTCGCGCAGACTCGCGCAGACGTTTGATGTCTGCAGCTTGTTTGTTTTCTCGCAGACCTTTCATTAAAAAAGGTCTGCGAGACCTCTTCTTGGCGCAGACATGGACCCAAGTCTTCTTGGCGCAGACGTTTACCTCTTCTTGGCACAGACCTCTTCTTCCACACCTCCACTCCGCCACCACCTCCACCTTCGACACCCCTGCTCCGCCACCACCTCCACCTCCGACACCCCTGCTCCGACACCATCATCGTCATTATCTGTTATCATCATCATCATCATCATCATCGATGGCAAACAAAACCCCCAAATCGATCGGAAACAAAACCCCCCAAATCGATCACATCTGTTATCATCATCATCATCATCGATGGCAAACAAAACCACCAAATCGATCGGAAACAAAACCCCCAAATTGATCAGAAACAAAACCCCCTAATCGATCACATCTGTTACATCATCATCATCATCATCATTATCGATCTGTTACATCATCATCATCATCATCATCGATCGGTTGGTGGTGGGTTAGGGTTCAGATGATGGGGTGGCTGTGGTGTATGGTGACGGTGGTGGCGGTGGTGACGGTGGTGGCTGTGGTGTAGTGGTGACGGTGGTGGCTGTGGTGTAGTGGTGACGGTGGTGGCGGTGGTGAAGTGGTGACGGTGGTGACGGTGGTGGCGGTGGTGAAAGCAGAGAGAGAATAGTCTGGTGTGTGTGTGTTGTGTGTGTGAAGAGGTTTATGTAGAAAAAAAACAAACCCTCTTCTTCTTGCAGACTGCAGACCTTTGGTCCACCTCTTCTCCTGCAGATGCTTGCAGATGTGGTCCGCAGACTGCAGACCTTTTCCTGCAGAAAAAACAAACAGCACCCAAGTGTCTCCAACACATTGCTCTAGCATATATTTACTATATCCACGGGTTTTTGTAGTAGCTTGGTCTTGACTCGGGAAGCATGGGCATAGCTTAGAAGGGGTCGGGTGGGGCGCCCGACCTCCCGAACTTTTTGTTCAGTAGTGTTACATATGTAGATTTCGTATAGAAATTTTAGGGTATATACGTTTTTGACCCCCCGGTTCTATTTAAATTTTTTGGTATATACGTTTTCGACCCCCCGTAGGAAATCTTAAGCTTCGCCACTGTCGGAAAGATAAGGTACGACACAACAACATTATTAACTCGACTATGAACCAAATTTTTGTAGAAACAAACCATACACTCATATGTAGCTTATCTAAACCTTGCTTGTTTTTGAACCACTTGGATAGACGGATAGTTATAAATTATAATCAACATATGATACATTTAAAATGCTTGTTTGAAATTAAAAAATTAAAGAACTTTATGAACGGTTATAATTAAGGGTGAGGATCAAATAAGAAGTTTATTTTGGCTAGAAATGATAGGAAGCAATAGAATTATAACATGTGGCAAAATTTAAAATAAAGAGTAATGGTATTTTAGTCAATTGTATCCAATCTTCTTCCTTCTTCTCCTCAGTAACTTCAAAACCCACCATTTTTCAAAGCCCACTATCTTCAACCTTTTCTTCACTTTCTATCTCAAT
This sequence comes from Helianthus tuberosus, assembly GCA_030545235.1. Classification (NCBI taxonomy): domain Eukaryota; kingdom Viridiplantae; phylum Streptophyta; class Magnoliopsida; order Asterales; family Asteraceae; genus Helianthus; species Helianthus tuberosus. Next base: position 100,582,570 of record CM060371.1, on the reverse strand, counting down.
AATCACTACATTATAGTGCGATTTTCGTCACCAATCAATGATTTAAACACCCAATCAACGTGTTCTTCAACTTTTTTGAAGAAACCCAGTTTAACTTCATACAATATCTCATTTTTTTCCCGTGATTTTGAAGTGAATCACTCAATCCATTTGATTCGATCGCTGATAAGTGTTTCTATCATTCAAATTTCGTCAATCGTTGAAGAAATCGGCTTCGATCCATGTAAGAAATTCTTGAATTGCATTTTAGGTAAAAACACATTGAGTCCATTGTGTTTTTAAGAAAGTTTCTTTTGTGTTTTTAGGCTATGGCGTTTTAGAAATAAGACATTTTCTTTGTGTTTTCTGGCCATTGTGTTTAAAATAAGATATTTCTTTGTGTTTTTTGGTGCATTGCGTTTTAGAAAAAGTCATTTTTTACGGGTTTTTTTTCCATTACGTTTTACGCAACCGGGTTTTTTTCCAATGCGTTTTACGCAACTGGGTTTTCAATTTTTTTTCGAAAATATAGCAATAGTATACTCGTTTTAAAGATAAAAAAAACCTTGCTTTTTTGGTGCAATTTGTATAAAAAATAATGTCGTATGAAAAAGTTATTAACGTTTAAAAAATGGGAAGAAATTGGAGGAGAGAGAAACTATTGTGCTGAATTAACTAGAATGTCCTTACACAAACCTACGCGCCTCTTTTTTCTCTTCAATTTCACTCATTTAATCTTAGCACTTGATTAAATCTACTGATGGTCAATATTACTTTCTAGCCTTTCTAGCAAAGAAAACTTTCTATTATATCCTAACTCATTAATTAATTAACGAAATTATTGGTAATGTAGCGCTTCTGAAAATTGTTTTTCACTCTATTTAATCAAGAATTCTTTCTTCATTTTAGACCACATCCGGGTTAGGATATAATATAAAGTTTATTTGGCTAAGAAGGCTAGGAAGTAATCTTGACCATCCATTTAGTTAATCAAGGGTTAAAATTAAATAAGAGAAATTGAAAGGAAGAAAAGAGGCGCGTGAGTTTGTTTAGGGGCATTCTAGTCAATCCAAGACAATAGTTTCGCTCTCCTCCAATTCCCCCTCATTTTTTAAACGTTAATAACTCTTTCATACGACATTATTTTTTTATAAAAATTGCACAAAAAACGAGCGTTTTTTATCTTTAAAACGAGTATACTATTGCTATATTTTCGAAAAAAAATTTAAAACCCAGTTGCGTAAAACGCAATGGAAAAAAAACCCAATTGCGTAAAATGCAATGAAAAAAAACCCTAAAAACGACATTTTTCTAAAGCGCAATACACAAAAAACACAAAGAAATGTCTTATTTGTAAAACGCAATGGCCTGAAAACACAAAGAAATGTCTTATTTCTAAAACGCAATAGCCTAAAAACACAAAAGAAAGTGTACTTTCTAAAACGCAATGCACTTAAAACACATAAAAATGTGTTTTACCTAAAACGCAATGCACAAAAAACACAAACAAATGTCTTATTTCTAAAACGCAATGGCCAGAAAACACTTAAAATGTCTGTTTTCTAAATCTAAAACGCAATGGCTGAAAACACATAGAAATGTGTTTTATCTAAAATGCAATGCACAAAAAACACAAAGAAATGTCTTATTTATAAAACGCAATGGCCAGAAAACACTTAAAAATGTCTCCTTTCTAAAACGCAATGGCCTAAAAAAACAAAAGAAAGTGTTCTCTCTAAAACGCGCTGGACTGAAAACACCTAAAAATGTGTTTTACCTAAAGCACAATGACTAAAAACACCTCAACCCCAGCCAGGGGTTCTGCCCCTTGGACCCTGCCAGGGGCTGCCGCCCCTGGGACCCTGCTGCCAGGGGCGCTGCCCCCGGACCCCGCCAAGATCGTAAAACGCAATGACTAAATCAAAAACCCAGATAATAAAAATGAAATTAAAGAATTTCTTACATGGATCGAAGTCGGTTTCTTCAACGATTGACGAAATTTGAATGATTGAAACACTTATCAGAGATTGAATCGAACGGATCGAGTGATTATCTTCAAAATCACCGGAAAAAACGAGATTTTGTATGAAATTAAACTGGGTTTTCTTCAAAAAAGTTGAAGAACACGTTGATCGGGTGTTTGAATCATTGATTGGTGACGAAAATCGCACTATAATGTAGTGATTATTGAGATAGAAAGTGAAGAAATGATTGAAGATAGTGGGTTTTGAAAATGGTGGGTTTTGATGTTACTAGGAAGAAGAAGGAAGAAGGAAGAAGGAAGAAGAAAAGGATAAGATTGACTAAAATACCCTTACTCTTTATTTTAAATTTTGCCACATGTCCTAATTCTATTGCTTCCTATACTTACTAGCTAAAATAAACTTCCTATTTGATCCCCACCCTCTTTTACATTAACCCTATCAAATTTAAGTAATATCAAAGTAATATTAAGCTTTAAATGGTGAGATTTAGATTTATAATATCTACAACTTTGAAGAGAATCTATTTGTAGGGGAATGATCAAATAAAAAGTGGATTTTGCCTAAGTAGGCTAAGAAGGATTGTGATGATGACATGTGTCACTCCTAATAAATAGGAATGAACGGCATTTTGGTCTTTATAAATAGAAGTGAAAATAACATGTGACACCCCTTTTGTTTTTTAAAAATACAACAAAAACAATCTAGTACAAAAAAATCTAGTACAAAAAAATATAGCACAAAAAATGTAGCACAAAAAAATCTAGTACAAAAAAATATAGCATAAAAAATGTAGTACAAAAAAATATAGTACAAAAAAATCTAGTACAAAAGAATATAGCACGAAAAAATTCAGCAAAAAAATATAGTACAAAAAAAAATCCAGCACAAAAAATTGAGAAAAAAAATTTAAGATAAAAAAATCCAGCACAAAAAATTTAGCACAAAAATATAGTACAAAAATCTAACACAAAAAAATGTTATACAACATAGAAATACAACACATTTTAGTGGGTTTTTTTAGTCTTCATATTTTCTATAGAAATATGGTACTCAAATTAAAGATAAAAAGATGTTCAATTTTATGGTGAAATTTTTATGAAAAAATAATGTCGTATAAAAAAGTTATGAACGTTAAAAAAACGGGGGTGGAATATGCACGTGCTTTGCATGTGGAGAGAGAAAGTCCATAAATAGGATTTTCCCAAGATACCCTTGCACTACTTCTTTCTCTTACACTTTCATCTTAATCATTGATTTGGAAAATGAATGGTTAAGATTCCTTCTCATCCTACTTAGAGCATTCACATCCTAACCATCAAATTATGTGAGGAGGGGTTTTTATATTATAAAGGGTATAAAAAGTGGTTGTGAGTAGAAGAGAGAGAAAATGTTACTGTTCATCTGTATATTTGGGGGGACACTGTTCACCCGTTATAATTTTTTAATATATTTTGAAAGTGTTTGTGAGTGGAAGTGAGAGAAAAATGTAATGATAATATTATTTAATTGAAAGGAGAGAGAAAAAGTATTTGTTTTTAATGGAAATATATTGATATAGGAGTTGTTTTTAGTGGAATGTATGTATAATTTGATGGATTGGATGTGAATGCTCTTAGGCAAAATCAACTTTTTATTTGATCTTAACCCCTCTATTTGTATCCCTACATATCATAACGTAATTCATTGAAGTAATATTAATTTTTATAGATGTTTCAAAAAAAAATATATACGCAATAAATTTAAAGAGATTTTAAGACAAATTTTGATTGTGGGAGTCAAATTATCAGAAATCTTTTCCAGATCTATATATAACAATTTACATAGCTTCTAGGCTACAAATAACGCCGTTAGAAAACGTCCACGTTGACAAAAGAGAAACCACGTGTAACCCTAATCCAGTTCCACCGCATCCCTCGACGTCCTCCCTCTTCTCTTTGTTGAGAAACGTCGCTCCATTCAATATCGATTCCAGTGAACTCTTTATCGGAATCCACGTTTGATGCATGCCGTCTAAAAAATTAGGGCTCTGACAGGTATGTTTTGGGTAAGTCTTCAGTTTTGCTTCTAAAATTAGGGCTCCGATTTTAATTACTTTGGGTAAATCTTTACAATTTGAGGTATGGTGTTTTCTGTATTTGTATTTGCATTTCCATTTTTAGATTACATGTATGAATTGAGTCTCACTTGGGTTGATTGTAACTTCTTCAGTTATGTTTGCTTTTCATCTAACATTCACTATGGCAACAGATAGGAGGTACCAAGGGTTTTTGCCACACTATTTTAACTTAGATTTATTAAAATACCCATCATTTTATCAATCTGGTGCTGACAGAAGGTTTCATATTCTCATTTGATGAGACTGATAGCTACATTAAAGATGAACTAAATTACAAATAAAACTAGACATGGCCTAAAATGTGCATATAAGATATGTACCCTGTGCATTAATATGGTGATAATAAGAAGTACATATATAAATACACAATGTTGCTGTAAGTTCATGTTTATATAAGAAACAGTTTAAAAAGGGTGCAAAATACTTCTTTTTGTTATCGCTATACACCTTTGTTTGTTTGTGCTTAAAGTGGAAATGATGTGTTGAATGGGTCATATCAGGTTAAAGGTCGAGCATGCTCGTAGGAGTTAAGTGAAATGAATATGGTGATTACGCCATCTGAGATGGCGGAACTAGGCGACATCGTGGCATCAGGCTGATGTGGCAAGACAGATGGCAATTGAGGTGGAAAGCATGGCTGGTTCTGCTATCTGAGAAGATAAATTCGAGTGACATGGCTCATGGCTTCACACGTATACCTTATTCGTTGACATGGGAGGAACACATTGGATCCGCTATCTGGGAGAGTAGAACCGAGCCGTCTGCAAATTGAAGGTGCACAGTGCTGTGTGGACGTGGCTAGGAGAGCTTCAACGGTTTGAGATGGCTAGAACCCGTTTAACTTTTTTTTTAATGTATTTGTTATACAAATAAGAATAAGTTGACACTCCCTATATCTTTATTTGCTAGACATTGGCCTCAACCATATCTAACTACTATATCTATCTGTTGATGCATTGAAAACAACCTCTATTTATATCAATGTTTTAACCCTTGGATTCGAATTACACCGTTTTCAACCATATCAATTGTGAAGTGACTTCTCAAAGCTTGTACCATGTATATGGTTAATCTTGATGGTATTTTATTGGGTACAAGAAATGGAGCTTCATATTTGGATGAACGGGTCAAACGGGAGTTCGGGTTAATTTAATCACGTTTATTTTTATGTTTGAATAGGTGTCAAGGTAGTGGGTATTATCAACGATTGTGTTTACTAAATTGTACGAGATAGCGGCTACTAAATTGTAGATGTTGCGATAATCCATTTAGATGCATATTGAAATAGGGAAATATCAAAGCAAATCAAGGTTGCAACGCCTAATATCAAAGTAATCCGGGCTACAAAGTCTGGTAATGGTCAAAAAAGTTTCCTCTACCTGAGATTGCGTATCCAATCTATCCTCCAAGTGTGACATCTTTTGTTAATTTGAGTGTGTGCCGGTGAATTATACAGGCAAGGTTTATCGGTACTAGCACAATGCGAACTGAATCAGCATGATGGGAATTCCAAAGGACTGGTTCTTCTTGCAATTTTGACGATATGAGATTTGAGGTATGTACCGGGATTTCGGCATATGCATATAGGTTATGTTTACAAACCCTTGGTTTTCATGTTCCTTTATCAACTGTTGTTTAAACAAAATTGATTTTAGTTTTTGTTCATTTAGCTTTAATATAAAAAATCCAATATTTGCTTGATATGGTTTTGACTCTCTTATGGAGTATCATATAATAAAGGATTTTGAGTTTCGGATAAAAACAGGATTTTTAGATTTTTTCCATACTAAACACGTAGATTTTTAGCAGCAATGCACTTTATTGACAATAATCATGTTTTCTTTTGTCTTAATCCAGTTAAATTTACACAGTTATTATCATGTATGTGTGTTGCTTAATATATACATCTATTTGTTGAGGTAGGTGCATTAATCCAAAAGATGAGTATCATCTTGTCTATCTTTAATATTCAAGGTAACCAACCAACTAGTCAAGTGAAAAGGGCTTCCACGTCAAGCCAAATCCCCATCTCAAGTAGCAGGTTCCTTTAACCAGCCACATCTTCAGCCAATCTCAGCGAGTGGTACAAACCTCGCCCCGCAACGCGGGGTTTAAACACTAGTTATACTCATTTCTGGTATGTTTTAGCCAATAGTAATTTTCTGAATAGGCTTTTATTGTTTAAAAAAACAGCGTATTTCTGAATAATTATTGTTACAACATTGGGCCTACTGTTGATAATTGTATACATCATCACTGAATAGCGATTACACAAGTACTTTTATTTTTGGTACGTTTTAGCCAATAGTATTTTCTGAATAGGTTTTTTTGTTTGTTTCTTTAAAAAAAGGGTATTTCTGAATAATTATTGTTACAACGTTGGACCTACTATTGACAATTGTATACATCATCCCTGATTAGTGATTTAGTGATTACACATTTATATTGTTATGATATTGGCCCAACAATTGTATTAAAATAGTTTCAGCCCATAATTGTTACAACTAATAGTGTTACAGACCAATAATTAGCCTGATCTGTTTCAGTCCATAATTGTCATTATTAAACTATGTAGCCCACAATCAGTTTGGCCCAATAACAGTTACAATTTGTTTGTTTCAAACCTTTGCAAATATTATATTATAGTTGCATAAAAGAGTGCAATTTTACACCCTGTGGTTAAGGGTGATTGACACCCTTACCCCCTCTAAGGAAATAATTGCAATTTTACCCCCACTGTTTGCTGTTATGTTGCAACCTTACCCCCGGCCTCAAATTTGTTGACTAATCTGTTGACTATAACTTGAAATGACTATAATGCCCTTTCATATTACCCCCTGTGTTTTGTGCACTCTGTGATATTACCCCCTGCCACCACTGCCACCGCCATTCACCACCACAACCGCCACTGCCACCTCCAGCCACCACCACAACTTAATATCCCTTTCATATATAACGCCACCACTACTTCCGTCACCGGAAACCAGCAACTCTGGTCATCTTCTCCAACGACTGCCACCTCCAGCCACCACCACAACCACCACTGCCAGCTCCAGCCAAACCGAAGCTGCTGTTAAAATCATATTTACAAATGGCCATATCCCTCGGTAAATATGATTTTAACTTCCATGCGTTGTTCTTTACTTCTTTGCTATTTCGGAAGCATTGCTTGTACTAAAAGGTTCTTTTTCAATCAAACGTCCGTTTGTCCTCAGTTACTTCATGCGTTCATACTTCGTGTAGTTTAAATCATAGTGATTAATAGTTGATTCACCTATGCTTTAGTTCACAAATTGGTTTCCATTCATGGGTCCAATGAACTCCCTCATTGCGTCTTCTTTTTAATATGTTTAATCTTGGTAATAAACTATTGAAAATGATGGTTAACAAATAAACAAACATATATAAAGAGTAAAATCCCATTCGTAGCAAAAGCAGTCGGTAGGGTCTGGTAGGGTGAGACGAGGGAAAACCTTTTCTCTATCCGAGTGGATGGAGAGGCTGCTTCCACATATTGATAATAAATTATCATGCTTGGCCTCCAAATTAAAAATAAAAAAACACCAATGAAGTGAGGATTCACTTCATATGTATTAGTATTATTATTTATCAGTGTTAGACATCGCCTTAAACATAATATAAATGAACACCATTCTCCTAACAGTTGTACCACTCACATCCAACTTATAAGAGGATAACTACTTTTATGGTTTTGTTATTTACAGGAAGCTCAGAAGTTGGCACTAGCTGAATCAACAGGGCTAGATCAGAAGCAGATAAACAATTGGTTCATAAACCAAAGGAAGCGACACTAGAAGCCATCCGAGGATATGCAGTTTGTGGTAATGGATGCTGCTCATCCTCACTATTTCATCGATAATATCTTTGGGAACCCTTACCCGATGGACGTATCGCTTCTCTAATAATTATATATTATAATAAAAAGTAAGCTACTGGAGTTGTGATATAATCATCATCTAAAACTGATGTAAGGATGCAATGCCTTGCAAGCAGGGGCGGATCTACGTTGGAACACCGGGTTCCCAGGAACCCATTCGATTGGTAGTTTTTAGTGAAAACCTATATAGAAAACTGAGTAGGAACCCATAAATAAATTTTGGATGAACCCATAAACAAATTTGTCTTGTGTCCAACTGGTAAAGCGCGCCGTTTCTATCCTCAACATGCCGGGTTCGATTCTTATATCACGCATCAGTTGTATTTTTTTGTTCTCTTTTTAATAGCAAGACCCATGTCAGTTCGATTTTTTTTTTTAGGGTTAAACTAAAATATAGGCTTCACCACATCACCAACACCGAACAGCATACTCCCTTTCCAAATCTCTCACAATCTCTCAAGTCTCAAGTATGTTGATATGCTTTAATATTTTTCCTTCATGCGAACATCGAACAACCTCCTCCCTCCTTCAATAGGTTGTCTTTTATTCTTTTAATATGCTTTAATCCGTTAATTTAATCACTAATTTGTGATAATCAGAAACAACGTTTATTCATGCAAACAAAATAAAGAAACAATTTGTGTGATAATAAATTAGGTGTATTAAATTCAGACTTATTGTTTATATATACTCTATGATTGTTGCGTTTGTGATTGGCAAAAAGTATGTGTTGATACGATTCTATTTCTTTTTATTTGATTTCTAATTTTGTTGGTGCTCAAACCTGCAGTCCTTGTCTTAAATTAAAGCATGTTTCAAAAGTATTTGATCTTCAATGGTGGATATTTTTAGACATATAAGTTATATACAACCAACAATTTGTACATATCCCTATTTTCCTATTCGCTTGTTTTGATGATAGCACAATATTTGTCATGATCTAAGAACTGCTCTTCAAATTTATATGCACCAACAATTTATAAAAGAGTAACTATTACTTTTTATCGCCTTTAGATAGGATCTTGAAAGAGATACCACCTAGTATGTGATATAAGTTCACATTTGGTGGTATAGATGCACCTCACATAGACAATGAATCTTGCACAATGCATCCTCAAGTTATTTGGGATAGGAATGCTACGAAGCATCATAGAGAAAAAAAGGTGATAAAGCCCGACCCGACCCTAAAATTCTACCGTTGAGTTGACCGAAATTTGAGCACCGAAAAAAGTGAACCCAGTAGAAAAAAATCCTGGATCCGCCACTGCTTGCAAGCTAGTGTGTGCCTTTTGCAGTTACCTATATTTTGCTTGTTTTAATTGTTCTCTGTTGAAGTGATGCAACCCAAAATCAGACAATCAGTAGTAGTAATGTTAATGAAAATGTATTTAATTACCTGGATCGTGTTTCTTGACTAAGGTATTTATAGATAAAACTTTTATTAATTTATGTTTTCATATTATATAATAAGTTTCGACTCGCTTATTTCGGATTTTGTTGATTGAATTATGAGTTTTATTTTGATAAGAGTTAATTACGTAGTTAGTCCCTGTGGTTTACACTAAATAACAAGCTAAGGTACTAAGAGTTTAAAATAACAATCTAGGGTACTAACTTTTCATTTTTTAACAAAGTAAGGTATTAACGTTAGATGGCTGTTAAATGCTAACCCTGACACCCTCACGTGCCATAAACGTGAGGGTAAATATGTCATTTAATGCTAAGGCCTCTAGCTTTTAATTAAACTCTGCTTCATTCTTCAACCATCAGTCTATTCATCTTCACCCCTATACTCTGTAATCCCAATCGAAGAAACTAGGGTTTGAGCAATGGATCTTCTGAGACAAGAAGATGAACCATTTGACTACGTTGCCAAATACGGTAAGTTGCCTACTCAATGATGCTTTATTGGATGCTATTGACAATGGATTTGCATAATTCTCATGTTCTAAAAAACGATCAATGTTGATTTCAGGTACCCAAACAGGATTATTTTCTCTGAAGATACACTACAATGGGCAATTTGGAATCAAAAATCAAAATCTTTGCTACATAACTGGTAAGGTAATCTATGTTGATTTCATGGACACGGACATGTTTTGTATCCATGATGTCAACGACGCTATGAGCTTGTTAGGGTTGTCACAAGATAAAGTTCATCATTTTTATTATGTGGTTCCTGGGAGTGAGATACATACTGGTCTTATGTCTTTAAGCACTGATGATGATGTACGAGGCATGAGTGAATATGTGCTACAAGGTTCCAAAGTTATAAGTCTATATGTAGAGCATGGTTTAGGCATAGCAACTGAAGATGTGACAGTCAATTCTGGTAATGTAGATGACCCTAAGAATGCACAAGTAGATGAAGATGTGACAGTCAATGCTGGTAATGTAGATGACCCTAAGAATGCAGAAGTAGATGAAGATGTAACAGTGAATGTAGACTTTGATATGAATGATGTTGAAAATAGGACTGTTAGTAAAGAAGATGTTGAGAATATCCTAGGACAGACTGTTGATGCTTCTTTTAATGAGTTGTTTAGTGATGTTTTAAAACCTTATGCAAGGCCAGCTGAACATAATGAAAAGGCTAATGAGACTGAAAAAGATAATGAGACTGAAAAGGCTAAACAGACTGAAAAGGCTAATGAGGATAGTGGTGATGAGGACATTGTCGATAAGGAAAATGAGGTGTTTGAGGTAGAAGTTGATATGAGTCAGTTTAATGACAAGTTCCAGGCTAATGAAACAAATGTGGATGATACTGAACATGATCCCTTAGAAGAAGAATATCTTAGCAATGATTCCCTTGGCACATCTGAATCTGAAGGAGAAGTTACCATTGAAAAGCATAGGAAAAAAGCATTTAGGAGGATTAGGAAACAGCAAGAAGCTAGTAAGGAAAAATGTGCATTTTATGTAGGTCAAACATTTGGTGATAATTCACAGGTGAAGACCCTCATCAGAAGACATGCAATAGAAACAAGAAGAGAGATTATTTTCTATAGGAATGATCAGGAAAGGATAAGGGCCCAATGCAAAGGCAGAATTCCTGATTTTGAAAGGGCCCAAGAAAAAGAAGGCCCAAGTGAAAGTCAAAAAGATGGCCCAACTGAAAGTAAAAAAGATGGGGGTAGGTTAACAAAAGAAAACCCTAATAAATGTCCTTGGGTTGTGTACGTGGCTAAGCTTAAAGATGAACCTACCTGGGTGGTTAAAACCTATAACCCACAACATAAGTGTTTTCAAACAAGAACTTCAAGGCACTTCACATCTGAATGGATATCCAAGGAGATTATGTTGGATATTGAATCAAACCCCAAGACCCCAATAAAAGCCATCAAGGATCAGTTGCAGAGGAAATTCATGATGGAAGTTTCAACAATGAAGGCATTTAGGGCCAAAGATATGGCTGCAAAGCATGTGATTGGTGATTACACAAAGCAATACAGGCTGCTAAGAGATTATGGCCTTGAACTACAGAGAACAAACCCTAACACAACTTTTAAAATTGACCTTGAACCATCCAGTATTGATGCTTCTTCAAATAACAGGGTTTTCAGAAGGGTGTACATCTGTCTTGGTCCATTGAAGGAGGGATTTAAGGCTTGCAAAAGAGAAATCCTTGGTTTGGATGGAGCTTTTATGAAGGGGCCCTTCCCTGGTCAACTGTTAACTGCTGTGGCTATGGATCCCAATAATGGGATCTACCCACTGGCATATGCTATAGCTGAGGCAGAGTCAAAAGATTCCTGGACATGGTTCTTGGATCTTTTAAGGGATGATCTTGAATTACCTGTGAATGCCAATTTCACTTTCATCTCAGATAGGCAGAAAGGAATCATCCCAGCCATTGCTGCTGTCTTCCCTAGTGCAGAACACAGATATTGTGTTAGACACATTCATCAGAATTTCAGGTTACAATGGAGGGGAAAGGCATACAAGGACATGTTGTGGGCCATAGCTACAGCCACTACAGTTCAGCAGTTCCAAGACAAAATGGAGGAAATGAGATTGATGAACCCTGATGCTCATCACTATCTAAGCCAGATTCCAGCAGTTCATTGGACAAGAAGTCACTTTTCAGGTATAATATTTACTGTAATTCAATTCTTTAATCACTATTGTAATTCAATTGTTAAGTGGTATTGAACATGTTAACAGGTAGGGCTAAGACTGAGGTATTGTTAAATAATTTGTGTGAGGTGTTTAATGCAAGATTGGTGGATGGTATGTATGATTACTGAATTTGTGTTATTATATTTATGTTATTGTATATGTGTTTAATTAATTTATGCACAAGGTTATATTTGATTATGTTAACAGGCAGGGATAAGCCCATTATCAGTGCTCTTGAATATGTTAGAGAGTATTGCATGAAAAGGATTGTCAGTGTACTGAAGGTTATTGCTAAGACTGATGGTGTGTTGACTCCAAAAGCTGCTGAGCATTTTGAGCTTGTCAAAAAACATGCTGCCAATTTAACTGTGCAGTGGAATGGTGGTGCTAAGTATCAAGTTAGTTGTTATTTGGGTGAAAGATATGGAGAAAAGTTTGTTGTGGATGTCATTGAGAGGACCTGCACATGCAGGAAATGGGAAATAAGGGGCATGCCTTGTACACATGCTGTTGCCACCAACTGGGATATGGCTGCAAATGGTTTGAAGGTATTGTCATTACTGCAACTGAGGTGGCTGCAAATGCTTTAAAGTTAATGTCTTTTTTTTGTTTGCACAGGTTGACGTACCAGAGAGATGGGTGGATGAGTGCTATTGGTTGTCTACATGGAAGAAGGTATACTCTTCAAAAATAGGCCCAATCAATGGAAGAAGCATGTGGCCTAGGGCACGTTGTAGTACAAAACTCCTTGAACCATTGTACCACAAACCTGTTGGCAGACCAAGAAAGATGAGAAGAAAGGATGAAATGGAGAAAGAAGATAGCATGGTTAAAGATGGCAAGTTGAGTAGGAAATGGAAGACAGTCACATGTGGAAGCTGTGGAGGAAAAGGTCACAATAAAAGAAGGTGCACCGGACAAGGCTCAACTGCTGCTCAATCTAGTTAAATAGGATGTTTGGGATATGGTTTCTGTAAAACTACTGTCTTTTGATGAAACCCTAACTCTGGGGATGGAGGAGAGTTAACAGGAGGATCAATCCACACAAAGAACTTACATTTTGATCTCTGAAAATAAAAAAAATCAGTGTATAAACGAATTAGGTGATAAGGATTCAAATACTTACCATTTGTGGGCATGTATAAAATCTCCGTTCAGGGTTTTTGGAGGTCTTCGATGTCTTTATCAATGCTGCTCTACCACACTTGCACATCACCATCTTGATCGTCTTCTAATTTTGAAGGATTGACGGCTGGTTCTTCTAATTAGGGTTTCAGATGAGGAAAAAGGGGAAAGAACATCTAGGGTTATAAATTGGGAGGGAAACCAGGCCTTAGCATTAAATGACATATTTACCCTCACGTTTATGGCACGTGAGGGTGTCAGGGTTAGCATTTAACAGCCATCTAACGTTAATACCTTACTTTGTTAAAAAATGAAAAGTTAGTACCCTAGATTGTTATTTTAAACTCTTAGTACCTTAGCTTGTTATTTAGTGTAAACCACAGGGACTAACTACGTAATTAACTCTTTTGATAATGGGTTGAATTATATTGAAGATGCAGTAATGTAACACTTGTCAGCTGACTCAGTAGCAGCTAACAAAAACTCAGCAGCAGCTTCGGTTTGGCTGGAGGTGGCAGTGTGGTTGTGATGGTGGCTGGAGGTGGCAGAGGTGGCAGTGGTGGCAGTCGTTGAAGAAGATGACCGGAGTTGCAGGTTTCCGGTGACGGAAGTAGTGGTGGTGTTATATATGAAAGGGATATTAAGTTGTGGTGGTGGCTGGAGGTGGCAGTGGTGGTTGTGGTGGTTAATGGCGGTGGCAGTGGTGGCAGGGGGTAATATCACAGAGTGCACAAAACACAGGGGGTAATATGAAAGGGCATTATAGTCATTTCAAGTTATAGTCAACAGATTAGTCAACAAATTTGAGGCCGGGGGTAAGGTTGCAACATAACAGCAAACAGTGAGGGGTAAAATTGCAATTATTTTCTTAGGGGGGTAAAGGTGCCAATCACCCCTAACCACAGGGTGTAAAATTGCAGTTTACTCTACATAAAATTTAGATGAAAACTTAAAAGCAAGTTGGATTTATTAATACAAACTGTAACTCATTTTCCGATAATAAATAACATTAACAATTTGAGAAACTCATAACTTTCACTCCCAAGACAATTTTTTTTTAACGTCCAACTTAAGCAACGTCGGGTACTTCGTACGCAGCACCCATTGGCCGAAAGGTAGCCAATGGCAGTCCAACCTGCACGCACGGAGCCCCTAGCCCACCAAGCCACCAGTACCGGGGAAAACCCGACCCTTCACCCGCCTGAGGGCACGACAATGAAGAACCAGTAAAACACGGAGAGATCAGGAATCGAACTCAAGACCAAAGGCTAGGAGTCTTCCCTCATTTCCCATGACCACTGAGCTATAATCCTAGGGTCAAAATCAAATCATCATATATTTATATTTGATTTTGTCCACCCAAAATTGACGTTTTTTTCGAGTTTTGCTCATAATCAATTATTGTGAGCAAAATCGAGCAGAAATCAAGTGTAAATCTGTGATTTCTTAACGGTGAAAGTGAAATTCTGAATGTATTTGATTAAACGTTATTAGTCAAAGTATTATATTAGATTTTGATTTGCCAAAATCAAAGATCCCTTGAATGATTTAAATAAAATACTAATAAATTTTTTTTATTCTACGTTACCTATTTTGAGGGTGGTAATATTCGATAGATTCGTAATACGACACAGATTTGACGTAAAATAATTAGTTTTTAGATTTTTTAACTACTTTATTTAATAAACAGCTCAATATTGGACTTTATTTGTGTTATTCGTTTAATTAAAACAAAACATTGATTGAATTGTACTAAAGTTAAATGCCGACGTAAATAGTCAACATTGGAGACGAAAGAAATAAATATGAAATTTGTGTCGGCTAAGCTGTGTCCCTCCACCACGTGGTGGCATTCTACGCCTTCCCTTTCACAGATGTTATATCATATAAAATAATAATATTAAAACCTATAAAAAGAAGTAACATGTATATGCATAATGAGTTGTAACATATGCTTTGGACGTTTTTTTAAAAAAAAGTTGATTTTCTACTTTTCACCCAAAAGTTTATATCTTTTACAATTTTAACACTACATAGTTTTTATACCCATGGCATTATAGCCTAGTGGTATTTTGGTGGTGGGATAAGGCTTATGACCATTAGGTCATGAGTTCGATTCTCACAAGGGGGGTTTTTCCCAGATTTACTGGGTTTCCTCCTGAATTGGTGTAGGGCATTATTGCCTAGTGGAGATGGATATGATCGGGTGGGTCCGCTGGTGGCACGATGATACTCTAGTGGTCCGTCAGTGATCCAAATTTGCCGTTCAAAAAAAAAAAAAAAAAAAAAAACTACATAGTTTGGTTTTATAACTTTAACCCAAAACTTTTTATTATTTGCAATTTAACTTCACAACTTTTTTCACTTATAGTTTTCATCTTTCGCAAATTTTCGTTTTACGTATAGTTATAAATTTTTCGAGTTAATACGACGCAACGTGCATGTGTGGTTCAACGTTTTTACCTCTATTTTTCCACGTTTGAAAGGTTCGTCGCAACACGCATATCCTAGGTCGAGTCAGTGTTGGTGGTCGATGACGGTTGTGTGACATTAGTACTATTTGACACCGTTTTACGCCCCGCCGCAACACGGGGTGTGCTTTGAGGGTTTTCTAAAGAAAAAATGGTTATGCATATGGTTGTCGTAACGTTGGCTTTGGGGGTTTTCCAAAAAAAACTGATTTTTTTACTTTTCACCAAAAAGCATGTCATAAATTACTTTTAACCCAAAACTATTTATTTTTTTTTACTTTTAACCCAAATTTTTTTTATGTTTTGCAATCTATCCTCAAAACTTTTTTTACTTTCAACTTTGGCCTTTTATAGTTTTCATTTTCCGCAAATTTTTCGCTTTATGCTTGGTTCTAAATTTTGTGACTTAACACATTGCAACGTGCGTCTTTGGTTTAACGTTTTTACGTTTCGTTCTAAATTTTGCGAGTTAACACGACGCAACATGCGTGTGTGGGTGAACGTTTTTACATCGTCTATTTTTTCCCCGTTTGACAGGTTTAACATAACGTGCGGGTCCTAGATCCACTTTGTTATAACTAAAGAATCCCCGCCGCATTGCGGCGGGTCGCAATCCTAATTGCTTTTAATACATAAACACCAAATAAAACATTCTTTGTTTCGGTGGTTGTCAAGAAAACAAAAAAACAATGCATACATTAGTATCTATCATTTGCGGAGCCACATAGACGATACCCGTATAGAGAGTTTAGGGGGGGGGGGGGGGGGGAGGTTGTGTGTGTGTTGGGAGTGCTTATTTTAGGCTATGCGGTATGGTGATTGTCCTTTTTTGGAGGATGATTCGTTACGTAGGATGGGTGTGAGGATGAGACAAAGAGGATGGAGGTATGGAAATTGGGGGATAGACCTAAAACGTATATGTATATATTGTATGTATAGGTGTGTGAGAGAGGGGGAGGGATGGTAGAACAAACCGGGGACGCAACCCATACCGTGTATTCTTAGTGACTTATTAGTTTATTGACTTTTTGAAAAGTTAAAAAAATTTGGGTGAAACTATTTTGTGAGGGTTAAGTCAGTCTATTATGACTTATTAACTTTTCCAATAAGCTATAAGTTGTTTTGAAAAGCTAAGCCAAACATGGCCTAATTGAACTCCTTATAAGTTGGTTGTTTGAACTATATTAGTCCACCATGTGGCCAGCTTAGCAGCCCGTTTAAAGAGCCCATTAAGACCGTAAAGAAAAATTTAGGGGTGTAAATGAGTCGAGTCCGAGCTCGACCATATAGAAAATAAATGTTTTTTTTTTCTATGATGTATAGCATTTCGTTTGGAAAAATCACCCATGTAGAAACCGAAATGATACCAACAAACTTATCATCATATCATAGATTTTCCATCCCATTTAAAACCATCGTATAAGGAACCGAAATGATTCCGATTGAATTTTTCACACGTAATCAATCAAAATGACACCAATCAAATCACCACCGTATTGTGTGGGAAAAAAGCCCCCCCCCCCCCCCCCCCCCCCCCCCCCCCCCCCCACCCGAAGCGTGGGCTTACCCTAACTCCAGTTTTCTTCCAATTAACTCGTTTCCCTTTATAATATTCCAAATCACGCCATGCGGTTGCCTATACTGGAACAAGAAATTGAATTGGAAAAGTCATAGAAATATCAGATGGTTTGTTTTTTATAATCTAAGTCTTTGAAATGTCATAGAAATTGACTAAAGTTGGTTGAAAACTATTTAAGACGTGACTAGATTTATGATTTTCTAAACCGTTGGTTAACCTAGATATAACTGATCAATTGGTAATGTTATTTGCATGCATGTGGTACGACTATATATATCACTTGTCTATCGTCAAATCATAAGTTTAATCAACAATATTAAACAATCAAAATTGGCCAACTGTGGTCAAATATGCCACAAACAGTCAACTATAACTAATCTTTATTAAACATAGTTCGTACAGGCTAATAGTCAATATCAGTCAAACATGGATAAAATGATTATAATTGAACAAACATAATCATTGATTTTACGAATTGTTGCAGATATAATATGGATTTTCGTAAAATTGTATCGGCAACAATTCGTAAAATTTATGTAGAGTGTACCACCACACTGTTACCAAAATTCATGTATGTCTCTCCTAATATAATATGGATTTTCGGGTTATATTACCATATTCGAGTTGGATTACATCAACTTGTGAGTAACATTGCACAAAAACATGATTTAGTGTGGTCCTGAGGTACACTACTGGTGTTATTGTTACTACCATTTTACTCTATATACGCGTGTTATAGTGGGTTCTTTTAAAAAACAAGCCATATAATGACAAAGCTCAAAAGGAAAGCTTTTCAACTCTTCTCGTCCCCATCGAAATAACACGTTTTGTAGAGCTTTCAACATATACTAATCAGACAAAAGATTTTAGAGTGAATATTCGTCTCAATACATTTTCGTTAGTTGAAGGTGTGAAACGTAAGTTTTTGGAATGCGAATGATCTAGGGGTGTGTGTTTTGGAGCAATCTTTGAAAAAAATATACAAGGTTAGGCCGACTGAAAAAACACCTTTTAACATGCCTATCTTGGCGTAAAATGTTTAACCGTTGACTTTACTAAAACGATACTGTAAAAGGATTTACAGTTGAGTTTACAATTTCAAACTCTAGTTGATGGCTAACTGGTCAAAATGAGTTATTCTCTCAAACACTGGCTAGACCAATTCGTTCACTTGTCATAATGTTGCAACATTCTAGATAAATCGACCGGTTCTCAAATCAAATAAGGTTGTTGATCACTTAGTCGACTAGTAAGGATTCACAATTGACTTTACCATTTCATACTTTACGATTAACCAATTAAAATGGGTTATTCATTTAGCATTGGCTGGATTATATTGAATCTTCTCGTCAAAATGTTGCAACTATGTATGCAAATTGACTAATTCTCAATTAAATAACTTTGAGAGTTAAATGCGTGGTTGGTCCCTGTAATTTGCAAATAATGCAGATTTGATCCTAATGGTTTACTAATGTTGCATTACCTAGATCCTGGCTGGTCCCTGGTTTGATTTGCAACTAAGTATGCAAATCAACTCAACCTACTAAAAACCGTAAAACGCATTAGATCGATATCAATCATATTTCTACACCATAACTTTACCAAATTTAAAGAAATACCAAAAGTATTAAAAATGATATAAGTATTAAAATCTTAGCATCACGACATTTCTTCCATATGTTGCATTACCTAGATCCTGGACAACTCTATATTCCCCACCTCATATTCACATACAAACACCCTGTCACTATGTGTGACTATCAATACCACAAAGTTAAATAAATTATTATATAATTAATAAAGAAAAAGTTTCCAAAAATAATTAAATAATTAATAATAATAATAATATTAATATTAATACTCTTATATTTGCTTTACCTTCTGTTATGTATGTACATCCATGGTGCTTGCGTGACACTCCTCTCTGTTCTTTGTTCTTCTTTCTGAATCCAATTTGATCTAAAATATTACAAAAATGACGAAAGTTGATGAACAAATTCAAATCAATAGTCATAAACACAAGAAGATGTTCATTGGTGTAGTCTGGAATTGTCCTGGTGAAATCAAATTATTATTATCTGCTCTTTTGTTTCTCTGTTCAATCATCACTGTGTTTCAGTTCTTCCCTTCTTATATTCGGGATCTTCAGGATTGCGCCGCAGTCCCACCGCCGTCCACCATCGTCGAGCTTCTTGCTACATCCGCACCGCGGATACAAAACAAGAAGCTCGACGATGTGGTGCTTGACCGCGGCGTTATTAAGAGAAACTTCAAAGGATACGGCTCTGCCGCGTATAATTTTATACTTATGTCGGCGTATAGAGGCGGCGGCGACACGTTCGCCGTCGTAGGGTTGTCGTCGAAACCCTTGCACCTATTCGCGAGACCTACTTATGTCTGCGAATGGGTGCCACATCCCGCGACAGGGAATAATAAGAATATCTCCGTCGCGGGGTATAAAATCCTCCCCGACTGGGGATACGGACGTGTGTACACTGTGGTTGTAGTAAATTGTACTTTTCCGTTCCCAGTTGGGGAGGATGGAAGCGGTGGACAATTACTCGTCCACGCCTCCACCTCTGGCGGTGGTGACAGTGACTACTTCAATGTCAGTGACACCGTCGAAGCGTTGGTGGAAGCTCCAGGGAGCTTTCACGCTTCGCAGTTAGACGTTCCGCCAAAATACGACTACTTATATTGCGGGTCGCCTCTTTATGGCGACCTGAGCCCTCAACGGGTGCGCGAATGGATCGCGTACCACGTGAATTTGTTTGGGGAGAGGTCGCATTTTGTGATACACGACGCAGGCGGTGTTCACCGGGATGTTATGGAGGTTTTACGGCCGTGGATCGAAAAGGGTTACGTGACGTTACAGGACATAAAGGAGGAGGAAAGGTTTGATGGGTATTATCATAACCAGTTTCTCGTCGTGAATGATTGTTTGCATCGATACAGATTCGTTGCTAAATGGATGTTTTTCTTCGACGTTGATGAGTTTATATATGTTCCTAAAGAAACCACCATTAAAGGCGTTACGGATTCGCTGTTGGGGTATACACAATTCTCAATTGAACAAAGAACCATGTCGAACAAGCTTTGCTACCTCGATGATGATCCCGGAAAAATTTACAGGTATGAATCATATCATTTTCGATTTACGATTGTAGGACGGGTGTTGGAGTTGGCCAATAGTACCCCAGGGTCATCAGGTGATGATATATCTTTGCGCGTCCGGTGGCGTGGGCTTCCTCGAGAACCTGCTGCACATCCTCTCAAGGGGTGGAGATAAAACTAGGGATGAGCAAAATGGACCCGGTACTACCGGTACCGAATTTACCGAACCGGGTACCTTTTCGGTACCGATTCGGTACCCACTTTTGACATTTTCGGTACCGGTTCGGTACGGTACCGGTATTTTGCTCGTTTTTACCCTCAAATACCGGTACCGAACCGTACCGAACCGGGTATATTCGGTACCGGTACCGGTACCAACTTTTGAGGATTTTCGGTACCGGTTCTTTCGGTACCGGTACCGGTTCGGTACCGAACCGGACCGAGCTCATCCCTAGATTAAACCATGTTTATACCCGGCCCAATAACCGTCACATAAATCATTACCAGTCTAATATTAATTGGATATTTGTATAAAAAATTGTGATTTAAAAATATGTTTAGTTTTTCTTAGTTTAAATTATGAAAAAAATAATAATTGATTAGTAGATGGGTCAGGATCATTTCAGAACCATAAATATTTACAGAACTCCCAGAACTACTAATAAACAATCTTTTTATTTATATATTTTTATGTTTAACATAATTTTATCATTTATTATGTGTATTTTTACGATTACATACATGTTAAGAGTGATTTTATCATTTTTTATATGTAATTTTATAATTACACATATGTAAACTAGTTTTTTTTACATATATGTAATTAGTTATGACACATATATATAATTTTGGCAATTAAACATATGTAAACTACTTTTAACATGTATGTAATCAAAGAAATACATATAATAGATGATAAAAAGATCCTAAATACAAAAACTTATATATAAAATGATTGTTTATTAGGAGTTCTGAAAGTTCTGTAGTTATTTAGAGTTCTGAAATGAACTCAACCCATTAGTAGATTACTACAAATATATAAATGTTTATGGGTATATATGTTTTGGGTAATACGGTCTGGTATAACCTAATACCATGCATGTTTGCCAAGTGACAACACAATTTGTAATTTCGATCATATGTTTGTATAGGAAATGGGGGATCGAGAAGATGATATACAAGGACACAAAGAGGGGAATTAGGAGAGACCGAAAATACGCGATCCAACCACGGAACGTATTCGCGACAGGTGTACACATGTCGCAAAATCTCAAAGGGAGAACAATGCACAAATTGGATGGGAAGATAACATACTACCATTACCATGGAACAATTTCGGAGCGACGAGAGCCATGTCGCCAGCTGGTAAACAGCACCACAAAGAATGTCGATGGAACGCCTTATGTAGTGGATACCACCATGAGGGAGGCTGCTGGAGCCGTCAAGAGATTTGAGCTCCAAACAATTGGTCCAGTGTTGCTAAAGACTCGTCAATGACGGAAGAGTTGTA
The DNA here is from genome assembly GCA_030545235.1 of Helianthus tuberosus. Classification (NCBI taxonomy): domain Eukaryota; kingdom Viridiplantae; phylum Streptophyta; class Magnoliopsida; order Asterales; family Asteraceae; genus Helianthus; species Helianthus tuberosus. The sequence continues at coordinate 100,560,671 of CM060371.1, read as the reverse complement.
TCCTATTAATTTTTTTTGTTGTATTATAGATAATATAGTAATATTTTTATAAATATTTACATAACGAGTATAGGAAAAGATACACATTTCAATTTTGATTTTTTGATGTAAATTTGTTTGTATTATTTATTCAATCTATTAACTTTATTTCGTACTCTTAAGAAAAAAAATCTAAAATTAGTAATTTTTGTTCACCATTCGTGAAATATGTGGTCTCTCATTATTGTTTAACTGTTATGGATATATAGATAACCAAAAATAAACAAAGCAAACGTCAATACCTCATCATAAACGCATTTTTGAGTTCTTTTATTTTATAGAAAACTAGTTTTATAGTGGCGGGACTTAAACGAAAAATCAATATCCTAGATAACGTTTATATCATATACACACTTAATATTCAAGTGATTACAAAAAACAATAATACAAAATTTATACCATTCATACTCCAGACATAACTAATAATCTATGTTAACATTTTATGCCACCCAACCTATATCAATTATCTCTACCTGTTACTTCAACTAACCAACCTTTTTAATAAAGATTGGCAAATAATATTTAATTAAAAAAATTAGTTACTGTAAAAAAAATTAAAAAAACTATACCGTTGGTCCTTGTGGTTTTTGTAAAATTTCAAAGTCGGGTACTAATAGTTTTTTTGGTGCAAAATCAGCTATTATCATTCTAATTTGTTACAATGTTAAGTACTAATGCCAAAGCTTGTCACAACAATGTTGAGTACTTAGGCCAAACCTTGTTAATTTTTTTTGTTAACTCTTAAGAAAATGACTAAAATGCCCTTTAATAACTAGAGAGTCTATTTTTTAATTAATTATATTTGATTAAAATAATTTAAAGTAATGTTTTCTGTTTTATTTATATTTTTTATAAAATTAAATGATTTTAAAGTTTATTATTTATAAACTTTGAGTTTACAAATAATATACTAGTAAAATAAACTTTTAACTTAATCTAAATAAGAAGCAAGTTAAGATTTATAAAAATAACTAAAACAAATTTCTGATCTAGGAATATAATAGTTTTGTAAGTTGAAATAAATATAGGGCTTTGATTCTGTATCGTAAAGGAACAAATAGCATGTAATATTCGTATCCGTTTGCGATGTTATATACAAGAATTGCATCGCTGAAGTTCTGATATGCCGACGCGGCTCCGATCAGTTGTAGAGACAAAGGTAGTTGTGAAATTGTGTGGGAATGAGGTCGCATCGAGTCAAGAGGCGTATATTTATACTTGAATTGAAGATATAATGGATCGAGAGTATGGAGGGAATTTCGGAGTTAAACGGGTTAGCGAATAAGCATAATTTGCAGTTTGTATGTGACACAAAAGAGTTGTTAGTTTTGATTACGATTGAGATACACATTAACGAAAAAAACACGAATTACGTAAACGGACAATTTTTACGGATCCGCTACGGCCGGAACTCGGCGACTTTGCCGGAGAAGACCCCCTGAAAGGCGGGCTTTCTTTTTGTTTGTTCTACCAAGTTTGATTATTTAACACATATAGTCTCTGCAGTTTCTAAATTTTACAAAATGACTAAAACTTTAATTATTAAAGGGCATTTTAGTCATTTTTGTAAGAATTAACAAAAAAGTTAACAAGGTTTGGTCTTAATACTCAACATTGTGACAAGGTTTGGTCTTAGTACTTAATATTGTGACAAACTAGAACGTTAATACCTGATTTTGCAACAAAATAATATTAGTACCCGACATTGAAATTTGATAGAAACCATAAGGACTAACGTTGTAATTTTTTCTATTTTTATTTATTATTGTCTAAAGACTAATTAACAATAGAAATGAATAATAAAAGGGAAAAAAAGTTTATTACAGGCATTCTCACTCAGACCAGTTATCTTATCCTCCGTATAAGTCACAATGTTCATCGTATGCCTCCATGCGAAGGTTTTTTGTGCCCACTTTTCCTTGGCGTAAATACAATATTAACATGTATTGAGTATCATAATTTTATTCAAATGAGTAATTCTCTTAATGTCACACCCCAACTAGCAGCGGAAATCATAAGGGATGCAACTGACACATATGGCATAAACACATTGTTTATAAAGATACTACATTAAAAATTTTACTATACATCATGTTACATAGTTATTTACATATGACGAGTATGTTATAATTGCATGTTCCCGCTAACAGCTTTATTCTTATATCTGGTATGTTTCTATGTGTGTAACTATCCAAAAAGCAAAACTTGAAGCAACAAACACATATTCACTCAAGTTCCTGTTTACCTTAAAAGCGTGTTTAAAAAGGAACGGTCAACTATATATAGTTGGTGAGTTTCACAGGTTTTGTTGGTCTCTATGTACAAGTACACAAATAAAGTTTTACAAATATGATGTAATTATACTAAGTTTACAAGTGAAGCCTTGACGTGTACTCAAATCATCATGGCCAACACCAACCACAACAAATAATAACAGTACCCCCCAGGTAGCTATGCCTAATACAACATAGCATATACAGTGAATATGTGCAACCAGGTTTTCTCGAGTAGCACATAGTCGTGGCAAACTTGCAATGCGGTTTAGGCTCGTTGGGCCAAATAGTACTATCCACAATATTCACCGGCCAAATAGTTAATCACTTGTGTATATGGGGATTTTCCGTGTGTTAAGAGTCTAACTCAAATAATTCACATAAAAAACAAGGTTCATATGCATTTGCGTACGAAACATGCATCCCCCCCCCCTAAAAAACGTTTAATAAAACATGTACAAAATAGGGGCCATGAAACTAACATGATAAAGTACGCTTACAGTTTGTAATAGTAGTATAGCAGTGTACTAGTAGTGCTAATCCGATCATTCTGTTTCTCGCGAGTATGCACAATTTCTACATTTCCAGATTCTGCGTAAGGCTAGGTACAACACCTTGGTTTCTTGATGGAAAAGGGTAGGATTGTTTGTGAGCAGATATGAAATGAATTGTGAGGGTGAAGAGATTTCTTAATAAAGAAAAAAGAGAGATGTATGTATGTATACATGTTAGATCGTAAAAGGGAGGGGGACAAATGTCCCCTTTGACTTTTCCTTGGACCCTATTTTCAAAATTTTAGATAGATTTAGGCTAATAATTAGGGTTGTGGTTAATTATCGAGTTTAAACGCTCCCCTGGTTCGGTAAACGATCAAGAAACGAAGAGTTTTTTCGCGATGTTTTTTGTGTTTAAAAAAATTGTCATACGTTCACGAAAACCCGATCGTTTTCACATTTATGCTTAAAATATCTTAAAAAATTATAAGTCTTTTTAGGCTTGACAGATTATGCAATGCATGTTTGGATGATACAGTGTGTGTTTAAATTAAAGACGTTTCGTTAACCGGAAACTACTTCGTTTAACGTGTACACTACAAGTTAAGGCCTTAATGTCCCTATGTTATTGGCTAAAGATCATGTTGACACTAATTTGTACCCCGGGAATCGTTTAAATCACATAGGATTTTGTTTTGTTAGTCATGTAAACGCTACGTTTCGATTTAGGGTTTACTTGGATTTTTTCACGAGTGTCACAGTCTCCCACGGTTACAAGAACTTCATCCTCAAAATTCAAGTGTTATTAGTCTTCTTATTGGGGAAACGATGTTGGTCCCTTTTTTTGAACAGATCTTTACGTTCTCAGGTAAACTCGGGTAAACTCTGGCCCTCGTTGTGAATTCCATTGTACTTTGACAATCGATATTTTGTTATTTCGTAGCATCTTGACCTTTCTGCCTACAGTTTCCACCGGTTCTTCCACAAAGTGGACTATGTCATTCACATGCACATCTTTTAATGGGATGATTGTAGTATCATCGGTAAGGCACCTTTTCAAGTTCAACACATGGAACACATCGTTAATACTACTCAGTTCTAGTGGAAATCGTAACTTGTACACAACCGGACTTATCTTATCAATAACTTCATAGCGTCTAATGTATCGTGGAGCTAACTTGCCTGCTTTTCCAAATCTATTGACTCCCTTCCAGGCTGATACTTTCAAGAATACTTTATCACCTACCGTGAACTGTAAAGGTTTTTTGCGGTGATCGGCGTAACTCTTTAGAACCAATTTTTTTTCCAACACAAGGGTGATCTACATTTTCACCCATATAACGCCTCGAACGGTGCAGGCTGAATACTACGGTAATAACTGTTACTGTACGAGAATTCAATTAGTGGAAGATGTTGATCCCAGTTCCCTCTAAAATCTAGAACACAGGCTCAGAGTAAATCTTCAAAGGTTTGGACGGTTCGCTCGGACTGCCCATCGGTTTGAGGGTAATAAGCTGTGCTCAAGTCGATTCGGGTTCCCAGTGCTTCTTGCAATCCTTGCCAGTAATGTGAAGTGAAACGACTATCACGATCTGAGATGATAACAATAGGCACTCCATGTCGGGCCACGATTTCGTTAGTGTAGAGTTCTGCAAGTTTCTCCCTCTTGTAGTTAGTGTGGATAGGTATGAAGTGTGTGGATTTGGTTAGCCTTCCCACGACTACCCAGATTGAATCATCGCCTCATGGTGTCTTAGGAAGGTGGGTTACGAAATCCATCGTGATTTGTTCCCACTTTTATTGAGGGATTTCAGGCTGTTGTAAGATTCCCAGAGGTTTTTGGTATTCCACCTTGACTCGAGCACAAGTCAATCACTTACTAACATACGTAGCTACATCATTCTTCATGCTTTGCCACCAATAAAATTCCTTAAGGTCATGGTACATTTTATCTGTGCATGGGTCAATAGAATACTTAGATTTATGTGCTTCAACCAAGATCAGTTCTCGTAGGTTATGAAGATTCGGGATCTACATCTGATCCTTAAAGTAACATACTTGGTTAGTTTTAGTTTCAAAGTTGCTTTCATTTTCGTGTAAGCCTTCATTCATCAACTGTGTTTCACTTAGTGCATCTGTGGATTTGCTTTCAAGTTGTTTGTATTTTTGTTTCGGGTTAAGTCGGTAGTTGTGTCGTAAATAGTTTCTCAGTCAATTGAGGACAATGAAGGAAATAAGTATGGGGAGGGGAGACTAGTGTCTAGTGTTTCTTAGTCTTAGTTGTGTGTCGCGTCGTTTAAAAAAATTGAAAATTTTTCGAGAAAATTTTTGCAATAACTGGAAAATGATAGGTATAATCGGATTGTTGGCATTTGATTAATACATATATATGAGATAATAAACAGTCGGTCACACATCTAATCTAGGGTATGTGGGTAGGCCCAGCCAGTTGATGAGTTCCTTAGGAAAGATATAAAATACCTTAAATTAGGAATCTTGTTGTAACACCACGTAAAAACGTGTCCATTTATGTGAAGACACGTGTCCTAAACCCTAATCATGTGAAAGATTGAGTTTGAAGGACTAAAGTTGACAAACGATAAAAATATGAAACCAAAGGGACCAAATGTGTCAACATGCCAAACTTGTGCCTCTGAATGACCACACACAAAGAATATATCCTTAAATGAGAAATAAATTGGATACAAGAAGCCGTTTATGAAAATAATCGAAAGATTATAAACTACAAGGGTTAAACGTGTCAACATGTAAATTCTTACCTCTGAGTGACCTTTTAACGAACCCGAGGCTTCGTAATATTCAAATATACTCCCAAGGATAAGTGATATCAGTTTCACATGGTTTCAAGATCGTTATGTAAGTTTTCAAGACTTTGGGTGAAAAGTGTCAATATGATGAAACTAGTGTTTCGGTGATCATCTAACGAAACCGGACCTAACGGAGTTTGGTTACACTCCCATGAACCTCTACAAACTAACTACAAGGGCCTTATATGCCAAAAATGAAATTAAATAAAGTTACAAGGAACCAGGGACTGAAACTGCCATTGTTAAAACATTTTTAACATGAATACAAGGTTGTCGCGGCCCGCGTAGACTCCCCTTGAGTCTTACGCGGCCCGCGAGAGACTGCCCAGCGCAGAAGATTGTTGCCAGCTGGAGGTTTCAGCTCAGAACTGACTTAAACACCTCCAAACTGATACCAGGGGCTGATTGTCGGATTTGTAATACCACTAGGACACCTGGGGTGATCCTAGACACCTCCAAAACACCTGCCTTGATCTTGTTCCATGGCATTCATCTATATAAAGGCAATTAAGTGCCATTGTTCATTTGCTCATTCACTTGAAACATTCACTTCACTCCCCTCTAGTGGTTTCTGATTAAGAAGGGAGCTCAAGTTTGTAGAAAAGATAGTTAGGACCCTTTGTAAGTGTCTTAGTCCTTTCTTTAGTTCAGTTTTATAGTTTAAAAATCGAAAAGTCAACATTATCGTAATCTGACTTTGACTTTCGGTAAAACTCAAATGGTCCAGCCACTGATCGAAATGAATGTGGTTATGTGACCATAACTAGGTAGGTGATTAACCCTTAAAAGGGCACCTCCAAATTATTTCGTTTGCTTAGTAATTGTCGGGTCAAACTAATTAGTTAAAAAGTCAAACTGGACAGAATTTTAAATAATGATTAAAACTAATAATACAGAAGTTATAAATTATATTTTAACACTCTAATAACTTAGTAATTATTATTAGTACCTATCCAAACATGTTCAACCCGACAATTCTAAGTCGAAGGTCGGTTCTCAACCGAAAGTCGCAAAAGCTTGACTTTTGCTTTGACTTTTAGTTCTGACCCGATTGAGCTTAATTCTTCCATGTTTTAAGCTTCCATTAGGACCACCTTATGTTGTAGTATAACCCTCTGGAATTATAGTACCTGGTCATATATATTCTGAATTATATGCTAAGTTTCGTTATTATGCTTATAAATGCCCATTTTGCCCTTTTGACATATAAACGAGATTTTTGAAAATGTGAGAGGACAAAAACCTTTATTACTGAAATATAAGTATGCCCCAAAAATTTGACATTAGTTTCTGATCTTAAACAGAAGTTATGCTCGATATCGTAAATTGAAAGTTTTTATTAATTAAATTACGCTATCTTGCATAAGATATGTTTAAACATGGATTTTAACCCAAAACTCATTACCTACTGTTAAGATATTATTTTTAGGGATTTTTAGGATTTTTGGTCAGATTATAAACTTGCCATATCCTTGAGTTCTTGTATAATTCGGTAACTGACGATAAAACTTGAAAATGCCCGATTATTTTATTTCATAATTCGGGATAATCCCGTGATTTACAATAGAGGAATTTTACTAGGAAATTCCCTGATTTATAAAACATGTTTATTTATTTTAACTGAGCCACCTCTTCAAGCTTGTTAGTGCTCCGTAGCACGTTTTCCTTGATTTACAGCAGGTCGTCTGAAACATGTTTTAAAAATATTTTATCAGCGGGGAAATACTGGCGAGTCATTCAAGTATGTAAAATGACACATTAGTTATCAATTACAGCATAAGAGCGATTACAATGGCTTCTATCTTATTTTTATCTGGCGCCGTGTCACCTGGTGACGATGGTCATACCACTATTGGGTCTCATAGACGCACACCATCAGCGTCTTTTTCTAGCTTCGATTCTCGAGATAACTGGAGACATTCTTTTGAACTGGCGAGACACTCCGTTTCGCTAGGTTCCTCACCTTCAGATCCTCCACATTTTGGACTACCTATTCAGGACGAGCCCCAACATTCGTACAATTCCCATCAATCGCATCATTCACACCACTCTTTACATTTTCATTCCTTTCACCATTCTAGTTCTCACGATCTTTATTCCCTGGGTCAATTTAAGCCAAACGATTATTTAAACGAACCTCTAGGTTATAATCCTTTAGGACCCGAGGACCATTTCTCCAAAGATATGGAAATGGATGATGACCCCGATCCAGCACAGCCAACCGGGACACCAACCCATCCCATCAGCATCTCCAGCGGTTATCCTTACCAAGGATCGCCATACCAAGGCCCCGACCCATGGGACGAATGGTGGAACAAGTTTGAATGGGAATTCACTCCTTCTTTTCATAATTCTCCACAACTTCCATTGGAGGAACCATACCTTCAAGCGGTTTCTCCACCGCCATTACCCGTTGAGCAACCACCTCAACAACCACCTCAACCACCTCCCGAGCCACCTTGGCGAAGGAGGAACGCACGGATGTCCGTGCGAGGGGGACCTAGGTTCAGTTCCCCTCAAGCTTCGAGCACATACCCTCCAATCCCTGAGGATCCACAAATGGGTGGACCCTCTCATGCGGTGCCGGAAGATGATCCCCCGCCATTTACACTTGCACCACCGCCACCGCCAGTGGGTTATGATAATCCCATACCGATTTACCAAGGTTCGTCTAGGTATAACCCATTTGAATATCCAAATCCTACGGATTATGGATATCAGGCCCCTGCCCAAGATCCATATCTTGAAGCAGCTCAGTTTAATGCACTTTACTCCTCACCCTTTCCTCCATCATACCCAACAGGGTATCCAGTGTATGGGTATCAATACCCTCCTTACCAACAACAACCCCCTCCTTCTCAAATGCAAACATAAGAAATTCTGCATAGGTTGGATCAGGTTGAACACAAAGCAGAGGAACGCGAGAAAAAGCATAACAAATTTCTTAAGGGCCTCGCGAACTTCATAAAAGGCAAAAAGAAGTAGAAGTTTATTTTATTTTATTTTGTATTGTATTGTATTGTATTTTCAATCAAGTCCCTGCGAGGACATTTTATTTTTGTACTTGGTCCCTGCGTGGACTTATTTTCTTTTCTGTAGTCCTTATGTGGACAGTTTGTTATTTCAAGACCTGTTTAGGGCATATCTTGTAATCGCTTAGTTTTTCAATGAAATTTCTTTTGGAACAAATTTTATATGTATTTTACTACATCATCTTGTTAATATCATTTCACTTTACATTGATCTACCAAAGAAATTCCAAAAAGAAATTCTTAAAGGTATAACCTAGCCAATATTAATGGCTATGATGGTACGACCTTTTTAAGAAAGTGATTCCTTGTTAACATCTGAAAACATGTTAACATTCTTGGCTGTGTGACGTGAGAGACCACACTAGTTTCCAAAAGTACTTGGATTCTTCCAAGCCACCCTCATAGCCTATATGATCAATGCGAATCATGGCTATTAAACATCAATATGATGTATAAAACATCCAATTGAGATGTAAGCCTTTGGGCGAAGGTGTATTCATGACAGTGATAGTTTATTTTGTAAACTTCTGTCAGAAGGGCGATGAACTAATGTTCGACCCTTAAAGATCACCGATCCAAGAGATCATGTTTTAATTGTCCTTGTGGCAAGGCCTTTTGTGCCATCTAAATGTCCTTCGAGACGAGCCTTGTGCTATATGAAAAATGTCTCTATGACATTGTCAGATGTGTCTTATGTCCCCTGTCTGGTAAATATGTAGGATTATATCCCATTGACTGCCTATAATGGCTCAATTATAGCCTAGGCAAATCTTGATCAAATAGATTTTTGACTTGTTATTAAAATGATTCGTTTGGTTTATTAATACCATGGCCATCTAATCATCAATACGATGGTTCATTATATAATTTAAATAAATCATTATTGTTAAATTTTAGTACCCAAATCATGGCTGGCTCTGACGAAGTAAACAATCATCATGTGGAAGGAAAGAATAATGAAGCCAGGATAAATGTTACTGGTGCTGAATTACAAGCAATAATTGACACAACAGTTGCTCAAGCTGTGGATAAAATATTCAAAGAACTGAGTCATGTTCGGTCCAAAACTCATACAAAGTCCTTATCACATTCGCATGCATCGAAAAAGGATGAATCTCCGCATTCATCCAACCAGAGATCTGAATCTCAGAAGGTTGTGTTGAATCAGATTCCCAGGTACAACAAAGGTTGTACCTACAAATACTTCATCTTGTGTAAGCCAAGAGACTTCACGGGAGAAAAGGGAGCAATAGATTGTATGAAGTGGTTAGATGAAATGGAAATGGTGATTGATATTAGTGGGTGCGCAAAGGAGGACATCGTTAAGTTTGTATCTTAGTCCTTCAAGGGTGATGCCCTAAAATGGTGGAAAGCCTTGGTGCAATCCACTGGAAAGGTTCCTTTGTATAACCTTTCCTGGAACAAATTCGTTGATCTTATGAAGGACACTTACTGTCCTCAGCATGAAGTGGAAAGGATAGAGACTGACTTCCTCACTCTGGTGATGAAGGATTTGGATTGCAGGTCCTATGTGACCAGTTTTAACTCTATGTCGAGGCTTCTACCGTATTTGGTCACCCTTGAACCCAAACGCATTGCACGTTTTATCAGTGGTTTAGCCCCAGAGGTTAAAGGAAATGTCAAGGCTTCTAAGCCTGCTACCTATAAATCTGCTGTAGATCTATCTTTGTCACTTACTCTCGATGTTGTAAGGAGTAAGGCAAAGAAAGCCACCGAGGAGGGGAAGAGAAAAAGGGAAGATGACCAGTCCCATCATTCAAACAAAAAGAAGAAGGGAAACTATGGTTTCAAAAAGGGATAGTCAGATGACAAGCCCAGATGTAAAACGTGTAACAAGAGACACTTTGGAAAGTGCAATCAGGACCCACAAGCTAAACCTTGTGGGATCTGCAAGAAGAAAGGGCACAAGACTGTTGTGTGCCGAAACATCAAGGATGCGACCTGCTATGGTTGCAACGAAAAAGGGGACATTAAGACTAATTTCCCTAAGAATGCAAAGAAGCCAGAAGAGGCAAAGAAGACCAATGCAAGGGTCTTTCAGATGAATGCCAGGGAGGCGGTGAATGACAATAATGTTATAATAGGTACCTTCCTCATTAATGATATTTATGCTAGAGTTTTAATTGATTCAGGTGCTGACAAGTCTTTTGTAGACCATAAATTTAGTAAATTACTGAATCTGCCTATTAAAACTCTAGACATAAAATATGAGGTAGAACTCGCAGACGGTACCTTAGAAACAGCTTCAACTCTTCTTGATGGATGCTTTACATCCATTAAGAATCATTCTATCCCGCTATCATTTTTTCCAATAAAGTTGGCTGGGTTTGATGTAGTTTTAGGCATGGATTGGTTATCGCATAACCAAGCCCAAATAGCCTGCGATAAAAAGCTAGTTAACATCAAAACCCCTTCTGGTAAATCAGTCACCATTGATGGAGACACACGATATGGTTTGCCAGACAATGTGTCTATTCTCAAAGACTCGAAGTGTTTGAAGAGCGGATGTGTCGTTTACATGGCACAAGTGACAGTGAATGACCCGAAACCCAAGATTGAAGATATTCCAATCATTTCAGAATACCCTGATGTCTTTCCTGATGAGTTACCTGGATTAACTCCTGAGAGGCAAGTTGAATTCAGGATAGACATATTGCCAGGATCTGCACCGATTGCACGAGCCCCTTACCGTCTAGCGCCTACTGAAATGAAAGAGCTCAGGACTCAATTGGATGACTTACTAGAAAAGGGTTTCATACAACCCAGCTCTTCACCTTGGGGAGCTCCTATTTTGTTTGTGAAGAAGAAGGATGGATCAATGCGTCTATGCAATGATTATCGTGAGTTAAATAAGGTAACGATCAAGAATCGTTATCCTTTGCCCAGGATCAACGAGTTATTCGACCAAATCCAAGGCGCGAGCTACTTCTCGAAGATCGACTTGAGATCGGGATATCATCAACTCAAGGTTAGAACAAAAGATGTACCTAAGACAACATTCAGAACAAGGTATGGACATTATGAGTTCTTGGTGATGCCTTTCGGGTTCACTAATGCACCCGCAGCATTCATGGATCTCATGAATCGAGTCTGCAAGCCATACTTAGATAAGTTTGTCATCGTCTTTATAGACGACATACTTATTTATTCCCGTAGCCAAATCAACCACGAGAAACACCTTCGGTGTATCTTAGGATTGTTACAAAAGGAGAAACTGTATGCTAAGTTTTCAAAATGCGAGTTCTGGCTTCGCGAAGTCCAATTCCTTAGACATGTTGTCAGTGAGTAAGGTATCCAAGTAGATCCCGCTAAGATAGAAGCCATAATGAATTGGGAAGAACCAAAGACACCAACAGAAATTCGCAGCTTTCTAGGATTAGCTTGATATTATAGAAGGTTCATTGAGAACTTCTCAAGAATAGCTGCACCATTGACTACTCTGACCCGTAAGAATGTGAAGTTTGACTGGGGTCCAAAACAACAAGAGTCATTTGAGATTCTTAAACAGAAATTGAGCAATGCTCCGGTGTTGACATTGCCCGAAGGAATAGAAGAGTTTGTCGTGTACTGTGATGCGTCACACACCGGTATGGGTTGTGTACTTATGCAGAAAGGCAAGGTGATTGCCTATGCATCACGACAACTAAAAGTGCACGAAAATAATTACACCACCCACGATTTGGAGTTGGGTGCCATTGTATTTGCACTAAAGTTGTGGAGACATTATCTATACGGAACTAAATGTGTGATATATTCGGATCACAAAAGTCTCCAACACCTATTCAATAAAAAAGAGCTTAATATGAGACAACGCCGGTGGATGGAGACTCTAAATGACTACGATTGTGAAATTCGCTACCATCCTGGCAAAGCGAATGTAGTCACTGACGCTCTAAGCCGAAAGGAAAGATTCAAACCTATAAGGATTAATGCCAAAAGCATCGAACTTAAGAATAGCCTGAATGAGAGGCTGTTAGTCGCTCAGAAGGAAGCTGTTTTGGAAGCTAACCTTCCAAGTGAAAAGTTAGGTGTAACTGCAGAACAGTTAGCACTTGGAAAGGATGGAATCCTTAGAATGAATGGAAGAATCTGGGTTCCTATTCATGGATGGCTTCGAGATATAATCCTCCAGGAAGCTCACAATTCCAAATATTCAGTTCACCTTAGAGGTGACAAAATGTATCAAGATTTAAAAGCTAATTATTGGTGGATAGGTTTAAAGAAATCTATAGCCATACATGTAGCAAAATGTCTGACATGCACTCAGATTAAAGCGGAACATCAAAAGCTGTCAGGTCTGCTACAACAGCCAGAACTTCCCACATGGAAGTGGGAGATGGTAACCATGGATTTTATAACTAAGTTACCTAAAACAAGGCATGGAAATGATACTATGTGGGTTATAGTTGATAGACTGACTAAGTCAGCACATTTCTTACCCATCAAGGAGACTCATAGCTTCGACAAGCTAGCTCAGTTGTACGTGGATAAGATTGTATCTCTCCATGGAGTGCCGGTATCTATTATATCTGATAGAGATACTAGATACACCTCTCACTTTTGGAAAAGCTTCCAACAATCATTAGGCACTCGTTTGAATTTTAGTACAGCCTACCATCCTCAAAAGGATGGACAAAGTGAGCGTACAATTCAAACTTTGGAAGACATGCTTCGTGCATGTGTTATTGATTTGGGTGGTAGCTGGGATGACCACCTACCATTGATCGAGTTCTCCTATAATAAGAGCTACCATACTAGCATTCAGGCTGCGCCTTTTGAGGCGTTGTATGGGAGGAAATGCAAAACGCCTGTTTGTTGGGTGGAAGTAGGAGAAGCTCGGTTATCAGGACCTGATATAGTCCTTGAAATGACGGACAAGATTGTCCAAATTCGTAATCGCCTGAAAGCTGCAAGTGATAGGCAGAAAAGTTATGTTGTTAAGAGGCAAAAACCTCTAAAATTCGAAGTGGGCGACAAAGTCTTACTAAAAGTATCACCCTGGAAAGGTGTGATGCGTTTTGGTAAGAAGGGCAAGCGAAGCCCAAGGTTTATTGGACCATTCGAGATCATCGAATGTTTCGGTAGTGTAGCTTATAAGCTAAACTTGCCTAAGGAGCTGAGTGGAATTCACAATGTGTTCCACATCTGTAATTTAAACAAATGTCTAGATGATGAATCACTAGCAATGTCTCATAAAGACGTACAGATTGATGAAAGCCTGAGGTTTGTTGAAAGACCAATATCGATCAAGGATCGACAGGTTAAGAAGCTCCGAAGGAAACACGTGCCTATAATAAAGTTAAATGGGATGCCCGTAGAGGCCCTGAATATACGTGGGAAGTTGAGTCCATAAGGAGACAGAAGTACCCTCACTTATTCCAGTAAATCTCGGGGTCAACATTTCTTTTAAGGGGGTGAGGATGTAACACCACGTAAAAACGTGTCCATTTATGTGAAGACACGTGTCCTAAACCCTAATCATGTGAAAGATTGAGTTTGAAGGACTAAAGTTGACAAAATATAAAAATATGAAACCAAAGGGACTAAATGTGTCAACATGCCAAACTTGTGCCTCTGAATGACCACACACAAAGAATATATCCTTAAATGAGAAATAAATTGGATACAAGAAGCCGTTTATGAAAATAATCGAAAGATTATAAACTACAGGGGTTAAACGTGTCAACATGTAAATTCTTACCTCTGAGTGACCTTTTAACGAACCCGAGGCTTCGTAATATTCAAATATACTCCCAAGGATAAGTGATATCAGTTTCACATGGTTTCAAGATCGTTATGTAAGTTTTCAAGACTTTGGGTGAAAAGTGTCAATATGATGAAACTAGTGTTTCGGTGATCATCTAACGAAACCGGACCTAACGGAGTTTGGTTACACTCCCATGAACCTCTACAAACTAACTACAAGGTCCTCATATGCCAAAAATGAAGCTAAATAAAGTTACAAGGAACCAGGGACTGAAACTGCCATTGTTAAAACATTTTTAACCTGAATACAAGGTTGTCGCGGTCTGCGTAGACTCCCCTTGAGTCTTACGCGGCCCGCGAGAGACGGCCCAGCGCAGAAGATTGTTGCCAGCTGCAGGTTTCAGCTCAGAACCGACTTAAACACCTCTAAACTGATACCAGGGGCTGATTGTCGGATTTGTAATACCACTAGGACACCTGGGTGATCCTAGACACCTCCAAAACACCTGCCTTGATCTTGTTCCATGGCATTCATCTATATAAAGGCAATTGAGTACCATTGTTCATTTGCTCATTCACTGGAAACATTCACTTCACTCCCCTCTGGTGGTTTCTGATTAAGAAGGGAGCTCAAGTTTGTAGAAAAGATAACTAGGACCCTTTGTAAGTGTCTTAATCCTTTCTTTAGTTCAGTTTTATAGTTTAAAAACCAAAAAGTCAATATTATCGTAATCTGACTTTGACTTTCGGTTTAAACTCATATGGTCCAGCAACTGATCGAAATGAATGTGGTTATGTGACCATAACTAGGTAGGTGATTAACCCTTAAAAGGGCACCACCTAATTATTTCGTAGTAATTGTCGGTTCAAACTAATTAGTTAAAAGTCAAACTGGACAGAATTTTAAATAATGATTAAAACTAATCATACAGAGGTTATAAATTATATTTTAACACTCTAATAACTTAGTAATTATTATTAGAACCTATCCAAACAGGTTCAACCCGACAATTCAAAGTCTAAGGTCGGTTCGCAACCGAAAGTCGCAAAAGCTTGACTTTTGCTTTGACTTTCAGTTCTGACCCGATTGTGCTTAATTCTTCCATGTTTTAAGCTTCCATTAGGACCACCTTATGTTGTAGTATAACCCTCTGGAGTTATAGTACCTGGTCATATATATTCTGAATTATATGCTAAGTTTCGTTATTATGCTTATAAATGCCCATTTTGCCCTTTTGACATATAAACGATATTTTTGAAAATGTGAGAGGACAAAAACCTTTATTACTAAAATATAAGTATGTCCCGAAAATTTGACATTAGTTTCTGATTTTAAACAGAAGTTATGCTCGATATCGTAAATTGAAAGTTTTTATTAATTAAATTACGCTATCTTGCATAAGATATGTTTAAACATGGATTTTGACCCAAAAACCATTACCTACTTTTAAGATATTATTGTTAGGGATTTTTAGGATTTTTGGTCAGATTATAAACTGACCATATCATTGAGTTCTTGTATAATTCGGTAAATGACGATAACACCCTTTTCATACATAAAATGGGATTAACAAATGATTTGAATGCCAAACCTTTTCCTACTGATCTTATATATTAAATAAATTATTTTGAGTATTTAAGACTGATCAAAATCTCATATTTCTATAAACATCTTGATTATCGTCAATTTGCGATTTTTACAATAATTAGGTGCATAGTATGGTTTAAAACCATACTTAACACCCAAGACTTGTTACCTACTGAATTTTTAAATAAATTTTAATATTACTATAGTAGGTATAAGTCATGAACTCAGACTTCCAAAAATGTCCTTAAAAGCATATGTGAAATGACCAAAATACCCTTCCGAGGCATAGTTTGGCCATAATTGGTAAACCTCGCATATGTATAATATCCTACTGATGTAATGTGATAAAATAGATATTTTTACTGAATGTTTTAGACCAGAACCTTAGTTTACTATTAAATCTCTTTTATAAACATTAAAATGACCAAAATGCCCCTACGGGACTTAAATTGGTTTTAAATACTTTTTGGGCATATATGTTAACATCCTACTGATATATTAGCATATTCTAAGCATAATAACATATGAGACCTGTATATAATTCACTTGGCTACCCGTTATGCATTTATGCATTCGGATCGGTTTATGTAACTAGTTTACACAAAATAACCGAAACGGGTTTAACCTTATCATTAAATCTTCAAAATCCAGAATGTCTTTAGTTTACCCATATAATGCAAGTATCCAAACTTGTCGGGTCTAAATCACATTTCATTCCAGTCTCCGCTTAATCTAGCATTTAGAACCGTAAAGTATCTTTCAAACTAACCGGTCTAAGTCTTTGACTTAAATAAAGACCCGTTAGTATCCTAATAGGTTAATAAACCTTCTATACAGATTGAGTAGATTTGGTAGAAGGTACTTTCATAAGGCTTTAGGAATATACGCCTGAGTGACTTCTTTCATCTGGCTCAGGTAAATACTTTTAACTTATTTTCCGTTATACGGGTTTGGGATACGGTATTATAATAATACCGCTTGGTCGGGTATGAAATCATTTAATCGGATTGTGATTAATAAATTTACATAACCCGTTTTAATCTGTTTTGTTTGATAACAAAAACATTAGGGGTTAATACGACCGTGTCCTGGATATCCTTGGCTCATTTCATTTGTAAATGACCACGACCTATGCACGGGGTGTAGGCATACACCTGACAGATGCAAATGCTAAATAACCCACATGATGGGGATAACTCCTTTGTGGGTTCTATAGTGGTGAGTCGGTTAATCATGACCGACTTCCAAACCGGCCCTATATGTATGACAAACATGTAAAACGACATACACGATTATCTTAAATAATTGTCCCAAGTATAAATGATTTGTGCTTTGTGCACTTAAATCAATTTTTATAAACTCTTTTCAAACGAGTCGGTTAATAGTATTTACCAGTGTAAACTGACGTATTTTCCAAAGACTAAGTGACAGGTACCTCACGTAAATAGGCTGGAGCTACTCGGTGTCAATAAGAGGATCTTGCAAATCCTTAGATGCCTGGAGTCTGTTATTTCAGTTTCTTGTATTTTATTTTATAATCTTTTATTTGGACATTCGGACACTATGGTTTGTAATAGTAATTATTCACCAAGCCTTCCGCTGTGCTGTTATATTGTGTGTATTGACAATGATGATATCAACTACGTCACGATACTCCCCACCGGGCCCACCGGAAATATGTGGAAATATCGGGGTGTGACACTTGTGGGTTCTCAGCTTAGGAGCTATGGAAAAAATGAAACTGTGGAGAGTATAAGGGGTACGTCATAAGTAGAAAGCTTATAAGTTTTTCTGATTAAATTAGCACACTTGTTTCTTTTTATGAAAATAAATCTGAAACAAGGTGGTGCCCGAAAGATAACATTCTATCCATTCCTTTGAGCTACATGTTTGAAAAGAAAAAAAGAAAGAAAAAAAAAACGAAACCTATGGTATTAACCATTCGGATGGTGACTCGGGTGGGTTATACCCGCTAGGTGGAGTTAGAAAAATATGTGAAGTTTATGGCTTTAACCACTGGTATGGTGACTCGGGTGGGGTATGTCCGCTAAACTGATCATAAGCAACACATGTAAAGCTCGCAACATCATCCATCTATTCATCATAAGTTTAATCGGAATTGCATAAAGGTTTTTTATATAAGATGGTAGATATTATCTTTTAACCTTATAAGCTTGAAGTGGGATTAGGTGGCGTTGTAGTCTAATAAGTGTGAGATCCATAGATGAATAATGCACCTGAACTTAACGGATCATGATTAAGGGCTTAGAAGCTGGTGGTTGGGATTAGGTGGATCATATACCTGCAATCTTGGTTAACGTGTGATTTGATTTGTTAATGAATTAAATGAATATATTGAATGCCGATGTTTCTGATTGTGATTCCATTGTAGATAATTTTTTCGTGACGAAAAAAGATAAGTGTGGGGATGTGATGTTAGCTTAAGATATGTAGTATTATATAGTAATTTGCGTCGGTTTTTAGTATGTTAAACATCTTAAATCATATGTGTTAGATATTTATTGTATGTGGGTGTTTTTGTACGAAGTAGGTGTTAACGAAGGTAAAATGAGAGAAGCAAGCTGAAAAGTAGGATCGACAAGTAAATACGGTAAGCGAAACAAAAGAAAATAAACTGAACAAGGCCCGCGACACGCGCAAGACCATGGTTCTCTCTCCGCGACCTGCCTAAGCAATCAACATCATGTCGGTTTGATTAAAATGTGCAGGTCAAGAAAGTGACCCCCGCGACACGCAAGGGTGTCTCATGTTTATTCCGCGACGCGCGGAAGACTCAAAGTCGAGAAACTTGTTTAAACGTCAAAAAATTGATTTTAGGGATCACCAATTCTCAATTTTAACATCCAGCTGTCATACGTGAACCCAAGGACGAATTCAACATCATTCATTCATCACTCATCATCATTCAAGGCCGTTTTCCATGTCTCAATCATTCTCAATCAAGTTTAAAGCTTCGATAACAAGCATGAGTGGCTAAAACACTTGTAGCTCCCGCCCGGATGAACAATTCTGTAATTTTGACATTAAACTTTTTTTGTGGATTGGCTTAAACTGGTAAATCTTGACTACTTGTTGGATTTGTGCAACGTTTCTTTATATTTGAATTATTTGTCGTTTTATCAAGCGTATTGGAAACTTCCTTGCGTTGTTAGCAGGTTGTTAAATTGGTGGGTATTTGATATAACTAAACGGATTATTAGATTGCATGGTGAATCTTAAAAACTATCTCTAATAATTAATCAAATTCATTAATCCCAAGTAGGGGTGTGCACGGTTCGGTTCGGTTATTAGCATTATCCGTAACCGTAACCGAAGTCATCGGTTAATCGGTTCAGTTATTAGCAGGTTGTTAAATTGGTGGGTAATTGATATAACTAAACGGATTATTAGATTGCATGGTGAATCTTAAAAACTATCTCTAATAATTAATCAAATTCATTAATCCCAAGTAGGGGTGTGCACGGTTCGGTTCGGTTATTAGCATTATCCGTAACCGTAACCGAAGTCATCGGTTAATCGGTTCAGTTAATTCGGTTAATTTGTCGATTTTTGGTTCGGTTCGGTTAATTTTCGGTTAATAACCAATTCAAACAATGGCTAGTTTTTTTGCTTAGAAATACATGTAATGGAGGAATAAATACATGAAATAGATGTATAAATAAATGAAATGAAGGTATAAATGCATGAATAGATGTTTAAATACATAAAATGGAGGTATAAATAAATGAAATGAAGGTATAAATAAATAAAATGAAGACATAAATAAATGAAATAGAGGTATTATTACATGAAATACATGAAATAGAGGTATAAAAGCTAGAAATATATAAAGAAATAAATGATTCGGTTCGGTTCGGTTAATTTCGGTTAACCGATGGTAAAAAAATATCCATTAACCGACTTTCGGTTAATTTGGTTTTGGTTAATTTCGGTTCGGTTTTGTCAGTTTTCAATTCGGTTTCGGTTAACGGTTCGGTTATTGCACACATCTGATCCCAAGGCCATGTCCATGTGGTGTTTTGAATCTATAAATGGGTTTTCGTGTTAAAACGAATAATCAAGATTCCGGGTGGGGTTGCTTTTTCTCATATTGATCACAACTTTCTTATTTTTGAAATCAATTAATCAAACCCCCAATATAGGTAATGTTCTTAATGATTGTAAATTCAAAACAGATGGATTAACGGAGTATGAGTCTTAGTACCTATGTTGAAAAACTGGAAGCTCATGAATTGGAACTTAGAAAGAAGTAAAAAATGAGAGCAAATGCCATTCCTCAGGATATTGAACTCTACTACAAAGGATCTGAATTTGCAAGTCTAAAGATTCAAACTGCATTTAATGCAAATACTTCTTCTCATTTCAATTCAGCTGGGAATTCTTTCATGGGGAATAGCTCGGGAATCACACAAAATTCACAGTCATATTATGGAAGTATTTTAGGAATAAGTGTGAATCAACAACAAATGTATGGAAGTATTTAAGCAACTTTTGTGAGTAAACAATCTCAGCAAACTCAACAATCTTCACAATTTTAATAAATACCAATTCAGTAAACACAGTCTCAACAAAGCTATAATAAAAAACTTGAAAAAAATCAATCTTCTGAGAATTTGCAGTGCAATATTGCTGTAAATCTTAGCAATCTTCAGGGTGTTACTGTATCAAACGCCAAAGAACACATGGCCTTTTTAGCTTTGGTACTTTAATCTTATGAAGGATTAGTAGCTGGTCGGATTGGAAACTATAATCTAGCAAAGAATTATTACAACCGAAATGATCCAGAAGAAATGGAGTTAATTGATATCCGATGGTGTTTAACGAGTGTGATCATGAGGGCATAGAGATTCATGAAGATTACATGAAAGAATAGTTTAGCATATCCAAATACAAAGTTGGGTTTTGATAAGTCGAAGGTGACATGTTTCAAGTGTGGTGAAAGAGGTCACTTTAAATGGGAATGCACAAATAGGCAAGTCGACAACAATGTTAATCCATTTGGGAGTCATAGTGATTACTACCAGAAAGCCATCTGCCACCAAAACCAACCAAGAAATCAAGCTCAAAGTCCTTGATCTGTAAACTCAAGAAATATTATAATAGAAAGTAGTTCTTCAAATTCTACTCCAAAGGATAAAGCCTTGGTGGTTGTTCAAGGAGACGGAGGATTCCGTTGGAACTCAATTGTGCAGAAAACTAAGGGTTTAGCTTTGATGGCCGAGATAAAAGAAATAGTAGATGTTAAAGTAGTGGTTGAAAAAGTTGAAGAGATTGAAGAAATCAAAACAGAGGTTGAAATCAAAGAACAGGAAGTCGGTATTGATGCTAAATAAAAAATTGCTGAAGAAAATGTTGAATCATAACCGACAAATTTTGTCAAAGAGGAGAAGAGATTTTATATTTCTCAAGAAGATATTTTTAAATATGTTTTTCCTCCTAACATTGTTGAAAATTTTGCAGGTTTCTTCTCAAATAATGATACATTGGGAGAAGTTAGATTTGACGAGGAAGATGAAGATTCACTGATGTAATCAACTTGAATGAAATCAAATCTAAATCATTGGAAGAAATGGCGCTGAAAGCCATGATGGCACAACTAAAAGAGGTAAAAACTGAATTGTCTGAGTCTAAAACAAAGATTAAAAAAGATAATAAAATTGACTTGGTAAAGACTGAATCATCTGAAGTAAAACTTGAAGTTAAAATTGAACCACCAAACCGTTTCAGTGTCAAAAATGTTTAATTCCATGTGCAAATTATGTTGAAAAAGATGTTGACTATGATAGGTTTAAGGGTTCATACTGAAAGCATGTTGGTATATTTAAAAAAGATTCAAATTGCTTACAATAAGTTGCAAAAGACAGAAAAAGGATTCATTGAATAGAACAAAAAAAATATTGCAACAACTAAAATGTTAAAAGCAACTGTTGTAGATAAACAAAAGGCAATTAACAAATATCTTGATGAAATCGATGTTTTAAAACAGGAAATGCAAAAAATAAAAATATAATCTAAGAGAGTTGATCGAAAATTGACAAGTTATTCAATAGCTTCATATGTTTTAGATCACATAATTCCAAAACCAACAGGTTTCGATGAAGAAACTGGAGAACCCGTGCATGGTTATGGAAATCATGGAATCGGGTATAATAGGTGTCCATGTCACACATCGATATTTTCCACATAATCTGGTGGGCCCGGTGGGGAGTATCATGACGTAGTTGATATCATCATAGACAATTAAACACAAATGTAGCATAACGGAAGGCTTGGAAGTTTAATTACTATTACAACCCAAAATGTTCAAAGTACGAAATGAAAGAATATACAGGCAGTTGTAAAAGAGATCCACAGGCGGACCATTAAATAAATACATAAAACAGAGTTCGACAGACTTTAGGCATCTAGGGATTTGCAAGATCCTCTTATTTAATGCCAAGTAGCTCCAACCTATTTCGTGAGGTACCTGTCACTTAGTCTTTGGAAAATACGCCAGTTTACACTGGTAAATACAATTAACTGACTCATTTGAAAAGTGTTTATGAAAATTGGTTTAGGTGCTTGAAGCATAAAATTCTTTTATAACTTGGGACAATTTCATTTAAAATCTTGTATACAGATTTACATGTTTGTCATACATTTGGGGCCGGTTTAGAAACCAATCATGATTAACTGACTCACCACTTATAAAACCCACAAATGAGTTATCCCTAACTTGTGGGTAATTTATTATTTAGCATTTGCATCTATCGGGTGTATGCCTACACCCCGTGCATAGGTTGTGGCCATTAATAACTTAAATGAGCTGAGGATATCCAAGACACAGTCGTTAACCCCCAATGTTTATGTTATCAAACAAAACAGATTAAAACGGGTTATGTGGATTTATAAAATCACAATTCAACTAAATGATCCCATACCCGACCAAGCGGTAATAATTTACCGTATCCCAAGCCCGTATAAGGGAAAATAAGTTAAAAGTATTTACCTGAGTTAATAATGCAAGAAATGTTACTCAGCCGTATGTTACTAAGACTTTATGCAAGTATCTTCAACCGAGGCTACTTAATCTGAAATGAAGGTTTTATTTATCTATTAGGATACTAATGGGTCTTATTTAAGTCAAGGACTTAGACCGGTTAGTTTTAAGGATGTTTTACGGTACGAAACGCTAGATTAAGCGGTGACCGGAATGGAATGTTATTTAGACCCAACAAGTATGAAGACTTGTATAATATGGGTAAACTAAATACATTCTGGAATTTGATGTTTAGATGATAAGGTTAGACCCGTTTCGGTTAATTCATGCAAACTAGTTACATAAACCGAACCGAATGCGTATAAGCATAATGGGTAACCGGATGAGTCATATAAAAGTTCCATATGTTATTATGCTTAAAATATGTTATGACATCAGTAGGATATCAACATGTATGCCCAGAAAGATTTTAAAATCTAATTAGGCCCCATAAGGGCATTTTGGTCATTTTGAAGTTTATAAAAAGGGTTTAAAGGTAAACTAAAGTTCTGATCAAAAACATTCTGTAAAAGTATTTAATTTATGATGTTA